>CADDXX010000583.1:0-82345 GCA_902810485.1 Alauda arvensis
TAGATTTTTAAAAAATCCATGAATATGGCATTCATATTTGGGGCAAAAGAAGAAAGCTGTAGGGTTTTTTTCATGTTTTCTGATGTCACTCAAAGCAAAGAGATGCTTTGGGCTTTGTCCTTTTAGCCAGTACATTCAAATCCTTAAAACATTCCAGGTTTATATTCAATTTGTGAGTCATGCTTTATATCTAAAACACTCATCTGTCTGCTCTTGGAAATGAGAAGATTTTGCCAAGATAATTTTTGCAAAAGATTTTTTTTTCCTCTTTTCAGACAGTTTCAAACAATGTGGCCTGTCCATGACTCCAGACTTTCTCCAACCCAATTAGATGACAAATATTTTTCTTCATCTGTTAAAAGCAGCAGTAAGATTTGTTGGTGCCTGTGATGCACAAGCTGCACGAGTCCGGTTTTGCTCACAGCTGCACTGTGCCAGTTCTCTCCCTGGACAGGTCCCACACAGCTGAAGTTTACCCCTGTTGTCCCAGTAACAAAAGCACTCAGCCTGCTCAGCAGCAGCTCTCTGAGCCCTCAGCAGTGGCAGGCTGCTGATTCATGCAGCTCCCTGAGGCACAACATCTCCAGGAGGGCTCCCTGCCAAGGGACACTGGCTGGGACCCGCTCACAAATCCACGTGCTCACCCCTTTCCCAAGATCCCTGGATTCACTCTCACCAATTACATTATCCTTTAGTTACAGGCTGACATTGCTGGTTCTTTCCAATGCTGCCCTGAGCCTCTGCCATGAGCTGCTTCCTCTTCTATGTTCCTGAATAAATCCCTACACTCTCACATTTGCCCTGTGTCCAGCACCATATCTGAAGTGGTGAGAAGCTGGCAAATCATAATCTGCTGCAAGAGAGAGTCCAAAAGGCCACAAGTTGGTATTCTGCCTGTTTCTTCAAATCAGTACAGAAAAGCACCAACTGCTGGAACAATATCTGACAAAGCATATTTCAAGTTGCATTTTTAAAGAAGTGAAAATATTCCCTTTCTTACTTCTTTAATTACTTTGAGTCTGTTCATACAACAGAGCCCTTTGGATGAATTTGTTCTCTCCTAGAGCTAAGTGCCCTTAGCTGTTTCCCTGTATTTCTCTCCAGAATGATCAATGTCCAGCTGTGGACACAGGAATTCTAGGCTCAGCTTAGAGCTACCTGCAGCATGGCTACCTCACAGATCTTGCTGGCCCATTGCATGAAAAGCACATTGGAGAGGTTTGCTATTCTTAGCCACAAAAACCACTGGAGGGTCCCTCTAAAAGGGATGGTAATAAAAAAATAAGAAGTGCTTTCCAACTTCCACAACACACACAGTGAGCTTCCATCAGGTAGCTGCATAATGAAGCCATGCATAAACTCAAAGCAGAGTGAGGATGTCCTGTCTTTGTAACAAAAATACAGCTGGATTTGACACTGCTCTTTTCCAAGCCAAAGTATGGATAGTCACTTTTTGTAAATTTAAATAAAGGTGTGAAATAAAGACAGGAAAAATCATCAAAAAATTACTCACAGACATCTCCAGCTTTTCCTTTAGGAGTGATAATTCTGTTGCCTCTCATGCAATGTTGTGAATTTAGTCTTATATTAATTTTTTCCCTTCTCACTGAGAACAAGAGAGTGTGAACTTGGACCAGTGACTGTGAAATGCTCTGAACACTCTCCAATCCTTATCATTATTTCAGTTTCTTAAAATGCATTAACACTAATATTCAGAGGACACGTGACAATTTCAGCAATCCAAATTCAGTTTTTCACAAGGAGCAGGAGCTGCCCTGGGAGCAATATGGTTCCCAAGCTGGAGATGTTCTGATTGCTTGTCTCAAGGTGATCAGGAACAAAGGGTGCAAAAGGCCCAGGGGCTGGAGGAATTTCCTCCAAACAGAGAACAGAGCTATTTCTCCTGGAAATGTATCACTGCCTTCAAGGCAATGCTGTATTTTAGGTGGTGGTGGGATGTTTCCTTCTCCTCCTCCCACCCTCCATGACAGATGAGCATTCTGGGGTGAATCATGCTGCGTGCAACACAATGAGCTATCAAAGACAAGAAGCTGTAAATAAATGCTTTTCTTACAGGGAGTGCATATGCATTTTCTTGGAAAGGTAAGAAAAGGAGTGCTTGATAACTGAATTACTGTGCTTCCTTACTGAAGTCACTTCCTGATAAGCAGCCAAACTCACTGGCTAAAATGAAGGAGAGGGCTTGAATAACCCAGGCATGGCCAGTCACAACTGGTGCAGTATTATACTAACACAACCTGTGTTCTTACCTTCTAAACAATATGTACCAGCCCACTAGAACCATTAGGAGTTTCTATTAGCATTCTTATTTCTACATTCAAACAGGTAAAGCCATTTCCAAGAAACCACTGTCCAAGATCTTAACACTGTTTTCAACCTCAACCTTTGTTTTTATTTACGTTCCCAACATCAAGTGCTCACGTGAGCAGCTTTTACACTGTATTTTCATAAATATGTTTTAAACCACATGCACATATAAGAAAACCCCAAAAAACACAAACTTTCACCTAAAACTCACAATGAAATAAGCATAAGATTATTCCCATGGAAATAAACGTTTTGTGTCATGCTATCTATAGACTATAAGGCTAAGTGGTACTGAATATATTTGCAGAACTTTCTAATATACCTTAAATCAAGAGAACATGCAAATTCCAAAAAACTCAAAGTGCTTTTTTGAAAGTTCTATTAAAGTCATTCCAGCTGTGTTATTGGAAGTAGCTCCAACCCTCAATGCAGTTCTTTCATGTTCTGCCATCATGTCAACGACCCTTTGTAATCAATGCTTTGTCTTCTATAAGAAGTCCAGCCAGAGAAAGTAACTTCCTTTTTTCCACTTTTCTGGTAACTACTTTTTCAATGCTATGACCTTAATTCAAAACATTTGCTTGTATTTTAAAAATGCTCATTTATTTAGAGCAATAAGCTTGAAAACTTTCTCAGAAGTTCTGCTGGCTAGAAATTGTTTTGTTTCTGCCTATTAGAGTTCTTAGATACACAATTAGGACTGATAACTTATCTAATGCTTACAAGTTATCAATCCTTTATTAAGAGCACCCTTAACAGCATCTGTGCTACTGGAATTTATGAATTCTAGAGTGGAAGTAAGAAGATTTACAAATGTTCTTTAYTGAAYCTCCCACCCTCTTGGGCCTCTCCTGCTSAAAACAGACATAATGGCTGTTCTGTGCTTACCTGAGTCACTTKGGCACAAAGCCTGAGCCTGGTGACACAATTTAAACTTCTTTAACCTTACCTTTTGTTGAACAAGTGACCAGACTTTGTCATGAAGTTCTTGAAGAAGGTATGCTCATCCACATGAGCAGAATGTTCCACAGAGGGGCTGCAATATCAGCAAGTGTGTGTTTGTGCTCAACATATTTCATTCTCATTGCAGTCTGCAATGTTGGAAATCTTCCCAATGTAAACGTAGGGCTTTGTTAATGAAAACACAAACATGAGAGGGGCCCCCCATGGCATCAGGCACAGTGACCAGGCTGCACTGGAAACAACCAGGGGTCACTGGTCACCCAAGCCCCTAAATGATTAAGACCCAACAGTTTTTATACAAAATATTTCCTACTACACAAGTGTTTTCCTTGTGTATTCCATGAAGGAGCTGGTTTCATTAGCATAAAAAGTTTTAGACATAGCACTCTTCTAAAACCTAAAATATTCATGCTCTTTGGTGCAGTGGACCTGATATCAAACAGAGCATGGAAACAAACACAGACACAGAGTTTGATACTAGAAACTGAACTATGAAAGAGGCAGCAGTATCCAAAGTCAAGTTAGTTAAACCTTATCTTAAAGCAGCACTTACTTTTGGTGATTACTTGGGAATCTTGGAAAGGCTGTTTGCAGCTTCTTCCTGGGCTGTATCCTGGGGCTGGGCAGCTTTGCACTGGCAGCAGGAGGCCTTAACTGCAGCAGTATCTCTGTTTTGGGCAGTCATTTCAGATCATTCCCAGCTGACTTGCTCTGGCTGTGTCTCAGGGGTTATGGTGAAAGCCTGGGGACAGTTTGTAATGGCTGGGGAATGGTGGCAATGGAGTTTCACAGACAGGATGAGCCTGTGAGGATGCTGCAAAGTAATAAAGCATATTTCAGACAACATGAATGAACAAACCCACCAATAGATTCCATGTATGAACCTCTGCAAAAAGTATTTCATTCCTAACCACGTGTGGAAGTGTTAGTGATTTCACTGGGTATGAAATGGTGGGATATTGTCAGTTCTGAACAGGGATATTAAAAAAAAAAATCTATCAGTGAAGACCAACATCCTGCATTAATGGCAGCCAAGGTGCACAGGGAATTCTGAACCATCCCAAGTTAAAATATTCTCCAACCAAGTTCATGCCTTAAAGTAGATGAGCACTTAACATCACTGCACAGAGAAGTGATTACTCTTAAGTACATCACCTTCTCATCTGAATTTTAGACCACTCTAAGACACCTTCACAGACCCTATGAATTTAACTTCTTAAGACTTCAGAGTAGATTTTAACATACTTTATATGAAAATGCAGATATATATAGAAAGTGCAGGCCCTTTATGGCAAATTTTAAATGATTTCTCCATTCAGTTGAAACTACAGGGTGTAAATTTCTGTTTATAGAATGCAAATTGATCTAAGTCATCATTAATAGGCTAATGACCACTCTGTCACACTGTGTACTGTGACTAAGAAAAAGGAACCAACCCAAAAACAATACAAACATCCAGTGGCAATTTCCAAAATTATATCTACATGTTATATCTGAATTACTCAGACTATTTTGATGAATATCATACACATATGCCTGAGCAAAACAATAAATGCAAGGTAATACTGTGCAATAAGTAATAGTTACTAAGCATTTCTTGTCCTTTCTCCTCTTTACCCTCTTTCTTCCTAGGGCAAAAGTTCACAAGCACAGGACAGTCCCATCTGTTTGCAAGATGACTGTTAGCACTTATGCTCTCAGCAACTTCAGTTTACAAATATTTGGCTGCAGTAAGAGATGATGTGCTTTTCATTGTTCCATCTATTTTCACCCAGACTGAACTCTCACACAAAACTCCACCTTAAGAGTGATAATTGGTGCTTAAATAAGGAGATTATTTAATATAACGATTATTTTTATTCTGGGATGTTCAAAACTCCATAAAGGATCAGGACTGACTACTGGAGCAATCTGCAGAGGGACTGCTGCTATAATGAAGGGTTTCCACTTCTAACAGAAAACAAACTTCCCCCAAACACCACCCTCTCTAAAAAAAAACAAAACAGAAAATAAAGAAAATAAAAACAAACCAAAACCAAACCAAACAAACACCAAACAAATGGAAAAACACTAAATCTGAAAAATGCTATCTGATAATATATAACTGGTTTAGTTACCCTGGTCAAGCTAATAGGAATTAGCTAGTATCTCAGCCTTGGGGAAAAGCCTGTAGGTGTGTAGGCACTAAAGAGCAGGGTGATTTGAGAGGTTAGAAGGAAAGGAGGATGATCCTGCCAGCCTGAGGGGCACAGTAAATGCTGTCACCAGCACTCTGTGCCCCCCTGGAGCTGGGTGGGCAGGCAGAGCAGGGCCTGACAGAGCCTTGGAGCCCCACAGCAGCACAAAGCACTGAGTGCTGGGGAGATGCTCCAGCTGGAGAGGGAGACAAGGCTCTTCTCAGTGAGGATGTTCAGCACTCAGCAGTTGGATTTCATGAGGGAACACTCCAAATGAGGATGTAGAACAGCACAAATCACACATTTCTTTCACAGTTAGTGGAAACATGGCTTGTGGCAGAAATTACCACAGTGTGTGTATAAACAGCAGGATATGAAACACACCAAAATACCTTTTCTGGTGTAGAATGTCAGTGCAAAAATAGGTAGCTTTGGAATGTTCAGGAAAGTGTCATTAAGAGGTTTGGATCAAAGGTACTGATCAGTGGATCCTACTAGCATGTGAAAGACCAGAGTTAGTGCCTTTACATTAACCCTGCTGTATTTACATGGGGACTCCAAAGGATTTCATTCTAAATATATGCAGTGCTCCACATGCCATGAGACCCTAAATAAGCATGAACTGTTTCTGTCAAAGAATGACCAAGAATGTGCACTGAACTCAGAGCATCAGTTGAAAACTATGTCCCTTGCTGTAAGCTTGTGGGTGAACCTGCTGAACATTGACAGGCTCTTTGTGGGAAACACACCAAGTTATCCCATGGAAAAACAGGGCTTTACCTGCCATGTAAAGCTCTCATCACAGTTTTTGACCAAAGGCAGTGGGGTTTGCTAGATGGACTTTTTAGCTACTGAATCATGAATTTTTAAAGACCATTTAAAGCACTTCAGGTGAAATTTTCCCTAGCCATAGGTCTAACTGAACACAAGTCAAGGTGAATTTTCATTTGCTATCCTACTTAAAGGGAAAAATGCCATTTTATGTGGTCAAGAGTGATCTTCCATCATCTGACAATTCCCAAGTCTTCCTTCAGAATTCATTTAGAAGTATGCTTGATGTGAAATACCCAACCAACTGGAAGCCAGCTGTAAAGAAAAAGGGAAGCCAGGAATGCTGTGATTAAAAAAAAAACAACTAAAACCCATGGTTTCTAAACTCCAATTTCACCACTTGCTTTCACAGCAGAATTATTATAGTAAAAATATGCACTTCACAAATATTGCAATTTAACTTTGGGACTCATTTCTCTTTGTCAAAAGTATTTTTGTTTTGTGCAAACTTTGCCTTTTTGCTGAAGAAGAAATTTGCAAGGCTTCAAGATTTTTTCCAGGAACCAGATGATACTTATGTTTTTGGAAATTCAAAACTGTGCAACATAGAATTCTCAGGAAAAAAAAAATAAGTCCTTATACTGATTCTTCTGAGTGCTTATTAAGCAACAAATTCCACAGATAGTTTTTCCTGATAATAATCAAAGAAGAATTTATAATCTTAGTTGATCTAATTAATAAAAAGTAGGGAAAAGAAGAAAGTACAACAAAAATAATTACAGAATCTCATGCACTGTTCCCAAGGCATGTAAACCATTAATTTATGTGTTAATTTACAACAGGAGTTGTGCTCTCAAATACACCCAAAAAAAGTACAGTGGGTTATTTCTTGTATTTATGTTACCCACTGTCAGACATTTTGTCACACCAGAATGAGAAAACTGCCAACAATATAATCTCCAAAAATCTCAGAATTACTCACTGTGGTTTTGAATTATAAGCACAATGATTTCCTTTGAACCATTCATCAAAAAGACTGGGAATTCTGTGGCAGTTGTGAATTCTTCAGTTCTTTCACTTTCACAGCAGCAGCTCTATGTCCCATTGCATGGGTTGGGTATATCCAGGAGACTTTTCAAATAATCTCCAAGAAAATCTAAAATTATAAAATTTATAGGAACTTATATGCTGCTGAAAACAAGAGAATTGTTTAAAAATAAAAAGAGAAAGAAAGAAAAAAATTCACAGGTGACTCCTGCTCATGTTACATTGAGATATACATATATACATGTATATATATGAGGTTAATCTTGCTTGGAATGGACTTGAACCATGAAGTTTTATTTTCTACCATTTTTATAATTTTCAAGTCATATAAATCAACATAAGCTTTTAGTGAATAATCCTACACAATGGAAACATCTATTCTTAAATAACAGATAAAACATCTTTGAGAAGGAGCTGAGGGAATGGGGCAGAAACTGAACTTRAGCAACTTCATCCAAATGCAACTACTGCCAATAGATTCCTCCTGTGGTCCAATTCCTGCACAGTGGGCATGCAGCAGGGAGGGCTCCTGAGTGGCAGCACCCTGCCTAAAACCACAGAGAGTGGTTTTTTAAAATACTCTTCACATCTGTTTTTCAAAGAGCTACCCCACATCTTCTCTCCTCAGTGCAGGGGGACAAACCAGCACATCAAGGACTCAGCTTTAACAACCTGATTGTCTTCTCCCTCCTGGTACCTGCCTGAGAACCTTGTTCCACATCTTTTTTCATGGGTTCCACACCCAAGTCTCCAACCAAGCACTGAGTGGAACCCCCACTGCTACAGGGTGACTTCTCCTCTCTCAGCGCCAGCCAGCACCATGAGGGATGATCAGAAGTAAGTCTGGAGTAGATTGTTTCATGGCAGTTAACACTGAACAGCACAGCAAATTCTCTTTTCTTTACCTTACCCTCACGGTGTAAGACACCCTTTAGAGCCATATTTAAATGGTCAGAGTTGTACCCACCTGYACACACAATGTTCAGGCAGCAGGGCTTGGCTGAGAGCAGCTTATGAACCTAAAGAAAAAACAGAACATTCCAAAGCAGGTTTAGGTACACATGGCTGGGATAAGAGCTGCCTTACACATCCTAGTAGGTTAAAATATCAGCTTACTATCCATAGGCTTGTTACACTTGGATATCAAACTAACAATATTAAGCCTGACTTCTTCATTGTTGGGGTTTTTTTATTTATTTGGGATTTTTTCTTAGACACAAAGAACCATGCAATTAAGAATGCAGTTCCAGCACAATATTAAATTTTGAGTTATTTCCATTAGACAAATATGGTCAAACAAAGCCAGGCTAGGAGCCAGATTTGCTGAAACTCAGTTTTTTTTACATCACACATGATTTATATTGAACTCTTTTTTCCTGGTTTATTACAAAAACACACTACAGAAGTATGAAGCTTTTTCTTGTTTTAAAACCAAAGCAAATCCAGAGTTGTTCTAATTTTTAACATTTTTCAAGATGTACCTACAACACTGATTTTGATTCACAGAGGTAGAAATCCAATGTCGGATGTTACATGTTCACACTTATTATAAGGCCTCCCTCTGCTCAAATATTTCAAAATGAGGAATTCGATAATTTCTCCACAAGACTGACATAAAATGCTGCAAAAGCAAGGCCAGCTAAATTCAGCTTCCACAGAGGTAGAAGTCCTAACCTAATCTTCAGTTCATAATGGTTTGGAGTACACTCCAAAGGAAGGAAGCAGACAGGTTTTATGGTTTTGTATTGAAACCTCTGAACTTCCCTACATCTAAAGTTTTTTACAGAAAAATATTTCAACATGAGCTACTTTACAATGCTGTGTCACTCTCACATATCTGCTAAAATGGAAATTGAAAGGAACTGACAGCAAACTCAAGACTGAACCCAGGGAAAAATGTCCAAATGAATGGGAAGAGAGGTAACTGCACATAGCTAAGTTTTGAACGGCAGGAGTCCTAGCAACAAACACAGAAAGTTCCTGAATTCACCAGCAGAAGAAAGAAGGAATTGTTCTCCTTTGCTGTAATGTCCTTGAGATGATGTATTACCTGCATTCATGTTATAGTCTCCCCAGTGTTCTTCCTAGAGAATTACTGTGGTCCCCCAATTCATTGCTGCAGAACTTTGTTACCCTCAGTGCTGTGCAAGGACAAAACAAAAGGAGAGCTCTTGCCCCTAGAGCTTTAATTACCATGAAGATGAAGTCTCTGCTGGAAGACAGTAAGCCTTAGGAAACTAAATTTATAGTTCTTCAAATCCACAGTCACTTCTCTCCTTTAAAAAGCAGTGAGCATTTATCTTTTCTTCCCCTTCCCCCAACTTCCCCAGTGCTGTTAAATGCATCTCTGAAAACCCATATCTCTGTCCTGAATTTAACAATTTATAGCTCTGCTACTTCATGTGGAATAACCAGAGAGCCTGCTTCTAAATTAAGAACTTCTTCAATTATTTTATAGCTAGCTGCATGTTAGCTGCATTTAAATTAATGAGAAGAGCATTCATTAAAGATAGCTTAGGGACATGTCTGGGAATACATAATTTGCAAGCTCCAGCTTTTGTCACAGTTACTGTACTAAGGAAAGAAAGTTCCACTTCAACCCCCACTGCTACAGATTGTACTGTTCACTCTTCTGTACACTTTCTGTGGAGTTAAGCAATATATTTCCCTTCTTTTGTGAGTTCTGGTTTGCTCTAAACATGAATTTAATTTTGAATTGGTGGTTTGCTTTTACCAAATTGTGTATCTCTCAGGCTAAAGCCTACCCAATTCAGCCTCCAGCAGGGCTGGGGCTCTAATTTACAAACAAAGAATGTATTTTATAGAGGTAAACTGTAAGAACATTTCTCTAGGACATGTACAGTACTGCTATATCACCATGGTGGGTTTTAAAGGAGTTTTCTGCAGTACAAACTAGATAATACTGAGTCCAAAAAATAGACTTTTGTATATATATCTAAAATCATTTTTGAGGCAACAGATTTATTTTTGCTCCTTCAGACTTAGACCATGTGTTTGAGGGTTAAAYGTTAACAAGGGCTGCTTAGACAGAACAGGAATCCTGTGCAGCATTTTCTGGTGCTTATTCTCTGAAAGATAAACACCAGTGTCTTCTGACATGATACAGTCACTTTGATTAGAAAGAAATATCACTGTGGTAGTGACACACTAAACCTATAAATAACTTATAATTACTGAGTTTCACTGTAAATTCCTTTAGAAAACACCATTATCATGATAAAAGACAAGTCAGTAAATGAAATATACAGTGCATGTTTCATCAAATCCAGGCTGTTAAACAGGTAGCCCTCACTTATGTCTCAAGGAGGAGAGAAAGGCAATCTGTTTAATGCTYTGCCTGGGGAGTCAGGCAGTCTGGATTCTGTTCCCAGCTCAGACCTACACCATTACTCAAGCCACATCATTGCTCTGTTCTTCATCCCACATTCTTAAATGAGATAATAACATTTCTCTTATTATTTGGTCCCTTCCAAGTATAAGTTCACCATGACAGAAGCCCATTCTTACTATATATGTTCAACTCCCCTGCGCCTTGGATTTTGTTTGGGTTTTCTAAAGGATTCCTTGTTTTACTAATGACAATGGAATTCACTGCACTATTCAGTTTTTAAGGCTAAAACTTACAATAGAGTCCCTAAAGCYGCCTAAATAGGAAAGAAGTAAACACCCGTAAAAAACAGGTAAAGAAAAAGGAGAGGATTCAAACCTAGAGGAAAATTACCCTCTCATCAGCAAAATTACCCACTTTCTGTTGCAACTAGGCAGTCAAAAAGCATCAAAGAGAAGGACAGTAAATAGTGCAATTATGCTCTGCTTCTTCACAACAACGAGGAAACAGATTTACTTTCAAAATTTAAAATGTTTAAATAACTTTTTTTCTTTTTCTGCACCTGCTTATCCTTTGTTTCTTACTTTGTTTTGGTTCTTCAGTTGTTTTTTCCTATTCTGCAGTGAGTTTTGCTATTGCTAACAATAGCTCTCATTCAGGCCCTTTTTTYATCCCTTTATGGTTACACATATTACAAACAAACAGCAAGTTGTATTCACTCAAGAACACATTCTCAGAATTGTCTTCATCATCTGGTTTTCTTCAGAGCATGTCTACTTGTGCTTCAAGTAGAAGGCCCTAAAGGCCTTCCTGCACTGAACAAGGCTCCTGCSTCTCAGGGCACAAACCTCCTGCTTTAGGGACTACAGCTTGGAACAGGGAAGATGTGACTTTTGCCCTCTTGTGCCAATTTCAGCACTGCCATGCATAGAACATCAAATGGAAATTGGGATAAGATCAGCACATAAAATGACAAGATACAGCCCAGTGAAGGAACAAGTGAACTGGCCTGCTAGAAACTGGTTTTAAACACAAGCACAACAAAATGTCTTTGCTCAAAAGCAGTCTAGGAGAAGGAGGTTTTTGTCTCTGAAGCACTGTTTCCTACCAGGATACTGTGTTTATCCTTTATTACCCTGCCTTTCCCTGGGATTTGCAGTTCTAGCTCTCTGCATAGTGTGTGTCCCACACTGAAAAATCAATGAGAAAGGAAAAAATGACAAAAGCTAAAATCAGCCACCAATCCAAAAACAATGGGTGCATAAAAATGGTTCAAATTTGTTTTCTGTAGCAATAAAATCATTAGTTCCTCTTCCAAAACGTAGAATACAAATTAAAACCCACAAAAACAGAGTGCAATCAACGCTACAGAAGAAAAATCTAACTCTGGGGAAGAAGAATTCAG
The DNA here is from genome assembly GCA_902810485.1 of Alauda arvensis. Lineage (NCBI taxonomy): Eukaryota > Metazoa > Chordata > Aves > Passeriformes > Alaudidae > Alauda > Alauda arvensis. Next base: position 12,041 of record CADDXX010000583.1, read on the forward strand.
TCTACCTAATGCAATGTAGAAGTTGAGAGCAGCACATTTTCTAATAAACAGCAGTACTGCAGGATAACCTGGGTGAACTCTAGTGGAGATTCCAAATTGAATGTCATCTTTAGCCATGAYTGGTCTGGTCTAGTGCATCTCCAGAGTGAGGAAACAGAGCATGGAGAGGTGCAACTGCTCCTTCCACAGATTCAACTCTGTGTCTACATCTAGAAAGAAGATTTACCTCTCTCCCCAGTTTCTGCATTGCCTTTTCATCTGCCCTACAATTAGCTAAAAAAAATAGAGGAAAAAATGCTACAATATTTTAAAAATTAAAGAAACAGAAGATATTCATAAAACTTGATCTGTTCTACTTAGGAAGTTTCAGGCAATATGAACAGATTGATTTGATGTGCAGCATCATTCATGTCTGAAAATTAACTTCTCTGCAATTCCAGTGTAACATGTAAGTTTATATCCATCATAAGAAAGCTGACAATATTATTTGAATTTAAACCTATATTATAAATTCTAATTAATTTGCTCAACCTTCCTAATGAAGGGGAAGGTATAATTTTCTCTATAAATGGTATTTCAGTGGAAAAGTACACTAYATTAATATTAGTCATGCTATGTTATTTTTAAGACTGCAGAAAACATAAGATATTTAATTCACTGACAGCAAACTACTGTAATAAGTTCTGAATGAAAAATATTTCCCTTTATTTGGGTCACAAATCAGACCAAACCTGCATCCTCTGAAAGCTGCATTTACTTTGAATAAATCCATTAATTTTAGGAAATTTTGCTCAAATAGTAGGATTTGGATTTTCACAATGGCAAAAATAAAGACAAATGTTTCTATATTTTCACATATTTGATTGGACATGCTTTTTTCCTAGTCTTTAATGTGACAAATGCTTTTAACATTGAAATGATGCAAATAGTCAAATGAATTCTAWTAAGCCTACAAAAATTACAATGCTAATATATACCTTAGACCAGTGAAAGAAAGATTTTTCTGAAACAAGAGTTCAAATTCTCTAGAGATCCACAGAATTTCATGGAGGAAATATTTCTTCCCTTGTTTCTGGCTCAAGATCTACACCTATTTTGGGCAATCTCAAAAACCATCCTGTGACAACGATTTATGCTAAAAGTACAAATTGTATAGGAAACCATCCTCTTCTTCTGTATGAAGTAGGGAAATTATAAAAATCAGTTTAAGAAGGGCAAATCATATACAGGTGTGTGCTGGTGGAGAAAGATAGAGAGCCTGGAGCAGCATGCAGAAGAACTCTGCTGGAGAAATAACTTGAAAAATAAGTTTTGATTAGATTGATTCCCTTGGTATATTTACAATTTAGTGTACTTAAAACTCATGCTTGTCCTGAATCATTTGCAGTTGAGGTTAACATGAATTCCAGATGTTAGAGGAATAGAAACAGAGGAATACAAAATCCCAGAAAGTGACTGAAAAATCCTAATTGTGTGCATGCCAATAAGGGCAGGCARTTGTTAATGCCACTGCAAGAGGACTGCACAACTGAAACTGCAGGAAAGGAACTGGCACAAGAGGAAAATAAATCAAAGGCTAAACAAACCCTTGACACAGAAGAAAAGAGAAATTAATCTAGAAGCTCTCAGGGAACTTGGAGATTGTAATGTAGTGAATGAGGCAATGCCACAAGGAAACAAATGTGCAAAGAGATAAGAAAAGGGATGAGAATGCAACAGGAAAAGCGTCAAAGAGTGACATAACTGATGAAGTAAAACAAGAAAACATGGGCAATAGGATGAGACACATGTCAGTTGTGAGATCATCAGTGACTGCTGCAGATCCTTTTCCAATCAAGAAGGAACCTGGCCCAAAAGCAAAGATCCCCACTGCTTCTCAACCGAGAGTTAGTCACTTGTATGTACTTGTCAAAATACCTGAGAAGTGGTACTCTCCAACTACATCACAACTGTAACTTCATGGAAGTCTCTGCATTCTGAATAAGTGATTATTTATTTAGAATCAGAAATACCATCAGGGAGGAAAAGTTTAGGGTCTGGTTTGGGATGAGGAGCTGATAATGATGTTTTATCAGAACAAAGTAACACCAAGAACATGACAGTTTGTGTGCTATTTAAAAATAGTTCTGTGAACCTTGTGGAAGAACTGTGTGGAGTCAAGTCATTCAAATTGCAAGCTGATGCAGGAAACACTCACTTTTGTTGCTGAAACCAGAGGGGTTTGTACACTGACACAGTGACATGTTTCTGTATCCAGCTCCAGAACATCCACAGTTCAGAGCAGCTTCCTCTTCACTTCCAATSCAGTGTTCACCTAAGGAAAATCAAGAATCAGAAATTAAATGTTTGTTCTCTAACTTYTGGCTTTCATTYTGTCACTTCTTCAAGATGYYTGTTTTTTGTGGTAAATTATCCTTMGGGCTAGAGTCTACTTTGAGAACTTAATTCTCAGTGCCATGATCACTTGAGCCCTTACAAATATAAGCCACCACTAAAAGCAAGTTTTGATCTTTTTATCTTAGAAATATCATAGTAAATTTTTTACTTTGAGCTAAAAGGCTGATTTAGAGATGTGAAGAGTTACTTCTGCTTGTTTTATTTCCAGTGAGATTAACTCTGACGTGCATATGCATCCCCATAATCCTGTGGAACAGAGCTCCAGATTAGTCCTGAAGTTTTGTTAATACATACCATTTATCATACAAGAAATACAATGGTGTTTTGGAAGCAGAAAGGCTACTGCTTGGCTTTGTTTAAAAGTCAGAAGTAATACCAGACAATTGCAATTGTCTTTAAAGCAAGCAGAGTTCYTTCAGACAAGAGTTATGAATAGTAGATGAAAAAGACAGCAGAATTGGAAGTCAGTAAAAAACACAGAGCAATGAAAAACATATTTCACTTGAAGAACAGCAARTTATTTCAAGTCACAGAAACATTTTTTTAATAATTAGCATTTTACACATTAAAAAATGTGTAAAAACAGTACCATTCATTTAAAATGGTTGGCAGAATTGAATTTAATAAAGCATTATATAATTTTCCTTTAGTACATGGAACTATGTCTTGACATGTTGTCAAGACAATGTACAAATGCACAAATGAACATATATGCATGTTCAGGTTGTCTGGTTTACTGATGAAAAGAACACAACCCATGASTTCCAACTCTGCAAGCAGCCCGAGATCTCAAACTCCAGCTTGTGCAGGCTCATGTCTTTCAGCACTAGCAAAGGTGCTGAAGACAAAAATGTTTTTCACAGAAATACACCCAGATTTCCCCAGTGTGCTCTGACTGGCCTGCCACTTACTAACACTGGAGCTTCCAGTTAAAAGAACAAAATCTGAATAACTATCAGCTGAAATCTGGCACTAGAGTGAGACACACTAGAACAAGCTTCACATTTGCTACACCCTACAGTACCTTGGATACACACCACACACTGATCTGTGTAACAGCATTATTTTGCACAGGCCTACACTGGAGAAGAGATAATGGGTAAATCTGAAGGCCTGAGATGGGAATTCAATTCTTTTAGAACTATAATTAAAGTACAATTATTCTTATTCTCTGGTCTTTGATAGGTGTAGGAGCTCCCAGGATTAGACAGACATCAAAGCWCTGGCCTAAAATTAAGTTTCATAAAAATGTATTTATTTGAAAGACATTCTCTAAGTCTGTGTCCTTAAAATAGAATATATCTTTCCCAACTATTAAAAGAGAAAACCAATTATTTTACTGCATTTATCATCACTTATGGTAAAGAATAAATACTTGTACAAAAGCATGTGATACTGGTAAAGAGAAAGTTAAAGCTGAAAATTCTTAGTAAAGATTCTTAGCAAAGGTATGTTTAAAGACAAAAGGGCTTAAAAACTTCACATCCACAGACTCATTTAAGTACCAGGGCAATTTTCACCAAGTTAAATGTATAATTTAATGTACAAAACCAATATGATGGGAAAGGTACTGAATAAGACTACATAGTAAAAAATGAAATAATATTCTCATATTCCTCCCACACACATGGGAAGCTGAACTGAAATTGCCTCTAAAAACCCCCCTGTTAAATTTGCAAACTGAAACATAAAGACTTAATTGTATTACAATGGGTATAATAAATAAAACCCACACATGACCTAATTCCTTAGTAAGCTTCAGTGTGCATTAATGAAATTAAGTGCTAAGACAACCAAAGGAATCTSTAAGAACTCCAGTTCCAAGACGGGCATTAGCAATGTGAGGGCCTTTTGCAGTTTGTTGTCTCAGCAARGACTCTGCCTGCTCTCACAGTAGCTGTGCTGGGCACAAAGCACATCTTCCTACACACCTTTTCCCTCCTCAGAGTCTCACACACTCAAAAGAGGGGTTTTTTTTAACTCACAGTCAAATCACCATTTGCAAACTTAAGGGCATCAAGAGAGTATCTGATCACTGGATATTAAGGACTGCATCTTGCCTTTACACAGATCCCAGAATGCCACAAGGATCATCAAAGTTTGGAAGAGGTCTTCAATACCACCAACCATCAAGCCAAGGCAGCCCACAAGAGCCACCCTGAGCCATATCCCCAGGTCCATCCTGATGGCTCCTGAACACTTCCAGAGATACTGACTCCATCACCACCCTGAGCAACTATTCCAGCTCCTGGCCACTCTGCCAGYGAAATRGTTTTCTARTATCTAATCTGAACCTCTGCTGGAAAACCTCAGGCCATTTTTGCTGGAACCAAATAATCAGGGCATAACATACTATTGTGACTAGAGCCAAAGCAACTTTGAGCAAGGAATAATTAAAAAAAAAAAACAACTGTATTACCTACAAGAAACATGGGAGACTTATTTTTCTGTAATGCATAACATAATAAGTTGCCTTAAGTTGGACAATTAATTATTTTTTATTTCCAATGGCCTTCAAACCCTTTCTACATTTTCTAGAAAACAAATTTCAAGTGTTGGTCAGTTTTCCTCATTAAGAATGTATTGCAATTACTATCAGAGAATTTTTTATTTTCTATCCATATGAACTTCTTAAAGTGGCTTCCACCAAAAACCAGGTTTCTTAATAATTGTATTATGTCAACYACTTCAGTGATTCTAGGATTAGGACAAGTCTATAGGAGCTCCGAGTTTCATGCCATATGATATTAGCTTTTGAAGCAGAAATACAATTTAGTGGTCTAACTGGAAATAAATATGGCTGTACCTTCTGAATGGGATCTGGTTGCAGACAAAATCTGCAATTTCATCTTGACTTAAAGAAATGAATACACTATAATATTTCCTAGGTGTGTCCCACAGGGAAAAGAGAGCAATGAAATACGTTCTTTTCTTGTCCTTAGGTTTACATCTGAAAAAATACAAATGTTCTGGTRTTCATTGTCCCATTGTTTCTGTGCTAGATCAGATATGGGGGTATGTTCTCTCTCCCTTTGAAGTGCTACCACTCATCTCAGTGACAGAGGGATTGGAGCTGTGTATTTACACAGCATCTAAACAAAAAGCTTGAARGGCATTGTATGTAGTTTATGCAGTAATATCCACCTCTCATTTATAAGTACAAGATATCTTGTTCTATTATGAAAGTCCAAGAATTATTAGAATGATCACTGAAAAGCCCACAATCATAAGATCTTTACCATTAGACTACATTGTTTCTTATCAGTAGGCCTTTCCTGTCCCATGGGAACAGTTTCAATTTAAACAACTAGCCATTGAATAACTATGGCAGGGGTTTTTTACACACATTAGAATTCCTATTCTTCCTAAAGACGTTAAAATTTTGCTGAGACACAGCATCCTGGGGAAAAAAAATCTGATTTCTTTTACTAAAGAAAAGGCAAAGTGGCTCAGTAAGTTATCTAAGTCTGGTATCAACTGATCCTCAAGGGTACTTCAAAATGTAACACAAGTCTGGCCAAAATTAATGTGTGGGAACTCACTCATTTAACAAATATAAGGAAATGAACYACTTTGCTGTACACTTCCTACAGTTGCCCCTTTCTTTCTTGGTCCCATTTGAGTCCCCACCTTCTGCACCACGGCCTGAAGTGACTTTCCTATCTCTGCACACACATTCTCTGAAAATCCAGTGATGGAAAAATTGCAGGGCTCACCCACCAGGTGTTGATGGTGTCAGGATGTGGAAAAAAATTATYGCACAGCCTGGTGAAGAAAAGTGGTGGAAATGTTCCTTGGCTAAAGCAAATGCAGATGTTCTGTCAAATCTACTTCTGAACAGTATGGAGAGTCTTTGTGTAACTCACAAAATCCTCACCAAACTCCAATATTAATAAATAGACATTTAGGTGAAAGTCCTGAGTATTTAGAATGTCCCTGTTGTCTAAATTACACTCCAGGATTTGCTGTATTCAGATGAATTTGTACACACTAACGGGAAGTTTAAAGAATGGAAAGAAGTTTATCACTATAACTGCATACATACTCCCTCCTGATATGGCATATGTTGGGGATTATTATGTTTCTTCTCTTTAATAACCTTTATTACTCTAACTTGAATTAGGTTTGGGCTCCCAAAGCACCAGAAATGCTGAATTTTGATTACATGCACGTGAGTACCTTCCTTATATAACTCTAAATTGCTCTTGAAGGAGGGAAGAAGGGAGAGGAAATCTCCTCTGACAATTRTAACATTAACCAATAAAAAATTTCAAAGAAATAGTAAATAGTAAACTACTTGAAAATGCTCAGGTAGCCAACAAACCATCCACAAAAGCAAGAACAATCTTTACAGAGTTTGAGATAATACAAAATAGCACCAGTTGCCAGTTTTGTTTACCAGCATTAATTGTCACCAGAAGGATGGCTATGCTCATTAGAAACAAACTAAAGCCGCCTCTCTGGGCTTGGTCCTCCTCTCACTTGGACTTGAGTGAGCAGAAATAAATGTGTTACAGCCCACYTAGTCCAGAATCATCAAGTCTCTGAATCACGTATTCACCACAGATTGTATTTCAATGAAAAATAAGACTTCTTTTGGTTAATAATTACAAAAACATCTCAGGAAAGGAAGTGTTGTGGGGGGGGGAGGGGGAAATCAGTTTTTCCTCCCTTTTCCTTGGATACACTGGAAAATAATGGTATAATCACAGTGAAATACACATTATCTTTTATCAAGGACTGTATTCTTTCATCTCTATTAGTAAAGCAATTTATAGTAATAAAGGAGCAACTGTAGACTGCAACATAAAAGAAGAAAATTCAGAGAGACACTTGAGCAAGCTGATATCTTGCAACATGTTTTGTAGCCTAATTCTATCCTGTGTGAATGTGTGTWAGGGGAGAAGCCACWGCCTAAACATTCTYACACCATTCARGGGGCCTTTGCTTTGAGGTATTAAYGAGCCAGACTGTTCTCAAATCTGAATATAAAAGCACTACCCTGCTGAAAACACAATTGCTCTTTACACCAGGGCACTGTTACACCCAAAGGCAGGGTGAAGCTGTGATTTGGTGTCACTAGGACAGACACGGTGGCCCCTGTGTGTCCCTGCACAGCCCCAGTGGCTGGGCAGAGCTGGGGCTCTGTGCTGCCTTTGCACAACACACTGCCTGTGTTATTTGGATTTCTTGTCACCTCTCACAGTTTTACGTGGAGTMCCGGCATAATGACCCACTCCACCCGAGCCAGGTATTTCCTGGTAATTAATTAATGGCAGTTAAGGGATTTTAGATTTTCTGTTGGCACTCAACTTAATGCATTATCCACCATCAGGAAATACCCTCCCTACTTGTCCTATCTGCCAAATCACTAATTAAGCATCCAATGCTGAAAAGCAAACATTTTTATGTTGTTAGTTTAATGCATTTCAATTAAATCAATCAATTAAATCTTGTAGTGKCTAAAACCTGAACAATGGAAAATCTGCATTGTGAAGCAGTGACCACTTCTACTGGTGAAAACAGAYTATAAAATCAAATAAAGAAAAACATAAATGAAGTAATAAAAGAGATGGGCAACTCTGCCTRCAACGCCTGTCTTTATTAAATTAACTCTTCACTATGGCCATGTATAATATACTCTTAAATATTATATCCAGCTTCTCACAATAATTCTACAGTTGAGTAAAAATGCTAAAAAGMCAAAAATTTAATTGAAAATATTCACATATTTGATTTTTATTTGCTGAATATGGAGCAGGATGGAAAGAAAATGAGAGAGAAGAAAGGAACAAAGAAAGGAGAGGACTGTGGGGAAAACATTGAAATGTGTCTCATTTTGAGAAACTAAATTCACAAGCCTATTTTAAGAAATGAAAACAAAGTGTTGCTGTTCACCTAGCATGCTACAATTCAAAGATGAAATGGCACAGCCAGGATATTTGGGACTTCAGATCAGTGCCTCTCAGCACAAGTCAGAACAAGTATGTCAGTAAAATAATACCCTTGAGCTGTTGGTCTCCGACAGGAGATTCTTATAAGCTACAGAACACACTTAAAGCAGCAATCCCTCCTGCAGAAATTATTCTATTTTAGATAAAATGCAAATACATTCATTAYACCAAAGAATGAAAGCATGAGCATTAATGCAGACACTGAATCCCAGGCACCCCAACCATGCCATCAACTTCTTGTGTACCACACTGGAGACAGAAGGAAGGTCCCTGACTGCTTATTTTGAGCACCTTCTTCACCTCTAGTGCTSMACTGGGCATTAAAAAAGWCAGAAACTTGAACAAAACATTAACATTTGATGGGAAATAAATTTGCTGCCTTTTGTTAGATATTAAAATAMATTTCTTTCATGAAAACAAAACCAGTCTATGTGGGAGTAAGTCATATTTTTACAGCCCTCTAAGTAATTTCTTAAAGGAAATTACTCTCAGGTCTCACTGGTGTACATGTCCAGCCCACTTGACTTAGGCTCTGTATTTATGTCTTCTGCAGAGATCAAACCTAGYCTTAATTCTGATTGCCCAAGAGATGTGCTCAGCCATGCTGGGGACTGGGTGAGAAAACACTCAAAACCTCTTTTGATTTTCTTATGACTTTTCAGTCTCTTTCACAAATGTGGGACTCTTGAAAATGTTTAGCAAGACAGGCATAAGTGCCAATGATTACCTTACATCAGCAGCAGCAGCAGCAGCCAGAGCGAGAACAATGGGAGCAGTTTCCGGGCATGATGAGGAAGCCTTTGTTTGGATTATGCCTTGCTGCAGTTACTGCCATTGTGCATCATCTCAAGCAGCAGGTAATTACTCACTTTTAGCCTCTGTTTCTACAATGTCATTACAAGAAATGAAGCTTAGCCTTAAAACAGACACCATCTCTTGCTTCACATAAACTTGGCTTACATCAACTCAAGTGTTATAGGAGAAGTTACGAAGAAGAAATATGTTGGATGTAATTCTTTTCCATTTTTGCAAAAAAGGAAAAGAATTAGATTTCTCAGACATTACTCACTGCCCTTGGTTATCTAACTTCTCAAAAAGAAAGATCTCCTGCTAGAAAAATTACACTTTCTAATTAGATTGCCTTAATTACTTGTAAAAAATACTTTATAAGCACAAATCATGAGTTCTTTACAGGCTTAATTAATAGGAGCCTGCAAYAGTGCCTAGGCAGTCAGTGAGAACTTGAACTGAAGGCACTTCATGAACCAAAGCTTTTGCTATTTTTCATCAAGTGTAATAGGTTTTTCAAGTTGTAATGAAAAAAATGAAGGGTTGACAACATACAATTCCATTTCTTTTAAATAATTTTCTTTTCATCTTTTCTGAGAGTTTTCAAAAGCTGTTGACAAAACTCTCTTTACATTTCAGCTGAAATAGAAGACAAACTTCCTTTTAGCTTCAGTAGCAGTGTATTTTTATTAACCCTAAGTTCTCTTCAGTATTCTGCCTGTGATGTTATATTTGTGCCTTAGCTACAGGTCAAGCAATGTTTTGCAGCTGCYGTAACAAAACCTCTGAGTCAGAGGAATTGAATCTTTCGGGGCCAGCAGGTACTTAACACATGTACTGTAATAAGACCTGATATTATGTTAAGAAATAAAGTTGATATATAGGATATATGATTATTTAACCATTTTGCACTATAAAGGCTAATAGGCATAAATGTAAGGTTRGACTGCAGTTGCTTATCCTGTTAAAATTAAATCCCATGTTTCAYTCTGGAGTAACTGAACCACAGAAAATGCCTCTCAGAACTTCTTTTAGGGTCAGAACTCTGCATCCATCTACTCTTTTTTTTTTTAAGAAAAAGAAGAACTGTGTCCTTCCAGATAACAAGTTTCACCTTTAAAACCACCACATGAAAGTAAAGCTACAGAAGCCAAGTTTTAAATCATGCAAGAACTCTGCACGCTTCTAAATGAAAGTTCTTAATTTCAAATGTACTGGAATTCCATTTTGGGGAATTTTTTTATGCACACTGAGCAGCAAGGTTTTATTCAAAGCATTTTTACTATTAGGTACTACTCTAAAACTCATGTTATTATGATAAAAAGTATTGTCATTATGACTAGGAAGTGGAGACACGCACAGAATAAAACAAATGTCTGTGTCCCTATTTCACATGACCACTGTCCTTCTACTTCAGTCCCAAGACTACTGTGATTTACAGCAGCAGCCAGTGGCTCCAAAGAACTGAAACTGCAGGAAAAGGGGATGAAACATCTTGGCCACTTKCCTTCTGAAGATTAGCAAGGCAATCARGAGAATACAGGGAAAGCAGRCACCATTGGTGAGGTACAAACAAGYGCAACTTGTCTCTGRGGCATGGMTACCAAAAAAAGAGGACATTTACCTCCAGAAATCTTCCCATTAACATCAAGTTTCCCCCTGCCTCTGCATCTAGTACAGGATTTTAAAATAAAATACCTCAACTCCAGAACTGACAGATTTAAATTTCTGTGTTAAACCAACTTATGTCCAAGTGTAGGCATGTGGATGAATCTAGATTTTGTTTTTCCTTGTCCAGTTTYAGAGACAGCTGTCAGGACCTAGTGCATGCAGGCAGACTCTTCCATGCTTTCTCAAAGCACTGCACATAACTTCCATATCTCTTCAGGCCCTGAATCTGATAAGAATATGATTTGAGGCAGGGAGGAAGTAGTTTTAATGAGCAATAATCCACTTTGTCATCAATAAGGGATCACAACACATGTTTATTTACTTGAGTATCCACTGAAAGTTTGTATAGGAAACCTGGGAATCAAACATTAAACAAACCCAACAATCAAAATGAAATACCTATTCAAAGGAATCCAAATGTGGTAAAGCACATCAAAATGCATATATGCATATTTTCAATTCAATAATTCAATTATCTGCCCATAGCATAAGTTCAACACATGATCTACTGTGGCTGCAATAAACAGGTGTGAGTTATAAGCCACTACAATWGCATGATTTTTGGATGGGCAGAAACACACAAAGTCCAGAYAGAAATAAGCAGCAAAGCAGTGGGACTGAAAACCTGAAATAAAGATATTCCCACAATATTAGTTGATTAATTACCATTTTTTATAAGCATGTACCAAATATATGATGGTTGTAAACAAGACCAGAATTTATGAAGGTGCTAGTGGGCTGCAAAACCAGCCTGCAGCACTGAGCCAAATACTGCATGATAAAATAGTAAAAAAAAGCCACAAGTAAAAGTGAGCACATACGCACAAACTGAAAAATGCTGAAAAATGGCCTCATGTTTCCAGCCTTTCCAGAAGGTAACTTCAAAACACAGCCCCAGATCCTTTGGATCGGCCTGGAGGACTTCAAGGTCAGAGAAACAAGCTGCAATTGGGAAGGGTGTAATGAGGTAAGGTCATGAAAAATGAATAGGAACATGACCCAGCACCAGAGAGCAGTGAGGTACAAAAACAAGCGGGATGGGAAGGCGCCAGCCAGTGTGCTTTCCTATCTAATCAGCTGGGGCTCTGATAAAGGAGGAAGTAAGTTAAGGGAGGGAGTCTTCAGCACTTAAAACAATCCCCAAGATTCCATTTCTGCACTGCTAATGTAGTGTCTTTAGGATGCAGGCCAAAAGCATAACTAAAAGGAAGCTTAGCAATCACAAATTGTCAGCTACGTATTTGTTCATGGATAATAATGACCTGSTTGAACCAGGACAGCAGATATGGCTTTCCCCAAGCTGCTCAGCACTGCACTCTGAAGCCTCCAAAACAACACGACACCCATCTCTACCCTGCAGGGGTGTGCAGGTGCATTAGAGCACCCACTSCTGTGCTGACTTCCACACTTCAGGTCTCCTGAAACATCCATGACATTTCAAGCACGCTGTTCTCATCATCACTTGTGGTAACATTCACACRGTCACTCTGTTCTAGRAGAAASCTGCCTGAATCTGAGYTGGGARGAAGYAATGTTKGTTCAGATTTCTCCAAATGCTGTGAGAGATCTCAGATTTAATTAAAYTRRGAGGTGATGAAGCCAGYTTACTGCAGCTATGCAGGTTAACTAARMCCTGCCATCCACCCTGCATGAGGATGCACAGGCAACAGAGGCCTGCCAGACCCAGACAGACATTTGCTGTTCTCTGTGGGGCAGTATTTAAGGTAAACTGATCAGTAACACATTTCCGTGGCTGACTACCTGTAGTTTTACTTTTTTTAACAAGAAACAGTGAATTCCAACAGAAAATAATCTCATCAAATCTTGAACTGTAGAGACAAATGAATGGAGAAATCATTACTTATATCATAAGCTATTTCATTGTTCCTTGCTGTTCCTAATTTGCATTTAATTTTGCTATTAATTTTCCCCTTGTCAGTTTTGCTACACTAATCTCTCATTTTAGTGTCTTTTCCCTCCTGTGTCCCAGACAATCCCTGATGTTATTATTTGCACAGCAATGCAGGATAGTTACTATTKCCTTCACTGGGCTTTCAGCAGTAAGCATACATTCTATTCAAATGATATCAAAGGTCTTCAAGATCAGTCCTTATTCCAATTATGTCATAAAGGGTACAGTGTACATAAGCCTGCCTATGTGCAACTGAAAAGAAGTGTTTCTGGACTGCTACTATCCAAAAAGGAGTAATGAGTGACAGAAAACATTTGGGTATTTCAAAGACAAAATCCTCCTTGCTTGTGAACATTCTTGCTTTTTCTATCTCAGGCTTATTTTAATATTCATTATCTCTTTCAATACTGCTTGTAAATCTGAAAGTGCACGAGTTAATTGCACATGCTGGYTTTGGGTCTCAGTTTCTGAACTAGCTGTGTGCTTTGGGAGAGGCYGATTTCTGTTGTCAGGGAGCAAGCTGTTTTGTTCCTTGTATGGAGAGGCAGAGATTTCCATTGCTGTACAAATGAAACAGAGCAGTGAAAAGGAACAGTCCATCTGTGTCCTCAGCCTTCTCTTCCCCTTTGCTAGGATCCTGTGCCTGTTACCTGGCTGGTTTTGAAGAGCAATGACAGCCAATTGCTTTCCATCCCTCACAGTGATGCTCTCCTGCCAAACTGTATGCATTCAAAACCTGAGGTAATTTTACCTGCACTGTTGCAGTTTGCTCTGCATCTCACCCAAAGAGACAGAATTATTATTATCTGGAGTAGGCAGCAGGAAGCTTTCTCACTGCACAGCCCTGCAGGATCTCTGCCTCAAGAAACCAAAGCTGACCAGCTAAGGAAGAAGGAACTTGCAAACTCAGAACTTCTGCCCAAATGTCCTTATGCCTATAAGGATTCTCTAGACAGGCTCCAAATTTTGTTGAAAACTCATTGGTAAGAATATTTCAGTGCTCTGCTGCATTGATTCTGAGCAGCACTCCAGAGCAGAACTGCAACATATTTGAAACAATTGCTTTGGCTTTGATTCAATAATTACTTTAATGAGAAAAGTGAGCTGTTTATATTAAGATATCTTGCTTACACAAGACAAGCTGCTTCACCACAGCCAGAATTCATTAATCATTATTAAAGCTGGTATACAGAAAATTACAGGCTCCAGCTTCCCAGGCTTAGGTATTTTTTAAAGGCTTTAAAGCAAAGTAGCTCATTCATTTACATGCAGAGCAAATATGTTCATGATCATTGATTTGAAAAACACTAATGTATYTGCCTCTTCACCTCTAAAAGCAAGTGATTGAAAAAAGCTATTTGAATATTTCAAAGTTAATGAGAAAGGTGGTTCAACTGAATATTCCACTAAATTCTAGGTTATGTTCACATCCCACTAATTGCCTTATGTTGTAGCCTGAATAAAAACATCCTGAGTTCTGTGCTTTGCTCAGTTCCACGTTATCCATTATTATAATTTTACATTTAAGTTTAAAATATTTTTTGAAAAACAATCAACCTGACAGTATTCCACATTGCAAAATAATTTAAAACATCCTAGAACAACAACAAAACTAGAATCCAACAAGAAAAAAAACTTCAAAAGTTTATAATATGATAAATAAAAATGTTAGGAAAGAGCTAAATAAATTATTTCATTTCTAAATTATTCCTAAGTCTCAGTATGAACTTTAAGAAGACTTGTAAATGTTTACTTAAAGTGTAAAGGCAATATCCATAAATTATTGGGCTGCATGTGAGGCTGCTCAGCCTAGCATTGCTTTTTCAGCAAATGAGCCTCTCCTTTCCCAGAGTGGATTATGAACTGGGAATTATCTTGGGAAAGGCTTGCTCATATGTTTTTATTTGTTGCTACAGTCATTTTATTTATTTTTCTTTGCCTTCCCAGCCAAGTAAATGACTGCCTGTATGTTCTCTGGATCGCCTCACCACTAGAACATCTCAAAATATTTCGACAGCAGTGCTATTTTTTTCTTTCTTCTTATTATAGGGAAAGGAGRAGCTCTAATATTCCTTAGGAACAAAAGAGAAATTTCAGAAACTGGAAGAGGAAATTTCAGATTATCATGACATGTCTATATAAAGGATGTTTTGAACCAGACAAAAGTCTCTACTGTTCATATTCTGATGTCCTTATTATTTCAAACTAGGATGGAAAAGGCGCAAGAAATAATAGTTTCTTTCTCTGAARTGAGATTCCYGGAAAGTAAAAATCAGGYAGTGAAGAATGAYAGCTCTAATTTCCAAACTTCAAACRYGTGGCATAAATCAGCCAACRTGCTGGAAAGCCAAGCTCTCCTCTCTGGGCAAGGACAGGGCCAGGCAGSAGAACAAAACTCAGTCCCAAACCAGCAAACAAACTTGCTTTCTGCCTCTTGCTGGATCACAGGATGGGGTTAATTGCCATCAGAAAATGTGGCACTGTGAGGCACTTGCTCATGGTGTAAGAAAGGGTCAAATCAGTTGACCAAAGAGGGAAGCAAAACAGTTAAGATGCTTTCATAGTAGCTGGTTTTAGCACAAGTGAGAAAAAGAACAAAGTAGGCTGGGTTACTGAGGCACTGATGCTGGAGAAGCCTGTTCACTTTGTCTCCTATGCACTAGAGAACCTCTTCCATTCCTGCTCACCCAGAAACTGCAAGGAGGCACTTACTGTAAAGTCTTCTTACAATAATCACTACAAGCTTGTTATTTTTGACTACATTAATTCACATTTACCAACCAACTGTTCCTTAAATAATGGCTTACCCTGACCAGACTGATGTGGTTCTACAGTCTGATTCTGAACACCTTCCTGGATTAACTCCTCCTGGTTTAAAACTTTTCACCTCGACAGGAACTGATGTATTTATTCCAAATGGCAGAAATAATGGCAGCTCTTGGGATTATAATCTTTCAAAATTGTGTTCAATAACTGAGGTTTTAATCCTTGCAACCAATGTGTAACTATGTCAGCATTTCCAATGAGATGCAGTTTATGTAATTTTTGGAAAAGAAACAAAAACTACTGCCACTTGATTTACTGCTTCCTTTGATAACCYCTTGTCCATGCAATTAATCATCAGTCATGAAATACAACCACAAGCCACAAATTATGTGATGCAGACACTTCTTCAAGCATGGAAATCACTTTTCTAACAGTAAGTTACTGGTTGGTATGAGGTTTTTGGGGTTTTCTGAATTAAGATAAAGAAAAAACAGGGACTTGACCTGTCAGCCAAGAGGCCACAAAACCCTTGATTAAACAAGCAAGGATGCAGCTGGTCAATTTGCTCTTCATATATTTCAAAACAAAKTAGTCAAAGAATTTATTGAATAAGAATTGCTTTGTGAGTCTTTTCTACATTATTTTTTCCACATGGGCCTCAGTTATGGTTCCAAAAGGAGACTTTTTTCTCAGCAAGAGCACATGTGCTCCAGGGGCCTATTTCTCAACCAAAATAACAGCCCACTATAAGCAGTATCAAAATTAATTACTATGTAAATGATTCTGTTTTGACAAATATGATTTAATGAGGGGAATAAGTAGTTCTCTAGAACTAATTGCTTCTTTGTAAACAGACACAACTTTCATTCAAACCAAACATAAAAAGAAGGATTAAGTCTGAATACCTAATTTTGATTTCTCATCTAACATTTGTGCTTGTTATTTAGCTATTCTCCATCTGACTTACATCCTTCAGGGATAAGAGTTAGGCACAGAGAAGCCCTCCCAAATTAGAATGATGTGTAAATGGATCTTCACAGCTTTCTTAAAAGCCCCAACATTTTTTTRCACATTTGAATCACTAAATATTGAMAGTATGCATTGGTAATTACTAGCACACCAGAACGGGCATACTTTACAAATTCAGAGGTTTGCTTACATATATTAAATTAAACTGAAATGTTAGTGGGATGAAGGTTTTAAATCCACCCCCTCACCACTATAAGATTTCTTTTAATTTCGATAATAATAAGAGGATGAATAAGAAGACTTTTACTTTTTCCTTCTATTTTCATCTGTAGAATTCCCACAAATGTAACCAGAGCTGGATTCTGAACAGGCATATTCCATTTAGAGTAA
Organism: Alauda arvensis; assembly: GCA_902810485.1. Classification (NCBI taxonomy): domain Eukaryota; kingdom Metazoa; phylum Chordata; class Aves; order Passeriformes; family Alaudidae; genus Alauda; species Alauda arvensis. Next base: position 28,889 of record CADDXX010000583.1, read on the forward strand.
AATCAAAATACATGTYAAAAGCTCTCCTAAATATACAGAGACCCAACAATGAAGTTGCAGGTCAGAACAGCAAACATCTCTTTCCAAATATTTAGGATTTTATACTATTGATCAATTTTGGAGACAGAGTCAGTTATTCTACTGGGACCCTTCTTGAAGCGTTTCACACAGTGTGATGATCTGGGATTATAAAACTGCAATGCTAAGGGTGACATCCTGATTGAGTGTTCTTGAACCATCATAACAGAGARTCCATTGAGGCCTCACAGTCCTGAGGCGCTGAATTGTCCCTTCTTCTGCTCACTAGTCCTTTAAACACACCCTTTTGTCCTTCTCATAYGTAACTACATACTGCAGGCTAACATTGTATACAACCATGTCATGAGCCTTGTTGGCTATTAACATAGAGGGATTTTCCTCAGGGAAAGAAGACACCAATCACTCAAATGTGAGATTTCTGGAATTTCTCCTCTACCATTATGGCACAAAGTGCTGGAAAATCCTAGCTAGACCTATCAACACATTTGTAACCACAAAATACAACAGGTATTTTTCACTGTTTCACATAACACCCGCAAACCAATGGTCAGTGCATCCATCACCTGCAGTTAGAAGGCACTTGGATTTTATCTCCCAACTTGCTGTGACTCATTTATTTTGCAGGTGCCTTTTTCAAAATCATTTACCTTGAAAAAAAMCAAACCAACCAAACAACAAACCCTCTCAGTCACTGGTTTGKATATTCTCAAATGTGGGGCTACGCAAACCTGATCTCATAGTGGCATAATTATAATATTGGTTTCATGACTCATTCAGTGATTACATGCTAAATGCTAACTGGCCACTCCTTGTCACTCACTATTTGCCAACACAGTGTTTATCTAAAGCAGAGTGTGCTGACCAAAAAGCACATGCTGTTAAAAATGCACTTAAATTAAATCATGAAGYTGCTCTTCTTATTTATTTATTTTTCAGGTCCTTGTGTAATTTTTGCATGTGTAACACAAACACTGAAGTTGTGCATCCCTTAACATTGTAAAATCAAACCAGTATTTGGTTTAGTTTCAATTCTTTTCCACTGCATTTACAGCCAGACCGAAGAGCCAATCATAAAAAGGACTCTGCCTTCAGATCTGCACTGAAGAGCAGTATGTATGATCAGAGCAATAACATCTTCCTAAGCCCATCCCTGAAGTGTCTTACCACAAGACTACAAAGGGTGAGTTGCTCCCTAGAAYTGACACAAAGCTCTACACACTTCTTACTTTTCTGCTGAAGGAGAAGGGGAGAATGAGAGGAGAGCAAGGAGGAGATTTCTGGAGCCTTTATCAAATCACACTCCCCTTGYTCTGCCGAGATTTGCCTGCCATGTGCCAGTCCCCACAGCACATGGGGGGAAGTGGCTTCTCTTCACTGCTACCTGTTCTCCCTCAGGTTGTGCCAGGTGAGCTCAAATGCACAACAACAGCTCAGTGCTGTGCTATCACCAACTCAGAGATTGCTCAACCTCTTCCAGAACAGAACCACATGAAGCTGTCCCAAGCCAAGGGCCTCCCCTGAGATGTTCCAGCCTCCCTTCTGTGTGAGGCCACACCAGTGAGCCCTGCAGCATTCGCACATTACAGACTCCCAATGTACTGTCGGATCAGGCTGAAAGCATTAAAGCTTCACAAAACCACTTCTCGTGTTTATAGAACAACTACGTCATCTCAAGATACTTGGAAAGTTCAGATAAAGACAAAGTACAAATAAACAGCAAAATTGGGTGCTTTTGGGAAATTAAATTAAATTTCCTGTAACTAATAAAGCGAGACCAATCTGGAGAATTTAAAAAAAATAAAAATGCCAGAAATATTGTTCAAACACTACTTAAATACTGAACTTACCATTAATGCAAGTGGTACAAATGGCTGCTTGTAAAACCATTTGACTTAAGCCAATTAAGTGGTTGCATATAGCTGCCACACACAGTTTGATCTACAGCGTACTGTTCAACTGCAAAACGAGCTTTGCTACAAATATGTGCTGAGAGGTACAGAACCCATATTATTTGTCAGGAGTTTCACACATGATAGACCAGCTTTCAATATTTCATTTAGGTTTAGTCCCTTCTTTTCAACCACCTGAACACTGGAACAGGTCGCTCAGAGAGTTTGTAGTCTCCCTCCTTTGACACAGCTAAAGTGGAGCTGGCCCTGCACAAGCTGCTCTAGTTGATGCTGCTCTGAGTGATGGTACTAAAAAACAGTACCAGACATGATTAAGGGATAGGGAATTTACCTTGGTATTTTAATGAGGATCCTTATTGGTGCACCACCTCACCAAGGTGGAATGCTCTGCAATGCACACACATGATATATGGCGTATACAATTTACAGACCTTATAAATTAGCATATTTAACAAGGATGCTCCAAGGGGAGGCCTGGATGAATGCTGTGATGTTCCCCCTTCTGAGGAATGCCCCCCTGGATGGGCCAGACCCCCAGTTTACAGGATATGTTCTAGAGAGGACCTTCGTTGCCCAAGATAGTGTAGGGTGTGCCTTACTACTAGYGTAGTAGTGCCCTACTACAAGGCCTTTAGGGTGTTTGCTCTCCTGGCTGAACAGAATATTAGGACTATGCTGAGTTATCAGACTTCAGGAATTACAAGTATGCAAGCTAAGAACACTGRAGATACARAAAWGTTATATAAAAGGTATAKAAAAGAAAAAGCAAAAAATTATCTTTGCATCATGAATKGGGACACTTAACTAAGTAATCCCAACAGATCCCTTGCAACCTCAACCACTCTGTAATTCTAAAGCAAGATCTCTCAGATACCAAATCCAGAACAGTGGAGACTTCTGTTTCACTGAGTCCTAAAGATGCTAATAACTGTTTTCTTTTTTCCCTTTCTTTTTGAACTAGAACTTCTAGACACAAGTATAACAACCCTAGTGAGACCAACCTTTATATTTGAGATGCTTACTATAATAATAGTTTTATCTTCCTTTATGACCTAAAAATGACCCTGACTTGCATTACAGTATATTCAAAAATATATTTTTCTAAGAAGCTCCATGTTGGGAAAAAAATCCTAARCTAAACAAAAAACATGAGGGAAATGGTTCCTCCTACATTTCTATTTTTAGCACTAAGCTTGATGTGACCTTGAATTTCCCATGTTMTAATCAGACATAAATAAGCACGTTTACTGATGAGGTTTTAGTTATTATTGAGGAGGACAACTCATGYACCTTTGTAGTCTGATGCTACTCTTGTTGTTTTCTAAATGCACTTTTTTTGAAAAATCCTCAAAACTGATATATTGCACACACAAATATCCCACACTTAAGAGTACTCTCTCTATTCAGTTCTCCCAATGTATATATTCAGCCTAGCTTATATATAGGATATTAAGCCTAACTTTTGTAAAAAATGCATTCTAGATGAAGTGCTAACCTAAAGAAGACCCATTACATGACAGTGCTCTAGGTGGGTTGGCTGTGACCCTAACAGAAATATTTCAGATCATATGTCACCTCTGATTTTAGTTTTTCTTTTGGTACATGTAAGGCAGACAACGAAACAAGCATTCTTCTCAATAGTGGGGTTTTCCCATGTTGAAGGAGCAAGCATAATGATGGCTTAAGAATATTTATTATTCAAGAATATTAAAACAAAAGAAACATCTCCATGTGATACAGTATGCAGAGCAAAATAAGTTTTCTGAACATACTGGTAAAACTCTGGTGCTGTTCAAGGAATATTTTTAATTTCACCATAAACTGGTAGCTGAGCTTAARAATAAGACATAAGTCCCTTAGCTTTTTATGTAAATTACTAAAACAAGGTAAGGACTTAAAGGTTAAAAAAATGTAAAGAACTCCTGATTGTTCTCCGTTGTGAATATCACTCATGTATGACTTAGCCTTACAAGTCATTAACTTCTGATCTGATTTTTAAATGGTCTTTAAAAGTCCACAGATAGCTCTATTGCCCATCCCTGTTCACCAATAAGCAAAGGTCACTGTACCCAAGGACAGCCAGTCATCCARAAGTCAAAAGCAATGCCAAGTAGTTACAGCAGTRAGAAGCATTTAGTGATTCTCTARAAATATTTTTTAACTCAAGTGTCTKGAGTAGAAGAGGCTCATGGATCAGAAATTCAGAACTCAGTTTAGTAGCTGATAGGCTACTTTTATTTATATAACCATAACAGTTCTGACACACTAATAGCAAACAGCCTACAGCTTTCTGCCTCTGGCTTGGTGTGTTCAGCTTTGGCTGTCTGAAGGATTCAAATTTGGTTCTTAGTAAGAGGGGCTAATTTTGGTTCTTGGTAAGTTTGCAAACTAAGAGATAACTGTATAAGTAACTTAAAAGACTCAAAGCAGAAAACCAATGCATACAACTATGCATAAATTATCACCACTCTGTACAACAAAGATCTTTTTGAAGTTACTTTTTCAGATTCTCTTCTTGCCCAGTAATCTAGTAAACCATTTTGTACTACAGAATTAGCACAACCCAAGGTATAGACCCACTGGTCTTACGGTCATTACAAAGCAAATGAGATATGTAATAAAAAATTTCTATTCATGGAGGCTGTCTCTATGCAGGAAACTTATTCATCTACATTAGGAACAAAACACTTCTGCTATTATCAAAAACAGGATGCGAGGAGAATAGAACTTAATATTTTGGATATGYGTCCAGAGATATTCACTTTCATTGGGACAATTTGCATGGAAGCAGAAAATGGAAAGGCTGGGRTTGTTTATAAAATACCTGTACCTCAGCCTGTATCTGAGGCTCATGTTTTGATGCAAGTTGGAAGAGTCATGCCCTGACATCAACAAATCAGCCATGCCTCACCTAACTAAGGCTGCCCAAAACTCATACATGCTGCCTTACCAGGCCCCAGAGAGAAGGCATTCCCTCCCACCATGAGCAACCACCACCAGGAATATTGATATGAAACAGAACTCAGCTCCATGAGTCACATCAGTGACCAGAGCATCACCTGCATCTGAGGATTTTACTGCAGTTCAGGATCAGGAGTTATTCAAAGATCACTTCTGGAATTAACTACGAGAGACTTTAGCACCAGCATAAGTGACAATGACTTAATACACAACAAATAAATACTAAAACATGGTTTWAAAATGTAGAGATCAAACCATTCAGTTATACTTGGAAAATATCTGGATACTAGATTAGTTAATGCATAATTAAAAGATGCAGAGAAATCTGATCTAAAGAACTGTTTCCTCTCTCACACACATGCCCCATCTTTCCAACTGACCATTTGTAACTGCTAGTTTCACTTTGAAATTTAGGTGGTTTATATTCCTCTAAGTGTATTTCCACTCTTTAGATCTGTTCTACAGACATTGGATATTTTTAAAACTTTTTTTAATTTTAAAGAAACACCATCTTTATCTAAGAATCAGTGCAAACACTCAAGCTTTATCTGTGCAAACCTCTCATACAAAGCCCAACTGAGACACTCACACAAGACCCAGAAGCAAGATGGTTACATTGAGCATTAATCCTGAAAGTCCAGGATTAAAATCAATTCCTTCCTTCCTTCCTTGATTGTCCATGTTACCTAATATATTCAAAAAAGGCATTAAGTGCATTTGAAAACTGACTTATCTAGAAATCAGCAAAGAGTCTTGTTATCTTCAACAACACAAGGGTAGCAAAGTGAAGCCTCAAGCTGCCACTTTTCTTTGCAGCTATGGGATGGAAAGAAACCAAGTGTCTGTTAATTGTTATTTCACAGTTTTTGTCAGGTGCCAACAGTTGGTACCAAACCTAGAGGAGCCCACCCCAGCTGGCTCTGTATTTCYCTCTAACTCCTTCCCTCCAAGTATCCTCATTTGCCTCATGATACTCATTTTGGGTAAGGATACCAGGAAGATGCACTCAGTGCTCCAGGCTCTGGCAGGGAAGTGTGATTTGTAAGATGTTARAGCTTTTGCAGGAATAGCTTGCCTTTTCCCCACTCTGTAACTTCTGCCTCCTACCACTCTGCTGTTGCTGGCATCAGCCAACATTTCCCTGAGCAAAGCCTCAGGCACTCTCTGGCAGAACTTCTTGGGCAAAGGTCTGAGCTTAATCTGTTGCAAGAGGCTGAAAATTCTGCAGTAACTTTATTTAAATATATCTCCAGGTTTCACAGTTAATAAGTGATCCTAACAGAAATATCCCAGACATTTCAGAAACCAGAAAAAGAGAAGGCACCTCTTCCTAACTTCTGTATTTCAGCTCCTTAGGCTTTTCTCATTCCAATTAGAAGAGACTTTTCTAAGCCCTATTCCACATCAGCCAGTCCATGGCTGTAGAAATTTAAGCTTAGCTCAGAAAAACCACCTTTATCTCAAAATCAGTGCAAACCCTCACACTTTAACCTGTGCTCACCTCTCATGCAAAGCCCAACCAAGAATCCCACACAAGACCCAGAAGCAAGATTGTTACATTAAGCATTAATCCTCAAAGTCAAGGATTAAAAATAAATTCAAAATACTTCAGAATAGTCTGTTTCTCCTACCTCATGATTTCTGGCACTGCTCCCATTTTACTCACAGTCYRATACTGAAAACAAGAGTTTGGAATRGGGRGCTTTTAGAAAAATAAAAATTGAAAAACCAAAACACCATTAAATATCTCTCTCATTTCAGTGACACTATTAGAAGTGGAATGATGAAAATTAATATTTAGCTGAAACTAAAGTCAGGCAATTATTGTTTAAAAAAATAAGTATTCCAATTCCAAAAAATAACCCAAAGTATACTGGGTTTCAAAATACTGGAACCCAATATGAGAAACTGTTAAAAATTGTAACTTTTTCAAATTCTTGAAAGAAAAAAAAGGCTGTAACAACTATCATCCTCTTTACCTAAATTTATCAGATACACTGCAACTCTTACTTCTAATGGCCATTTAATTAATGCAGTGCTAAAATAAACTGCAGCTAAAGACACCATTTAAGATGGCAAAAAGAAGTGTGAAGAATATCCCAAGATTAAAATAACACCAGTGGGCCAAAAGACTTATACTGTGAAGGAATATTAAAAAGACTGTAATTAGTGATTAGCGAGAATCTGTCATTTCTCTCTTACTATAATGTTTATGCAGGTCACAGAGTTTCCTCTGAGACATCCAACTCACAAGATAGCTTGTCAAATTTGTAATAACAGAATTCTTTTAAAAAAGGACTAACATCAAGATTTCACATTAAAAACATTATATTCAGACAACTTACATGCTTAGGTTCTATTCCATAAATGACAAGCATCAACCATTGTCATTCTATTCCACCTGGATTTAGTATTAAATAATGAACAAAATTGCWGCAATTATTACAATTAGCAAATAACACCCTCTATTAGCACACTTCTGCTTTGCAAAGCATTACTGAAAGACACATCCATTATTGCAGTTTCCAAGGTAATTTCTACAGGCTCTCCTAAGTGTGCCTCTTCTGTACAATGGCAAATCACTAATTATGCTTTTAGGACATTTTAGTATTTGAGGTTCAAGGCTGAGCATGTTAAAATAGGGTGTATGAAAACAGGCATTGTGGGCTTCATGCAAGTATGTCTGTATTATCCTCTGAGAGGATAACATCTCCTYAAAGATCTTGGACCCTGTGAAGGTAAAGCAGTTGGATGGTAAAAAAGTAAAGAAAAAAATAAATCACAGATGCAGAGAATGGCTGTGGTTGGAAGGGACTTATGAAAATCATTCAGCTGAACTATCCATCAACAATTGAAGCATCAACAGAGTAGGCTGTCTGGCTGGGTTCTGCCCATCTCCAAGGCTGCATAATCCACAGATTCAAGATTCTGCTTTACTCAGCTAAACCCACCTGCACGTGACACAAATGTAGACTYAAGATGCCTCTAAGTCAGCATTTTGCTTCACTAAGTTCGAAGTTTTGACAATGGCACAGCTTCACAACCATGGTCTGAGGAGTAAGTACTGAAGAGGAAAAGGAAATTTGTCTTCCTGGGGCTACTAAATCCATCAGTTAAAGCAGGAATTCTGTGAGTTTATAGGTCCARCTTGTTCTGCTGTGAGGGCTCTGTCTGAGACAAGAGCATTTGCACAGGTTATCAAATAAGTTAACATCTTCAGGTTGCTTTGAGGTTATCAAGCAATCAAATGCTCTGACCAAATTCAAATGATTTTAAAAGAGTCATAAATAATTCTTTGTTGTTTGGGTAGTGTGCGGGGAGTTGTTAGGTTTTTTGTTTGCTGAAAATGAAGCATTACCTATGGGACTAAGATCTGCTCATAGCAACAGTTCCCACAAATACAGAAAGTRGTTGTGTCATCCCCAGTGTTCTGTCCCTGCACATTGGGTGGGAAATTTGGAAAAGAAACCTCTTGAACCTGAATAATCAGTGCGTTGGGTGGAGCACTCACTTTGCAGCACTGAATATTCACCTCTGGAACCGAGTTCAAATCCAAGTCAAAACTGATGTAACAGAAAATTCTCCAAACAGAGCATTAACAACAAAACATCTTGTCAGAAATCAGCTTCAGMGAGATAATGCCTACAGCAAACGATTTTTAAATTTTATTAGCTGTTGAACTTTATGGTCTGGGTATTATAGAGCTGTGGTTTGCAAGATAAATCCTTAGTACTTTGTTGTGCCGTTCAATATGGCAACTTAATGCTAAATTAGGTACTAAGTTTGTTGAAATTTTAGGTCTTTGTTTGGATCTCTGAAGGATTTATCAACTGCAAATCCAACTTCACAATGTTTTTGGGAAAAGTAGCAAGCCAAGAACCCTAAGAATAAATATTCAAGCCAAATTCCATAAGACCAGGTTTTGGGGCACAGAAAAATATGTGTGCCCCATATATTTTTCAAAGGACAAGATATGTGTATCTTGTCCTTTTCTGATCCTAATAATTTTCCCTATCTGGAGCAACCAGTCCTGTCTGAGTGAGACAGAGCAATTCCAAARGGCAGGAAGTTACAGAAGTGCTGCTGAGTCTTACTTTACCATACTTTTTCACATTTCCTGGATCCAAAAGTGTCAGCACTGCTGATCAGCAGTGAGAGAGGTTGTGTTCTGCGCATGTTTGATTTTGGCAGAAAAACAACTTGTAGAAATCCTGCTGAATTCCCAACCAGAACTTCCCAACAGGTAGTTGTACTCTTGAATGTTAACCTGTGATTAAATATGCCTTTTATATTCATTCAGCTTCATAACAGCAAAATGTTTGGTTTACTTTTACTAATAACAATAATGCAAAAGTCATCCTGAGACTGCTTCAGAGTACATTCAAGTGCAGATATATTCTGAACAACAGGGCAGCCACAGGTGACCTCCCTGAGCACTAAATTTCTTGAGGTCTCACCACTACAGAAACATAGAGACACATAACAGACAAGTGTGCAACATTTAGTCTCTGACTAGAGCCTTGAATAAGTCAGCACACAGCACCTATGAGACAACACAAAGTGAGCCAGTGACTTCAGTGTGACAGTGACACAGATGCATTTGCAAACCTCCAGGCACAATGGCCATGAAACAAGATGCCTTAACCTCCAAAAGTAACATGTTAGAGCAGTCTCATCAAAGCTACACTGTCCCCTCAGTGATATTTGGTGCCTCTCTTCTGAAAAGTAAAGATAGAAAAGCTGTGCTGTAAAACAGCAGTACTATCAAAAAAGACCTGTGGCATCACTGTTCATATGTGGCCCATAGGATGCAGAAATGAAGAATTAATTTACACCATGTACAGGGCACTGCTCTAGGAAAAAGGCAGATGAAGGAACCCAGCTTCTCCCTGCTGTCTACTAGAAGGATTTCCATTAAAATAACTAAGAAGAAGTGGTTTTAAGAACTTTGCCCATTTCACGCACCCCATGAAGGCTTTTTTTTTTCATTTGAAGCAGGAAAGAAAAACTGGAAGTGAATATTTTTTGACAAACTTCTGTGATAAAATCAAGCATATGGCAAAGTGTTGCTGCAGGCCTGGCACGAAATGAGCCCATGGACCCAGCTGAATTCACAAAAGCATGCTTTCCCTCTGAATAATATTTAATCTGGCTCTAAGGAAAAGCACTTACCTGATCAATTTATTTTCTATGAGAGGGAACAGTGCAAACTTGGGAAGGAAATGCTTCAATTTCAGATTAGATATTTTCAAAGCAGTATTTTAGAAATACATGTATTTTCTTAGGTACAGAAAACTTCTGCTCAGAGCCTGAATGAAAAAGCAGAGAGTTTATCAATGAGCCTCAGGCTTATTCCAGCAGCAAAGCTTTACCTTTTACATTCCTTACTCTGACATTTCCTTACTGGCTGTTCTCTGAGATAATAAAGCAGCAGGTCACAGTCCAATGATTTAATTCCATGGAGGATTTGGATGGGATGCTGCTTCTTAGATGCACCATTTCCTATTTATGTTAGTGTGAGAGGCATTAGAGTCCACAGCAGAATCACAAAAGGCTTTTTTTTTTTTTAAAGGCATTTCCCAACAAATGGGAAGCAGTGCTAATGAATTAAATTATTAATTTTAAGGCTCCTTTCAACAATCTGTTTTGGAAAAGCCTTCTGTATCCTTTCACTATACAATCCATTTCTGCATAGGAGGACAATGAGGAATTACAGAATCCTCAGAAGCTGCAGAAACAGGTTTTTAAAATTTATTACTACCCACATTTTTTTCCAAAATTGCTCCTGGTAAGTTATACTGGCAGTGGGGTTATTCTGTTAGTGTTTGATGCCTGACAAACAGAGATGCAGAATGTGTAAACATGTGAAATTATACCTGACATTTTCAAGTTAAGGAGGATCCTTAGGCTACCATTTCATTTTTCTTAGTTTTATTTGAAATATGCATTTGGAAAATAGTGCCTGTCAAGACACTGTGAGATTCACAGTGTTCTCAGAACGTGTTATTTTGCCCTCAGAAGAGACCCTTCTTAATAAATACTGTTACTGCTTAGTACACCACAGAGAGCAGGCAGTCTGACAGCTCCTGAAATCACTGTCAGAAAGAGTTCAACTGCTTGAAGCTCTGGGAATTATATTCTAATGGTCTGACCCTATCCGCCTCTTTCTTTTTGTCAATACTTACTCTCAATGAATCTACAAATACATCATGAAATGCTTCCATGTGTSAAGTCACAGATTAAAACACATTCCTATCTATGGATAACCACTTGTCTTCTTAGGCTACAATAATATCCCTAAATGCACTGTGGAAAGAGACTGGGAAAAACTTGAGATCAACAGGAATTGCTGTTATCTCAATGAAAACAGGATCAAGTCCTAAGGAATATTTGCTTGCCCTGATCAGTGACATATCCAAAGAGTATGACAAACCAAGATGYTATARAGGGCATKTTKTATGTCCATCAAAATTKATTCYGAASTAAGTATGTTCCAAGATCTCCCATCTTTCTCACTCAATCATTCTRGATKCTRTTGSTTCCWCATTTGCACTGGTTCARCACTTTCTGYTAATTAATGAATTATAATTATTAAATACATAATACTTGTTAAATATGTGCTGGGAAATGCAAACATAGATCTGAGAAGAGAATCAGTAACAGTTAAAAACATACCAGTGAAGATTCCCAGTGTCAATTGCGTCTATTAATTGAAAAACTAAAACACTTCAGCACTACTTTAACTATTTGTATACCACTAAAATAGCAATGAGGAATTTGTAGGATTCAGGCTCATYTCAAAASAAATAGARCAKGAARAAYAGCTGGACTTATAGGAACTTTGATYCAAAAATATGSATCAACTGTGATTAGTGATGTTTTATGTTTCTGATTTCTACAACYCCCYCTCAACATAGTCAAATACCAAATGAACAAATAACMAAYTTCATTTGYRCAATGACAATACCTGCCAAGAACCTAAGGTTTAATTATGGTGGGGCCATTTCAAAAGTCACCTAACAGAGAAATGAAAGTTTTCAACTCAGAATTACATCTGCATAACTTTGTAATTAAAAGGTGTTTCACGGCAAAACAATCTATATTTCAAAATAGACAGAAGCAGTGGTAAGAGTTTAAAAAAATATAATCMGAGTATTTTATTACAAAATTAACCAACACTGGGCTGCTCCAAGCTTAGTACTGAAGCATCAATAATTACAAAACTCAAATATCACACAAGCTGGATGGACAGAAAGAAACTAAATCTCTTGTGCAACTTCCAGAGAAACTAAAAACCCTAAAAACCTCAGTGCACAGCTTTCACTGTACTTTCAAAAGCAACAGATTTTAGCACAGCCACTGATTTCCAAAAGAATTTCCCTAGTAAGGCAAAACATCTAGCTAGTGATTTATGACAATGGTAGGAAGTGCACTTGGAGCTGGGGCTGCTCCCAGCATTTTTGCAAGTATAGCACAAAAAGTCTCTTTGATACAATTGATTTTTATGTGTGAGTATATAATAAACAGTGTTCTGTGGCTCTGTGAAGTGAGAACAATGAGCTGACTTAAATTATTTTAAAACTTTTGGAAAGATTCATTAATACCTTAAAATGTGCAAAATTGCTTGCAAGAGTTGTTAACATGTCTACCAGAAACGAAGCTATTTCTCCTGGCCATCAGATCCTGCCAGGGATTCATCTCTTTGATTATAATTTACTATCTGGTTTTCATTTTTCACGCTTTCCGTGGTAAATGTCATTAGCTTAGCTCTATGACTAAAGAATATTTTCCTCTTATATTATTTGTAATTTATATTCCTCATAATCATACCCAGCTTGTCTTTGTTTTTGGAAACCATGAGGAAAAACATTCTTACACATAGAGCTGGAAGCTTTGACAGATAACATTCAGCTGATACGTAGATCTTCCTCATTTCTCTTCCAGTTGTTCCCAAGATGACCACATCCAATATTGCTTAGGAACAGAGCCCTAGTGACTGCACAGTGACTAAAATCCATTTGCTAATATTAAAAACAAACATTCAAGTTTGAARCAGCAATTCAAAAGAAAGAATGCCACAAATAACACCTATTCAGTTTCMCAGTAGTTGAAGGCTGCATACAAGACAAGGTCTAGGAAGAAATTTTTGGGAATAAAGGCCTTTCTTTTATTCTGTGATTACACTGACTTCTCAAAGTGAATACGAAGCACCCGCTCACCAGCATCGATGCTGTGCCAATAGAGCAAAAAATAAAGTAATGGCAACAAAAGTTTAAGCAGAGTATTTTTGAGAGGTTCCTGGGGACAACTAATTACAAAAGATCCTGCATCAAGGACAGGATCTGTAAGGACAGTAGGATCTGTAAGGTATTTTAAATTATCCCCCTTTAACTGYGGTATTAAACAGAACACTTGTTTAGTTCGCGGTTGATCATAAGGATTTCTCCCCTGAGATCCAGAGTGATTTCATCACTTATCAGCCAAAAGATGCATCAGAACTGTTTTAATGAAATTAACTTTCTCCAAGACAGATGTTTCAAACTGAAAGAGGCAGTTGACAATTCACTTTCAGRAAAGAAGAAACAGTAATACCATTTAACTAATTTAATTTTGATATCAAGTTGGTAAGAGTTTTATAATGAAATAACACAGAAGAAATCTACTCTTGGAACTAAGATAAAACCTATTACTTGGCAGATTATACAGGATTTATAGAGGCATCACAGAAATATGACATTATTCCTTTTAACGAATGGTCCCAACATAATTTAGGAAATTAAGTGCAGAAAGCACAGACAACAAAAAAGTCACATATAAATTCTGCTAATGACATTTATGTCTTCAAGAAATCCACTGGCATGTTTATTGTTCTAAATCCTAAGTGATGTTTCAAAGCAGTAACAGTAGTGGATTCCTTCTTTTCCTGTTGCACATAAATTAAAGCAACGTGCTAGAAGTCAGCCAGCAGCATCAATGCCTTCAAGCTACTGTCAGTAGCCAAAAGACACCATGTGGTAGCCACCAGAAACAGTTAAATCACTAACTCTTTAGCAGCAGTGAAGAGGAAAGCACTGAGGTTTTTTGTCTCACAAAGGACATTTCAGCAGAGCACAGATTTGCCCCTGGGACCTGGGTGCACAGAGAGCAGAAGAAGCACAGAGAAGCTGTTGTTTGTGAAGCACGGTTCAGTGGGCTCTGGATAAACGTACCCCGAGGAGCCAACTCAGCACAGGGAGCACAGAAAGCACAGCTCTCTCCCAGGCACGGGGCAGTGCCCTGCCCTTGGGCCTGCCCACAGGACTGCAGTGCACTAACAACTCCACAGCCCCATGCTGTCCCCAAATCCAAAGTTCAGAACAAGCTGTTAAGCAACAAAGTACAACAGACTTCAGGTCCCTGTGAAACACTCACTAAAAGAGATATCCAAACTTGTATTGACATATCTAACTGTTCCCACTCTGGGTTTTGGAAGACCATGGGAGGTAGAGCAAAGGGAAGGAAGAGCTGCCCAACACTCGGTTGCTCTGACGTATTATTTGACAACTGAGTCACAAAGACGCCTTATGCTTTCAAAACTGCTGCTTTAGCACACTAGAACAAAAATGAAAAGGGGAAAGGCAAAAGMAAAGTCAAGCGTTTTCCAATTCTTTCTAAATCATTCTGTAATAATTCCTTTCCTTCTGAGCCAACACACTTAGGAAAGGATTGTTAGGAGGTGTAGAGTCAGATGCAAACAGTGCCGCCTCTTTAGCACAGAACATCCTCGACAAGGGACTGGTGCCGTGCTGTGTGCATGGATCTACACAGAGAAACATCTCAGAATGGGGTCAGAGGGCTTCTTTAACCCACACTCATCGTTATATGGGCAAAGGAGAAATACTACTACTAGTAGGAGCAAGTACTGCTAAAAGTGTTTCATATTTCCTTAATAAAATCCTATCTACAAAAGTTGTTTCCCTGAAAATAAACAACAGAAGATATTTGTTACTCAATGTTCACACCACTTTTKCAGCCTTTGAATTACCTGACAAGCTGCCAGCTTTTCCACGAAAACAGAGCATAGTGTCTCTGTGCTATTTTCTTTGAATATGCTCTTGGTTTATCCAGTAAAAAAACATGTACCTCTCCAGCAAAATATTCTGAGCCATTTGCTGCAACATTGGCTGGAGCTTTGGCAGATTTCCAGGGCTATCCACTCAGCACGTTTCAAAGCAACCCAGGATCAGCAAGCAAGTTGAAAAGTTCTCAGCCCCTCCTTGGGTTCACACATTGGCCTCAAAATGGTTATATAAATGTAAACACAACAGTAATTTTTTCCAGTGTGCTTCTGGAGCACGTTTTCCATTTTAACTTTTTTTTTTTTGTTAGGCATTGGTTGCTCTCCAGTATGAGCCAATACCTTGCTTGCACAGTAAGGGTGAACAACAGAGATTCACTTCAAAACCACATTCCTGATTTAAAGCAAACACTTGGTGAAGAYACACTCTCTTTTTATGTTATTACAGAGATTTCAATATTTGTATCAATTTTTCATGTTAGAGTTGAGATTACACCTGGTTATTCCCTTGAATGTTTAGCAATAGTGACAATGACCCAAGATATGGGCTGTTGTTCAGTCCTCAGAGCAGCCAGCCAGTTTGAACCCTTCCCTGGTGATAGCACCTCAAAGAAATCTGCAAGACTGTCCCTGCTGAAGTCAGGGACACCCTTCCTGCAGAAAGCAGCAGAACATGGTAGTAACTAGCCAAAAAATATATTATTTAAAGATAGGGTTACATGTAGATATAGGACTTTGCCTACCTTTCCACAACAAACTTGCCTTGTTTTATTTGAAGTACATAATTTTCTCCCCCTTCCTGAGGGCAGTTTTTASATCTAGGGAGTTAAGAAACTCCAATCAACCCATCAAAACACCATGATTCTATTTTTRCAATGGATTAAAYRATGAGCTATTTTTACAATAGRGATCAAAACAAGAAGCTGAATAGCAGCTCTTCTGATATTATGCCTCTTCTGATATTTCAAAGACCTGSTGATATTTACTACAATAAATACCAKTTTTATGGCTGTTCTGTCTGGCTMATTAGCAATGAAACTGCATAGMTGCACTTTACATTYAGCAAGACTTATGTASATTTTATAYTACTGAATCAAAGATTACACAGYTCATTCAATAGTCTTTTAAATGGGSATMAATTGGTAAGAAATCTTACTCCTTACAAACACAACTTTAATAGGCCTTTAGGACATTTACAACAATGCTTATATTAAGATTTCATACTTKAAATTCTTGTTAAATATACTCAATTTGTGAATTAGTGCCATTGTATTTACTATGGTCGGGATAAAAATCCCTTTTCAGTGGGAAGAAAACAATCTGACACCTAAGGAAATATGCATTCATGTTCAAGTTAAGAACTCCCAAACACAAACAAACATTCAAATCCTATCATCACCTCCAACTGTACTGTGTTTGCATGTCCTGGGAAAGCTCCCTCTACTTCTGTCAGCATATACYAACATTTGTTTTTCTGCAGTGCAGCCTCTTTGTATTGTTTATCTTCTGCAAAATGAAGTTATTATTTTTTCCTGGACAAGGAGTTTCTATGCAATCTATTCTTAAGGAATAGATTAATCCATCAATTTTAAAATCAAGCATATTCATCTCTGTTTCTCATAACCATCTGAGTTTTAGCTAATTTCAGTTWATGTAATAAATTAAAACTTGGTAAGCAAAAGGTTGTGTCCTGACTGAAAAGACTTCTTGGATTACTTCGACTGTGTTCATACTTTTCTCAAAGGCTTTTCATCATGTGTCTCACAGGCTGAGAGTTTTTATTCTTACAAGTTAAATTYGTTCCAAAAATCTCAATTCACAAAAGACTGCAGCCAGTGTTGCAAGACTGAGCAACACAGATGAGGTTTCTAGAAGAGAGCAGGTCATATGAAGCAGAACTGCTGCTTTTGTACTTGTCTCCAGGCACAAGAGCACATATTTAATGAACAGATGCTGAATTGCCCAACCACCCTCTGTCTGCAAGAACAAACACAGATTCATATTCTTTTTTGCAGGTGCAGTACTATGAGCTTCAGCCAAATGAAAATTCAGCTTTCATAATSTTCAGCACAAAGCAAGGTCCTTCTAATATTGTTGTGCTTATCATAAACTTAAAAATCAAAGTAACTGGCTATCATCCACAAAATTCTTGTTTCTTGAAGCTCTTCATAAAACCAAATGTTACATCAGTGTCTCTTTTAAATATTATACAGTGACTATTTCTGGTGCCTTAGAAAATCCCATATTTCAATCTTCAGATTTTATTCTAAAAATTAACCCAACAAAATTTGTTTAGCTTTCTGTTCTAAATGTATTTTTCTATTAAAAAAAAATCTATTTGTGGTATATCTTAACCTCTTAACAAAAGGTAAGCACTGTCATGCAAATATTCTAGATGTAAAAGCTAACCAGAATAATCCACTTTTAATCAGTATAYTTAAATCCCACCCATTTTAAAATCTGGGGTTTAGGCTGTTAAAAACTTTATATTCAGTGCAGAAAACTTCTATTATTTTCAAATTACATAAATCAGTGTTTTGCCATAATTATCAATCACAATAGCAGTTTGTGGAACTYCAGAGGCACTCAACTCTGCTGTCCAAGCTTTCACCATTTTGCTCCAAGGTTTATTTTACTCTAAACTACAGCAAATAAAAGAGAAATACTTGGAGAACACATGCACAGGAACACACACACACATTGACTTTCATCTGAACTTCTCAGGGAAACTTGTAATGAAACAGATARAAACAGTGACAAAGGGGATAAGGATGATACATAATATAGATTTTCTCTTTTTTTTTTTTCTGAAAACACAGATAGTGTCTTGATGCTTTGGCCCTGCTACAAGTGCCACTCCCCRTGTCAGCTTATGCAATAAGTGAGTGAAGGTTATGAAAGCTTCGCCCATGTTGGGCTGTGAGACTGAGATCACACTGCTCCTCTGAACCCCCAGATTTCCCTTCCAAACCTGCTAAAAGCAAGGAGAACACACTGACAAGTAACTGCTCACTCCCTCCACACAGCACCAGCTCATATGTGAAGGTGAATGCTTTGTGAGCTTTAACAGTTAGGTTCTTTTCAAACAGAAGTTTCTGTGAATCACAGTCACATGAAGATTATTTTAGGGAAAGCACCATTTCTGGCACAGGCAGCCTCTCAAACAACAATAGCTGAGTTTCAGCTTTTTTGGCTTTTTATGAGTCTCTCAGAACAGYGCTGTGTTAAACAGCACAAGCAAAAGAGTGACACTAAACTGTAGAAAAAAGCATTTCCTATCTGTTTGGGCCTGTGTTGATATSCAACATTTGTCTGGACTCTATAGCCAATACAAAATGTTCACAAAAGACCTCGAATTTCTCTTAACTGTTATGGCAGAATTCTTAAAAACTCTAACAGCTAAACAAGGAACTACATCTCACATAATTTCCCTTTTTTTTTTTAGTACTGCTAATTTGGGTTTTTCTGAGTAAAAAAGTGTTTTCCTCTTTTCTGTCTGTCCCAAATGAATTACAGTAACCAAGTAACATCCTAAACCATCTTGCTCACCACACACATCCATCAAAGAAAGATCTGAATGTGAATTAATCCCATGCCAGATTAGGAGAAAAACAATCACAGATGTTCCAAGGACACAGTGAGAAATATGCCTGAATACCTGTCTGGTATCAAATATATTTGGAAATATTCTGGAACAGAAGTGAACACAGTGCTGAACTCGTGAGCTTTCACCAAGGAAGCAGAATTAATTCACAGAAATCTGGGATATGTTCTCTTAAAGAATCCAAGTGCCCCCATGGAATATTGATCAAGATGCACAACATTTCCTAGACTTTCTTAGCCTTTAATGGCAATTGAATTGTTCATGGAATTGTTCAAACTGCTGCAGCTACAGATTTAAACCAAGTACAACAACAATTTAAAAAACCAGAGCCTCAAATAAACAATTTAATCTAGTTAATTAACTTTTTATAGTTTGTGTCTCTTAAAACCATAGTCYGTGGCTATTTCTTTTCAACTTCAGCTTCCCAAAAGAATGAATTTCATCACAAAAATTATCTTACTGGTGTAATAATTTGAAATCTAACTGGAAATACAATTATCATGGCTAAGGGGGATGGGGGGTGGGGAGAAGGGAAGTTCTCCAGAAGCAGGAAATACTTTACTATGGAGTAGAAGTAACAATTTGTGAAACATGATCAATTTTAAAAATAATTTYGTCTTTTCCATCCATTGTGCTGTTGAAAATTCTTATTTGTGATGTTATAAGGCTATAAATCAAGCAAAATAGGAAGTGTCTCCTCAAGCCCTCAGCAGAGTTCCAGCTGCAATAATAGTGTTGTGGCATTAAATCTTTGCTGTGTTCAATTTTAAAAAGGTTGAAACATTAACAGCCATTATTCTAATTGCGTTTTATTGTGCAATAATAAAGTACTCTTCTACTTGGCAGCTCCCAAGTTTAAGTAGAGAATTATTCAATATATTTTAGCATTGTTTACATTTAATTTTGGACTAGCCAAGATTGGTTGTGTGACCCTAGTCCCAGGTCAAATAACAGACCTTCTACCATATTATGTGATTTAAAGCAAAGTCCCATCTGAGCTAAAATAAGGAAGCTGCAAAGGAAAGAGGAAGCAAGTTCAGGCACCCTCCAACACGGCTGATTGTAATAAATCAGCTGAACAGAAAAGTGAAAAAATATTCTTCCTAAGATACMGGCAGGATGTTTGTCCAGCTTCACAAAACCATGTCAGTCACTGCATGAGCAGTTTTACCCYTGTGCATCTTAGTGCTTACTTTTAATGGGTTTACACTTAGGAAAAAAGATTAGATAATTATATCTTTTCCATCTGGTCTTGAAACTAAAGATCAAAAGGCAAGTGACATGCTTCTGTCATTTGAAACTCATCCCAGGAACCATCAGTGCTCAGCTGCCACACAAGGAGAACAAAAGTTCCATCCCAAAGCCAAGCTAAGATTTCCCAGTGAATTAACTGGGGAGAGAATGAACAGTTACTTCCACAGAGATTTCACCTGGAATGGGGATAAACAGATGAGAAACATTTAAGAAAGAAAGAGAGAGAGAGAGAAGAAAGAGACAGATGGCAGTTACAGTATAACTCTCATGGTCAAGTCTTTAATAATCTTACTAAAAATTAGGCCTCTGGGCATGTTACTTGGAAGCCATTTTCCTTTTTCTTTTTTAACTTTAAAGTTTGTTTGTAATTTGGCATTGAAAACTCTATTCAAGAAAAGCTTCTTTCCACTTACAATGACCAAGTCCATAAACCTAAAATCTAAACAGATTTCAAGTCCTCTAATCCAAATTGGTTTTTTACCCCCTCAAAATTAGACAAAGAACTTTGATACAAGCCCATTTTCAACATCAGGCTGTCACAATATCATGCTATTTTCCTAAGATTTYTGAAATATCCTTTAGGAGCAATACAAAATAACACAGCTTTTCAATATGGCATACAATTCAAGACTGAACAAGTCAGTCCGTTCTGTGCTGATACAACTTACTGAGATAGCAAATATACTGTGCCATGAAGCATGCAAATTAATTAATATCTTCTTTCTCTGACACTTTAATGACTATTCTTGTCTACATCCCTCAGAAATTATTGAATCAAAAAAATAAGTGTGTGAATAAAATATCCTGACAGACAAGCATTGCTTCAAAGTACAGTGTAGGCTTTTACTATAAGTCTCTAGAGAATTCCAAATGTTCTGAAAAGCATCAATCTTGTGTGAGGTATTGTCTAGGAAACAGCTGCCAGAGGRGTGGTAAATATGCCTTTTTACATTTCTATTTCACATGTCACAGACATCTTTGATTCAGAAATGCTGTAAACCTGTACAAAGCAGGAGCATTTTTTTTATGCTCACAAGACTGCCACCYTTGGCTAGATTTCCAAAGTAAATGCACAGTGTGCAATATCTGTATAAATGATTGGAATGATGGAATGGGAGGTGCACTCTCCAAGCCTGGGTGTGGCACTGAGCTAGAAGGAGAGGTGGGTACAGCAGAGACAAGAGCCTCTGTAGGAAGAGAAAGCAGGGCAGGCCGCAGGACTGGCTTCGCAAGAAAATATGAGCTTTAACAAAAATGAGCGTAAAGCTGTGCATGTGGGATGAAATAAACCCAAGCAGTGACTGAGGCTGGGCTCTCCCTCACTCAGGGGTGGCTTTGGAAGTGCTGGTGGACAGAAAGCTGCACACAAGTCAGCAGCTGTCCCTAAGGGCAAAGCCTGCCCCAAGCTGTGTTGGTAGAGGTGTGTTCAGCACATCAAGGGATGTCACTATTTCACTCTGCCACACCCAGAGTGCTGGGTCTCCTTGGAATTACCCCMCTTTGAGAGGCACTGGCAGCCTGCAGAAGACCATGGAGGGACACCAAGCCAAAGGGATGGTTGGAGAACTGGAGGCAAGAGGAAAGGCTGGAGGAAAGGGCTTGCTCAGCCAAAAGAAATGARGGTTTGGAGGCTGATCAAACCTTCATTTTCAAAGGTAGTTATGGAGAAGGTAGAGATGCTCTCTTGACAAGGATGAATGGTGACAGGACAATTTTTTTTTGTCACCCAGACTTTTGGTGAGACTGGTGGACTGTTAGTTATTCTGGTAGATGGTTAGTTAATTCTCTGTTTATGTGTTTAAAGTGTAACCTTCTTCCTTCACATTAACTACTTATAAAGCTTGTTTCCATTAATTCCATGGAGATCTAAACTGCAATTGAAATGCAGCATTCAAAAATACAAAAAATAAACTTTCCCAAGTGATTTCTAGTCATGTGAAAGTCACTCAACAGAGTTCAAACTTAAATTATTCTTTTCCCCTCAACACACACTCCTAGGATTTCAGATGTTTACAAGCTATCCATGGCTTTTTTTGTTAATGAAAACTTATTTATGTGCTGGCAAAACTGAGGTATTTAAGCAGCCAGGCTCTGAAATTGAACTTCATGTCATGAAGTCCATCTCTTTTTATCAGCATCCATTAAAATAACATTTACTTAAATCATATAGCAGTGGCTTAACAAGCTGAACTAAATTAATGTCAAATCAAAGCCAAACTCTGCTGGAAGCATTCCAAGCACACTGTTTGGCCATACATATAAAGCATCCCATTTGTACTGTGTGCTGGGGGAATCCACTGGCCTGACCTACAGCTTAGTTAATCTGTAGAAATATTTTAACTGGCCTGTTGGGCTTTGGATTAGCCCCATGTGTATTTGTTTACTTCAATAAACACTCCAGTTTCTCCCATGTTAAAAAGCATCCGCTAGTTTCTCAAGGAAACAATACTCAATTTAAAGAAACACTCTGCAACATTTTCAACTGTTACCAAATCTAACAAAACTTTGCCTATTTACATAAACCATCCCTCTAGCATGGTATTTCACTGTATTATCAAAAACTTCAAGGTTCAGGAAATATTCACCTAGTGAAGACTTCAGTGTTCTAATTACTATTATATTAATTAGTGGTTTAATGCTGGGTTTTATATGTCCCTTTGAAAATTATCACACTGTATTCCTGATTCTGTCTCTAATTTCCATAACACCTTCACTACCAGAGGCCGAAATTCTTCAAATTTCATTTAACCAGGCTTTGGACTTGCAGTGACACCAGGCAACAGTTTTCCAATTCTTTAATGAGGTCTTCCAGAAACTACTTTTGGACTGTCAGAGTCATGCCACATCCAGATTTAGTTTCTGTCCAATACAAAGATGAAAAAGACAGAGGTACAAACTGAAAACAAAGCTGAAAAAGATCCTTTGCAGTGACTGACCATGCCAACACAGCATTGATTTAAATGGATACAGCCTATCCATCTGCAATCATGAAGCTAATGTTAGTGATAAGAAGTCTGAGAGATCRAAGTTAAGGCTCTGCAGTTAGCAAGATCAGGAAGAGAGTGAAAAAAGATTCATCAAGTCACCAAGCCTTGCCTGGGGTAAACAATCCTGAATACATTCCTGTTCACAAACTACTCATAATGCATCTTAAGAACTAAGTTGGGAGATTCTCCACTATTGAGATGGTTAGAAACCAGCCAATTTAGAGCTGAAATTTATCTGACCATTACCAACATGTAGTTTAGTTTAGTTAATACTACCCTCAACAGCTATGTGAAGGGAGAGAGAGATTTAGCATGACAGGAAAAGAGAAACCCCTGCATGTATTTTGCAGGTCAAGCTTTGATAGGCTAAAAAAGAGCAGACATCATAAAACTGAAACCTTAAATAAATTTGTCAAACCCATTTAAAAGTTACTCTTGRTATCACATGGTTTGAAAATATAAAATATTTGACCTACAATCCTGACTAACAATCTTAAGGACGGGAAACCCAAAATCTGTGGCAGCCAAATGCAGCTCATGGAGGAAGGGCTTTGTCCAGTAAATGAAGAGGACTGGTTTCCCTGATGACAGAAGCAGTTCCAGTTCTCCAACACGTATTTACCAACAGAATATACAACCCAGATGTTTTACACCAGTCAAATTCCAAGACTCCTATTTTACAATAACAGGCCTTCAAGCCTTGGTTTACTGAGCTTAATAACACCCAGGGAACCAACACTCCAGGCTATCAGTCAGGCAGTCAGGATCAATGAGTGTGGTGGCTAAGGTGACTTCTGTATCCAACATATTGCAAGCAGCATGCAGAGGTACAACCAAAATTCACTCACACTCTTAAAATAACCAAAAAAATATTCTGCAAGCACTACACATTAAATAGTTGTGAATCTTTGGCTTGATTGAATCCCAGAAAGYCTGGTCTAAGGTCTCAGCAATGCCCTTCATCTAAAAAACCTCCTGATAGCATAAGAAAAGTACATAGACCAATAAAGATTTGTAATATCYTATTATTCTCAAGAAATCTATTAAAAGCTGCTTTTTATTTTGATGGTGAATATTTCTGTATAGTCTTTCCCCTGCCCYTGTGTAATAAATCCTACAATGTGTCCACAACAAACAAAAATATATTAAGGATGTTTAAAATGTTWGTAATAAGCTCTGTGGGATGTCATGTGAAATAGATATTTTTGTCTCATCTGGGGGCAGTGTCAACACAATGATTTGTAGTTAAGCTGCAAAATTAGCTCAAAGCTTTACTGGTGAAACTTCTGAACATCAAGCCTGTCCTTGAACACAKCACAAAACATTTTCCTCCCTCACTTCTCCCTTCTCCCAAAACTGAGAAGCAACAGGAAAACCTACCTGATATATTAGACCCCTTCTTAGGAATACAATGGCTCTGACATAGGAGCTTTCTGAACTGAAATATTGCTTTCACTGCTTTGGCAAATGGGAAATGGACTGCCACAGCAAATGAGCCTGAACCATTCTGATCCACTGTACACTGCATCATGTACCTGTCAGCAGAAACTGGGTGTGACTCTGCATGACAGCACTAAATAGATTTAGTGATATTTTAAAAGGTCTGTTCTGTCTCACATCTGTCAAATTAAATCACATTCCATTCATTAAAATTAATCTTTCCTTATGCYTTCACTTCAGTTTTTTCCTATGCCTTGCTTCCATGTCCAAATGCACCTCTTTTCAAACCTTACCACTGAGATTTCAGGTTATGCTCTCTCCTCAGTAAGGAGCAGCWGAATAGGAATTCCTAAGAAATCAGTAAAGACCTCCAAGAGCAAGCAATGCTAAACAACACAGTGTTTCTGCTTCTTGCCAAGGAATCACTGCACATGAATTTTCTCATGTTCCTGCCAGCTACATACATGCATTACTATCACACTAGAAAAAATACAGCTTCAGTTTTAAAGGCCTTGCATGTGACATCCTTAAAACCTGATCACTGATGTAGCAACAACATTGAAAAATTACTTGAACAGGATTTTTTTTTTCAGAGGTGTACAGCCACAATTCTGCATCTGAAAAATTCACCACCAAATACATAATATAATTGGTCATGAAACACAGACCTGTCTTATCTTGGCTGTTCACTAACCAGGGTTAAAAAGCTTCCCAAAGTTKGTGTTCCTTGAGGAAAAAAAGCCATTTACACTCAAGGAGCTGCTTGTGCTCCTGCCTAGATAATTGCAGAGTGGGCCTCCCATTCAGGCACAATCAGCTCTGCCAGCTAAAACAAACCCTGTGTGCTCCTTTCCTATTGAAACAAAGCTCATAGCCTCTCTTATCTGTTTTCACTTGTACCTAAATAAGATCTAAAGGAACACACCGATGTTTTGTATCATCTGGGATATCAAATGATTCTCTTTAGGAAAAGCTGATTCTGTATGATGTGTCTCTGTCACTACAGTGGTGAATAGGTTACTTGAAAGAGAATAGTACAGGCTTTTTTCTGAGACCAGCTAGGGGTCAATTGAATTTACACTGACTGTACAGACACCAAGCTGCTAGGGTGACCTTTTCTTTCAAAGACCTTTTCTGCTTCTGAGTAGAGCTAAAGATATTTTTAAAAACTTTTGTTACAATATTAGCTCAAGATTTTCCCTTGCATGAACAAATAACACAACCAGTCCMGGTACAGAAATCTTCTGATTTTGTAATACAAGTACTTATCAAATTTTTTCATTACTTGGGAATATCACTTGTAAYTTTATTTATACCATTTTAAATTAAAATCTATTAAGCTTCATCTGATCTTTATAGTTCATAACACATCACAAACATGTTTTAATTCTACAATTACTTATGCATTTTAATTTTTGTTCTTTCAGTTTAAGGAACTATTATTATATTCTAGAATCCCAGACAGCTATTCAATTGATACAAATAAGCTTAATTTGTTAAATTTGGAAATGCAGAATGAGGAGTGAATAAATCTTTCAGAAAATGGAAACTGCTTTTTTATTTTAAAAACCTCCCTCTTTTGGGTGGACATCTGGCACTTACTTCTGTTTAAATTGTCTTTCAAAGCAATAATAACAATAATGCATCTGTGTTTGCTAATAGGAATCWTATAATTCCTTCCTGCTATTGTAAGATGCTTCTGTCAATTTTTCTCCACAAGAGCTCCACTGACATTTCAAAGGTCTCAGCAGAGTCAGTGAGCAAAACTCAGGCCTAAGATAGGCCATGAACTCATTGGGGTCCATTTTCATGTCACTATGAAACAAATCTATCCTAKTGATTCAGAGAATCAGGAAAAGACAAAACAGAGGCAATGCTTTTAAGCAGTAGAATGCAGCAATTCCAGAATGATGTCTGTATGTTCACAAACATCAGTTCCAGTAATTACCAATTAATTAGCCCGATGTATGAGACTTTGCTGTTCACACTGGAAGTTCGAACCCTTCTCACTCTGGTGATCCCTTTCCAATGCCCTTCATTYATTCCTCCACTGTTTCACTTCACAGTAATATCCCTCTGAGCTTACACAGACTCCCTTCTGCTCTGGCAAGTGCAAACCACGTGCATTTGCCCCACACTTACACACTTGTCCAAGTCTTTTACAGTTTTCCATCTCAATTGCTCTGTCAGCTCACCCATCATCACCATGATTTATTTGCAAGCTGCTGCTTCTGCCAAATCTTACCTGATAAGAACCTTTTAATGGAGTTAACTGTCTCCACATATACTCTGATATTTTCATTATCCTAATTACTAACCATATCATCAAGAAAGCTCTAGATTTCCAATTAATATACTAGATATCCATTTTTACTGCAATCAACTGGGAAGCAGCATTGAAATGAGTTTAGTCTGTAATTAAATCTCTGGAGCTGATTGTGGAATAACCATTTAARTTAGCATATGGTACATGCAATGCAATTACCAAGAGTGGTGCCAAATTAGGAAGGTATCCTTTAGGACAAGTGGCAAAGGTCAGCTCTTTGGTACTAAGGAAACGATCAGTCAGAAAGTTAAAACAACAAATTGCAAAAAGGAGACATCATCATCCCAAAGCATTTCAAGATTTAATTCTGCTGACTATCTGTGGAAGAGAGACTGCATCCTTGCAAATCAGAGGACAAAACCTGAGTTTTTACTTGAATGAAAACACAAAATAGCAAGTTTGGACATAATTCACATGAAAAGTTTGCTCTGTTTTTTGACATCTGCAGAGAGATTAATATGAAAAGGGTGCTGCCTTTATTAACCCATATTTCTAAGGATTACTTGATTTTGAAACAGTAGAAGAAACAGTATTTAAGTAGCAAGGTCATGCTCTAACCAGCACTATCAAATCCAAAAGAGAGGCTCTGTTTTGTTGTTACAGGGCAGAGTCAACAATCAAAAGACAGGAAGGTAATTAAAGATTTGGCTTAWGACCAGGCCTACAGCAGTTTTAGGAGCCTGGGGGTATTGTTTTCTAAGACACTATTAAATAAATGAAAGGCTTCATGCACACAACCAAGAAGCTCCAAACTCAGGCAAATCATTTCTCAATCCTGCCCTACTGTCTTGACATCATGGCCCTTCTGCTTCTGTGGAACAGACATCCAGCACATCTCTTAGCAAAGGTATCCAAGTCAAGAAGCTGCAGTGTCATTGCTTTTCCCCAGCTCCCTGGGAACCAGCTGAAATTCAGCTGCAAGAGTTCACCAAGGGCTTCCTTCAATGTTTACTCTGGTCTCAGGGAGGCAGCTGGTTCATGCACCAACAGCCCTGCACTGCAGCTGACCAAGGGGCTGTTCAGGAGAATATTTGATCAGGATTTCATTTGGCCTGAGCAGTGCTGGTGCCTGCTCAGCTCCTCCCTGCCTACTGCTTTACAGGCAGTGATCTCACCAGCACGGTAGAAATGCTGGTAAGGCAGGAAAAGGTAGAGGGGGGAGCACAAAAGCAAAATGAAAATAGCACTAGAAAATTCCCTTTCCCACAGATCCTCAGAATTTTCCATCAGCATCTCTTTTCCTGATTGCCACCTTCTTGAACAAAGAAGCCAAACAAAACTCTTTTGCCTTTGGGACAGTTACCTGTAGCTTTAGGAAGTTTCAAGAACTGCCTTTGCTCCCCACTGTAGCTTCCTCACAGACAGGAATAATCAAACATGGGATTTGAAAATTGTCATTAAAATAAGAGGATAAGAGGTTTAGCATTGACTGGCAAGGTAGCGGGGGAATGGCAGGCAAAAAAAAAAAGAATACTGATAAAGGTACAACAGGAATACAATAAGAGATTAGAGTGAAAAAAAAACAAGCTAAGGGAAGCGTAGGCCAAGCCAAATAGAGGAGAGTGATCAACAAAGAAAAGTAAATGGAAGAACCACAGACAAATAGGAAGAGAGAGACAAAGGGATGCAGGAGYACTAARTRAARTAGCACAGGTAGAGAGGGGAGAGGGAAATCCCTTCTGTGCTCATCAGTTTCAAACTAAGTTAAACATGGAATCTAAAGATCTAAACTTGAACCTTTAACTTYACATTCTTCAAACCCAACTGCTTTAATGCAGAAAAATGGTTATTTTAATGCAAAACTGGATTAAAGGTTCTTCAATTACTGCATTTTCCCTATGTGGTTTTATCATGAGATTATTTTTCAAGCAAAAAATAAAGAAATACTCTCACTGACATGCTACAATCATAAAATCATAGAGCTTCAAAACTGACACCACAAAATGGTTAAGATTACCTAGCATTGAAAAGGTTAAGGCAGCATAGACAAAAGTGGTGTCAGGGACAGAAAGTAAGCAACCTGGGAGTGAGGAATTTTAGTTTTCCCTAACTATTCAAATATTGTTATATGTTAAAGTAATCAGTTAATGCAATATCAGGGGGTGAAAAGACTTAATCTCAAATTTTCATTCTGTTAATACTGGTAAAGGAATGAACCTACTAAGAGAAAAAGAAGAAAAAAACCCCAAACTCTAGTTAAAACATTAACTTATTTTTTTGGTAAACTCTGCTTCCAAATTAATTTCTCTTCTCCACTGTCCTGCTTTAACAMGGATTAAATCCTTGTTCATTTTCTAGTCCTTTAGCAAGGGTTAAAAAGAGAAATGTGCTTCAGATCTCACAGAAATTACCAGCAGCAGCTTTGCATTTATGMTTCTTTCCTGCAAGTGTCTCCATGTACGAGTGTTTTAATCAAGGGATCCCATGAGATCACACTTCATAATTAACATCATAAAATCCTCACTTCCTACAGGTAGCTGTGTAAGAGCAAACTTCATAATAAAAAGTAATGCCACATCACCTTCTCCAAAAATTAGYTCTGTTTTGAATCTCCACCTGTTTTGCTGATGTGCCAAGATGAAATCTGCTTCTCATAATGGCAATTTATTTGTGAGGATATCTGCTCCCAAGTGTGCACAGACCCACACACAGACAGGGAGCTTCAGTGCACCCAGCAAGTGCTGGGAACACAAAACCAATGCCAAGAAAGATACTGCTCCCTACTGGCTCATCTAGATAAGAGCAGAGAGCACTCCCTTACATATTTCTCGAAGTAAAACAGTATTAGTCCACAGATAAACCATGGTTTTGAACTATAAAACAAATATCCCTTAAAACAGTCACTAGAAATTAATTGTAAAATTTGATTAGATGAAGCACTCAGGCTGTTTTCTAAAGGCAAACAAAGTGAGAAGAACACCAAAAACTTCCAAAGTAATTCTTCATTACTTCTTTATAAACTTGATAAAGGGAAATGAAAAAAAAATCCACACAAACACTAAAAATAAACAAACCTGCTAGGATATAATAATGATTTCTGTCCCAGAGTGAGGATACCTAAATCCTTAGCAACACTTACAGTTATTTCAMTTATTTTTAGCTTTGTCTACATGTAACTGTTCCCTACCCTCCCTAACTTTGAGCGAGATGTGAAAGCGGAAACCTGGAGCCSTGCCACGGCAGATTAGCGCTGATTCCATCTGTTTCAAAGCCTTTGCACACAAAAACACCAGCTACAACTTCACGGACTTGACAGTTTGCAAAACCTAACGAGATTCATACCTTGATTCCCACACATCCAAACTATCTCATTGAAGGGCTTGCCTAGCCAGAGAAATGCAAAACAAGCTGGAATGCCAACCTTAAGCTGAGAGCTCTTCTCTACTGCCATCCCTCAGGGTCACTCATGGGGAGGTGAACAGGTCATTCTGTGGTTTCAACCCTTGCCAAAGGCACTGGCATTCAACCACATGAAAATACTTCTATTTCAACACTGCTAAGAAGCTGGGAAGAACTGTCAGCTTTTCATTAAGGAAGTTGTGCCATTTTCTTATGCAGACTCTACACTGATTTAAGTTTTGGGGAAAAAAATTAAATTAAAAAAATTAACTTCTGAGCATTTACCCAAAGCAGACTTGAGATATTTTAGCTGTCTAGCTTGGATAGACCTCTCACCTCTGCTACTCTAAGAAAGGCCTGGTTTTTCCAAGTCTGCGCAGACAGAGAGGGGATTTTTTTTCCCGTTTCTGACCTGCTTCTGACTAAAGACCTTTTGGGGTCTTTTTTTCCAAAAATTCTGATCTGTGAACTGTGGGCTAAATTTGGAACTGCAATCCAGAAATTKTGTTTATCTTTCTGCCTTAAATTTACACAACCAAATAACTCTGAGCCCTATAAACATGCCCACTCAACTCCAAACAGTACTTTACACTAACAGAATAGTTACCTCGAGGTACCTTCTTCCAAGGTAAAATAGAATTGTTCCCTGTTTGCTGTTTTCAACAGTGTGCAGCTGAAAGGATTTGAGCTGTGTTTTATTCCATGCAGTAAGATAACAGATATCCCTCTTACACCRTGCTTTGGACACAGACAGAAGCTACCAACAGTTCAGCAGTGTTTTCAAGTTGCTAAGCAAAAGCAGGCTAAGGAATGGCTGACACCAGACACCCATCTGATAAATTTTAATCCTACTGTGCAACTATCAAAAAAACCAGAATGGGTTTGCAAGAGAATGGCAATACAATTATGCTTTCTATGAAAGGAAAGATACTTAAATTCCTGCTGCTCAGCTAGCCAGCCAGTATCATACACTGCTTTAAAATTCCATTATCAATGAAGATGTCACAGCAGCTTATCATATTCCTCCTCCCTCTGTCAACAAATCAGGTAACAAAGGCAATTAAGAGTTTCAGGATCCTGCCTTTTCKCAGCTATGCACATATCTTCTTCAGCTTAAGGTAGAACAATTGCAGGAAATGGTGGAACTTTTTTATTTTTTTTTCCCCTTGAAGGGGACTTTGAAACTTAGAAAAGAAACACCTATCAGTGCTCTACTTACATAACCATGAATTGGAGGAAACTGGTTGCATCAAGTGGATTGAAGCTGACTGACATGACAGAGAGCTAGATTGTCACTTCCTAAAAGGGATGGGCAAATACCCTCCCCAGATGCACCTTCCTCTAACATTTCCTGTGCTTTTCCCTATTAACCCACTCGTGGTATTCCACAGAAACCTTACTGTGTGAGCATGAACAAAAGCACCCAAAAATCCTCCAAATAYATTCAGCGGAACAGGTAAGAGTTGTTCCATAAAATGCTATAAATACAGGAAGAACAAACTTTGAAGGGAGACAAACAAGACATCCATTATGGAAATCAACTGAACTCCTAACAAGTTCACTGCCTGAGGATGCAAAACTATTACTGAACACCCAGCATGGGGTTAAATTCTTTGGAGTTAACACAAACCCCCAGCTTCACAAGTTATTTGTAATAGAAAGGTCATTAARTGCTAAAAACACAGGAATCAAATGCAGTATTTTATTGCAAGCCATTACTTCCTATGGAAAAGTGATTATTAACAAGATCTGAAGACACAGTTGAAACCTTAACAAGAAAACTTGCAGCTAAGGAATTGAAGGGCAAGGCACTGCCTGGGGATTACTGACTGTCTGCTGAGAGCTGATGGCACCTGGCTGAACTTCAGCTGATCCCAGCTGATCTCTGAGTCCCAGGAAATGTCTTGAATCTCAATCATTATTCCTGTTGGAATATGACAACTAAATATAAATATGCATGCACAGACAGTACAGTGTTCAAACATGGGACTTGCTGTTTCCTCTGGTATTCTCCAGGACATTGCTGCAGAATTAGAGCTCTGTAAATTAGCCAGCTTGAATCATTTCTCAACATGCCATTCATCTTATAATAGATTACATATGGTATTGCCACTTGTCAGGCTACTGCACAGACATTTTGCATCTATTTCTACATGTCTTCCTGTTTTAAATGTCTGCTCAGAGAAATAAAATCTCTGGTCAAAACTAGATTTCCTCCTTTAATCACATTCAGCCAGACATAGCAGTTCTGAATTTAGCCTGCAATTTTAGCTGAGTGAGCTTTACCTCTTAAATTGTTGTTTCCAATCCATGTATCTGCTTTCTTTCTAAACTTACACTGGTCTAGAATAATGTTCTATGCTCCCAACATGAATATTTTGCCTTTATAAACTACAGAGGCTAACACTGCAATGCACAAATCCTATTATGCTCACAATAGCAACAGAGTACTCTGGATGTGTATATCCTAAATGTGACTTGMACACTCCCTATTTTAAGGCACAATGACTAATCCAAATCCAGGGGGAATAAAGCTAACTAGTTTTGTTCAGTTGTCCCAGGCTCAGCACTATGGTGATTGACTTTCTTCTACTAGAAACAACAACAGATATTCAAGATGGAATAGTACACTTTGACCTCATCAATGAGCTTTAGGGAGTCAGCAGCAACACTTCTGCAAAATTTTTATATAGCCAGGCTGTGCTCAACACCAGGATTACTAGGCATTTCTATGCTGCTGGCATTTAACAGTTATCAATCAGTAACAACTAAATAATAGCAAAAATAACTAGGCATTAATATACTTGGCATATCAATCAAGAAAGTCACTTTGCATTTTAGCAGGAATTTTGCATTCCAGTCTCCAGATGCACTCTCATACCAAGAGAAAATCTAATTTTTATGCTCATCATAAAGAATTTGAGACTGAAACGCARAGGTTTAGTCTCATACAAGGCCACACATTAAGGACTGGGAACAGAGGTCAACAATTATGATKAATAGTCCCCTTAGATTAACCTGGAGAGCAGCTCATTCCACAGGAATTCTCACAACAGCAACCAGCCAGAAACTGCCTTGAAAATGAGGTTGGCAATCTACTGGTTCATTATTAATGTGTGAACAACATGGAACAGAAAAACAACCACTAAATGAAGATATTTTTGTGAGTTCATGGTTACGTTTCATGACAAGTGCTGCTCCCACRCAGTTAAAACTAAAATATATCAATAATCCAATAACTTTTTCTTCTCCCTAATTTTCCCATGACACAAAACACTCATGAAAGGACCCTACTGGGGGACTCCTTACGTTCAGATTCGTGCATTGGGAAGAGGCAGCAGCTACACATACTCTTGTAAAAGGGCAGCACATGGCTCTCCCAGTCTGTGAGCAATGATAGGGCACCTGTGGAATGTGGCCACAGCTACACAGCATTGCTCAGAACTCAGGCTTTCCCTCCTCCAGTGGGTTGGGTGGAGTTTTCTCCCTCTTGGCTAGAGCTTAAATTGCCAAGCACAGTGTAACTCTCCCACCAGGTGTGGCCCTGAACACTGATAAACATCTGCAGACAAGATTTGTCTCCTTCTTATGCCATGAGCAATGAAGTGAAATGTTGCCTTTTTGCTCTCTGAGGAGAGCTCTGGGACTAATTCAATTGCAGATTTTTCCTTTTTCTCCTGCCTAACACAGACCCTGTTCTAATCTAATGACTAATGCTTGGGCCAGAAAAGGAACAAGTTTATCCCAGCAGGAACAAAACRTCAGGATGCAATGAAGGAGTTATTTTGTACCAAGCTATGCAACTAAGGAGTCAATTGGAAAAAAAAAAAATCATGTTTGCATTGATTCCTTCATATGCAGTAGTACTGTTCTATTTCTGTCCTATTATACTGTATGGCTTTCTTACATGTAAAGAGAACCTGAAGGGAAATTCCACATGAACTTTTGTTGCCAAACATCCTATCTGCTATTATCTAATGAACTATAAACTACAGAAATCCTGAAACATGCTGTGCTTCAAAAAAAGTCAAGAATATTATTAAATGAAATGAGAAAACAAAAAACGTGAAAAACCAGAGGGTACGAGAAACAAAATAATGTGACATTGCAGCATTTGTCAATGATTGCTTCACAGCCAAGTAATCAAGCCAAACTGGGGATATTGGGTCCAGATTTGACCTATCCCAGTGGTAAACCCAAACCAGATCCAAAGTAAAAAGCAACAAAGGATGACAAAGCACTGTGGTTGCTGATGGATTTGTCCACGGTGTTACCCCACCCTCTCAGCTCTGAGAGAMAGAAGTGAGACCCTTTTGGTGCCAGAAACAGCAACTGCCAAACCAACAGSCAAAATGAACTGCAATTCCCAGAGAAGAGGATGCCTGCTGCCTGTTGTGTGCTGAGATATCAGATACTACAAAACCAGAGAGAGAAGACCTGTGCAGACTTTGTGGTTAAGGATGCTCAGAGTTATCTGGGAMAAGAGCTGGGTGTTATTAGAATACATTTGTTTTCTGCTTCACTGTTAAGTCTTTGCCCAGCTATGACTTCCTGTTGATTCTTGGAATCAAGTTTTCAGTACCACAGCCCCATGCTCTCAGTATACACTACAACTATTCATACAAATATTCTGCCTAAAAGGAGCCACTAAACTGCTATCAAAAGAGAGGAGTTTATCTAGAAACATCAGCAGATACAGACATCTACCACCTGGGTGGTAAATACAGGGCTCTACATGTCAACTATCAGCATGAAAATCTCTGGAACCATTGAAGGTAATTCTGTTTGCACTAACATCCAAGAAGTTTCTGAGTTACCAGGATTTCTATTTAAGGATTCATTGAGTACTAGATAGCCTTCCCAATTATCCAGAAACAAACAATAAAGAACAAAGTAGGTTGCTCTCTTGTGTGCTTTTTACATTGTAACCACATCCTTTGGCATTTCTGAGCAACAGCAGAATGCTCCAGTTCGTTTTCATGTAGCTCTTCCCAAGTACAGGGTATTACATTTTTCTAGTCAGAGAAATCTCACTTCAGAGTTCAGTTATTCAATTTAGTCATCCACAGAAGGRGAAGGTTAATCCATTTTATGGGGGGTGCAAGCAGCTGTTGAACGAAGCCTCCAATAACTACCTTTTATGAAGGGATATAAATAAAACAGAGTGGCTTCTATTTATAAGCTTCTAGTTCTGAGCCAATGTTCCTTTCAATTCCGCTGCCAGGCTCAGAAAGGAGACACGAGAATTGAACTGACAGGAGACAAAAGTTGACCTTCAGCGGTTGGGGGAAGTTGGGATGCAGGTCTCAATTTGGATGCCAGAGTTTTGGGGATTGTTTTGATCTGATTCACATCTTGAGATCATTTCTCAGAAYAACAAAGACCTTCAGGTAACAACACATAACAGAGCTATGGGTTTTTGAATACTAACAGAGATCTCTGAATATCCACCCACATTTATGCCAAAGGATGGCAACCACATGATGATTCTGTGAATATACTTTAGGTCCTTTTTGAAGTCCAGTGTTCAGACAATGTTTATCCATGCAACTGCACTGATTTCAGTGTAAACTGGGGTATTAAGTCAAAACAGAAACCATCAGAATCAGTTCTACGACTGAGTTCTTGACACTGCATATTTTGAAAAATATTTTTTAAAAATACTCCTTTTTCTGATCAGTCAATTCCTCATGTGAGGAACATCAAGGGAAAAAAAAAATCAACCCCCCAAAACTGTAAAACATGCATCAACAACAGTCACAGACTAAGAAAATCATTAGGTTCCAAAGAAACATCTATATTTACTTACAATTTACTATGCTCCATGTGAGGTATGTTATAAACAGCAGGTTGTGCACCTTTGYTAAAGAAATGGAGGAAAGATAAAGCATACAAATCATGGATCATAAAATAACTTTAAAAAAAGGCAGCCTGGACTAGACAGAAGGGAAAAAATGACACTCTAGCTATCATTAAAATATTTATGCAAGAAGGGCAGGCTGTATGACTTATTTTTAATTCTGTGAAAAACTAAGCTCTAATGAGAAGCAGATAACCTGCCTCTTTATCACAAGCCTGAMTGTCTGCAGAAACAGACTCTCTTGATACTTTTCTCTATTTATTATTAACTGCAGGGCTCTGAACAGCTGATGTTTTTTGAATCCAAAARGCAGACACGTCAGCAGATGAACTGCAGTACACCCAGTTATGTCAGTATTTTGCATGGCCTTTATCACTGGGCGTGAGCAGCAACTTCCAGGCGTGTGAAACTCAGAATGAGATGCAGTTCTCACACAATCATAGTAACCAAAATTCCTCATACTTAAAATGTTACTTATACATGTGAAATCATTGCCTTTTTTGTTGTTGTTGTGTTTGTTTGTTTTTTTAAGGAAATACTGTGTATAAAATCAACCATCTTTGCAAAAGAATTGTTTTGATGCTCCCTTGYTAAAACCAGAATTGTTTTACCATGTTGCTCATTGTGTGTTCAGGAAATTTTGCATCATGAAGTTCCCTTGGTTGTTTTCCTTTGTATTTCTGAAGACATRCTAGAGTCCAATGAAAAAAATATTTTCATRTTATAAATTTCTATAATGAATAGCAATTATTCATGCTTTTACTAGAAATAAGAATTATAGATTTTGAATAACAGTCATGTTTCAAGATTATTATTTCATTTTTCAGGAAATTAGTGTCCAAGTGAGAAGATTTATATGTTTAAGCAGGAATAGGCTCTGTAGCATGCACACAGCTCATCTAGGCTGTCCTTGTGCAACCTTGAATATTCTCAAGGATTTGAATTACAATCTGTGTCAATGATTCCCAGATTTCTTTCCTCCTCACTCACTTCTCTTTTGTTCACACTTGTAATTCAAACTGCTTCCACAGAATCTTCTCCAGATGTCCTCTTGCCAAATGAAAATCAATGTGTCAAAACTCTCTCTTGTCTCCTCCCAGCTCCTTCCCTCCTGCTTTGCTGTAACTGTCAACAATTCCACCATCCCCCTCTTCCACAAGCCTTTTAATACTGGTATCACTTTCAGCTCTTCTCCACTTGCAAAGCTCCACACACCCAAGCACATGCTGAATGTTAACCCTACTGCCTGCCCTAAAAYCTCTCTGCAGCAAAGTTTCAAAAGAGACATCAAATAGACATCAAGAGCCACAGACTGTCAATGAMATGAGGATTTACCAGCCACAGAAAGCATAACCTAAATCTGACAGATGAGAAAATGACAATCCTTAGTCCTGCAAAACAGGTTGTATTTGCTTGCTCATACCAATTATTAATCTTCTGGCTTACTACACACAGGTACAGAAACATGGGAATGATACATAATGCAAAACAATCACTAAACAACAATAATTTAGGCACTTACTGAAAAAAGAACATGCCATCTGTCTCCAGCAAGCCTGCCTSCTGTGAAATCTTCACACAATATCTTACACAACTCCTATTTCAAAGTTTGAAGACAGTTATGTCTTTATAATAGAACACGCAACTAAACTAGCTCCCATTACTGGACTTGTTTATTAGTTCTCTTTACTATTCACACAACTTTACTTGGTACATGGGCAAAGCCCTTTGATCACAGCCTTTAGATTTRCCCCTAGAACATAAGTCTGACAAAAATCTTTCTTTTAGATGTGATTTCAAGGTCATTTTATCTTTTGAATGACAGAATAAAAMCCACAACAGAAACTCAATTGTATTTTTGCTCCATTTTAGAGTCCCTGGATTTCACTTCAATGGCATCTTCTTGAAGCAAATACTTTCCTAGGCAATAATAATGTGCACTTGTACAAAAGGCTAAAAAAAATTACATTGTATTCAGCATGAAAGATAAGAGATTTAATCTTTTTTGTTTCCTTTGCTCCATCTTAATTCAACACAAAAATGTGAAAGATACTTCCCCCTGTTCAGGTAACAAAGGTATCCATTGTGATTTTTATGATTTAAGAAATTCTCTAAAACAAGAAAGTATAATGTATATTGCGCATTATGAAAGGTTCAAGTTGCAAGAGCCTATCCTATTTTTCACAGAGAGCTAACATTTTCTAAATACAAGAGACAGTTTTCTATGTATATTTTAAATTAGAAAAACCCCATTGCCTCAAGTATTTTACACAAGTTGCTTGAAAGGAGATGACCAAACCTTAACACTTTGTAAAATTCTCACTTTTTAAAGCCAGGAGTTGCTCTCATCTTTTAATCTGGCTACTGCATTTTTTCATGCAGCTGGACTGCATGCAGCAGTGCACTTCAGAACCACAGCATGAAACAGRGAGGGCTTGTATACAATTAACAAAAAGTGTCAAGAAATTCAAGCCCACTCTTCAGGAAACTGATAAAGACAAAGAAAGCAAACAAAATCCCCCCCCAGACAGTGCCAGCTCATTTTATTTCAGAGAAGCRTCATCAAGCTTATACCAAATTTCTTAGTTATTTTTATACAGAACTATATGTAATTCACTGACTGTCAAGCAAGCTGAGATGTTATAGATATTTAACACTTATCTAGTATCAATGGGAAAAATCTTGCCTAATCTCAGTATTTCTCAACCATTAAGCAATATAATTCCCTCAGCACTGATTACCAAAATAAAAAAATCCATGAAAACATTTTCAACTTACAGGATATGATCACTCCTGAGTGGGGCACTTGACTGATGATTTTTGACTGAGAAAATAGTTTCCAGAAGGAGATGATTCATGTAAACCCAAAAATTCATGGAATATAGCACAAGGGTTTTTTGAGGGGGAAAAAATCACATTCTCAAGAGATTAAGTGTTGTTTCCATTGTCTTTGAACTTATCATTTCCCTAGTTAAAGGATGTTTTCATTGTCTGGTGCTCACATCTTTATAAGGACCATCTGAGAGTGTCATTTAGCAGGCTATCTTCCCCTCCATGACTCAGTGAGTCCTGTCAGTTCAGCTCATAAATAGGGCAAACAAGAACAGAGCCATATGGGACTATAAGTACAACTAATTWCTGACTAGTTTTAGTCWCAGCCAAACCTGGATTTCATCCTARTATTTTCTAYACATAAGCCATCATGTCACATGTTCAGGCAAAGTAAGGAACATTTATTTTCTAAACATTAAARGGGCCTAATAATGACTTAGCTGTCCAACTCCCCAGTATTCACTGCTGGTATTTACATCCACATTTCCTACCAGAGAGCCCATTTGAATCCAGCTTGATTATTTGTGGTGTGAAGAGGTGGGGGGAGAGCCAGTCTCAGCCCCAAGCTGTACACAGGCTGCTTTTTTTGAGAAACAGGCAATGGTTTGGAAGACACTGCACTCGCCCCATGTCAGCACAGCACTGAAACACAGGTGAGAAACTCATCTCCCCTCAGGTGGGAAAAGCCTTCCATCAGGTGCAATTGCTCAGGCAGCAGTTCCAGCCATAGACCTTGCAGCACAGAAAAGTCAAGTGACAACATAGCAACTCACCCCAGCCAGATGATGTGCTGGGAAACCCTAACAGTGGTCACCATGAGCAAAATCCTCCTGGTACAGTTTTACAAACCCTTTGTATGCTCTTTGCTGGTCAATTCTGAAGATTCCAAAGCTACTTTCATATTTATTTAGGGTGTTGGAGTGGGCTGGCTGTTACTTCCCTGTTGGTTTTGGTGCTCTTTTTGAAACCAGCTCTTTCTTTTGCTTTCCTTGCAGGTGGGTGGTCCAGAAGTTAAACTAAAGCTTTTTAGAAGCCTCATACATTTAAAGATCATTCAAAGAAAATCCAAAGAAACAACTGAGAAGAATATGAAGGCAATGCACTGAAATTCCGAAAACCTCTGGGACAGCAGCAGACAAGATAAGAGAGTAAGAGTACTAGAGAGAAAAACACAAATGGCAATTTTTATACTTGTGAAAAGACATGACAAAATGAAGAGTCACATGGAGTTATTACTCTTTTAGTACTTTGTTCCACTGTGAAGAGAATGTTTACATTTAAGTGAAGCTTACTTGTGCTTGGTTTTGGTAGCTGAATTTTGGGTGCTTCTGCACGACATTCATACGCTGACAGATTTTTAGAGCCTTAATTTTTCCTCCAATTTAAATAATGGTCTTATCATTCAAATGCATTTTAATTTATTGTATTTTCATGCTTCATATACTAACAACCCTCACAGCAATTTTATCATTTCATTAATTGAGGCACAGAGCCTGTATTGGAGGAGTATAATGACAAGTTAGAAACAAGTTTTCTCCTRAATTTCAGACTTGTGTTCTTTTATTCAAAATCTTTTCGGTGTCAGCACAAAGAAACAGCCCATCTTTCTCAACATCAATCATCTGGACAAGCTCGTGATTTTGCTCAGCACAACAGTATCCACATTAATAAAAAARTTCAAATCCCTTCAAACTGAGTACATTACAAAATCAAGGAAGAGAATAGCATTTGTGTAGAAACAAACAATTGAACACAATACTTGGCTTCTTTTCCCTTGCTAGATTTATTGAGAAGGTAGAAGCCAAAATTATTTTCTTRTTATTGTTGTTGTTTTTGGTTTTGTTTTCATTTAATGCCAATATCTAGAAAAAACATCTGGTTATTCTACACAATATTGAAACTAAAATTGCCAGAGAACAGAACATCTTTCATACTGAAAGCACCCCTTAACTTTCTCAGCTTTTATTTCCAAAACTATTTGGGCTTTTTGCTGCTTTATTTTACTGTCTTTCCATAGAAAGGCAATTCTTGTACAGGAATCAGTCTTGGATTTAAATCACCTACTCTTACCACCCACTCAGTGACACCAAAGCCTCACTTTTTCTGAGGGACATAATGATTGTTAATTTACTCAGACTGTTAGAGAACCCTTAAATATCTAGGCTTTGAGAAACACTGAGATCTGAAAGGTGTTTTGAAGTATGTTTTCTTGGTGGTACATTGTAATACATATGTCATGGCACAAAAAGAACAAAAAATGAAAAAAAAAGGCAAACCAACCAGAATTCTGCATCCTGGCTTTTCCCACAGGGTGCAGCCATCATTAGCATCAGTCTAGTTTTCAAAGAGCAATTGAATTCATCTGGATCATCATGTAAGAYTTTTGTGCAACTCAATGCTTACATGATTTTGTGATGAACTGTGACAAATAACTGATGACTTAATCTCAATTAGATTACAAAGKAAAGCTCAAAATTCCACATGCATTAAAAAAATCACATAGAGGAATATATTTCCTTTTTGTTATGTCAACATAGATTACARATTCCAGCTGCTAAAACATGGAAATTGCAGCACAATTGTCAGGATTAGTATCAGACCAAAAAAAAAAAAAAGGAGGGAAGATGTCTAGGGATCACATTTATTGTAGCTGTTTTTTATAAAATGTCCTGGGGTTTCCTATGTTAATTTTATTCATATTTTATTATTTTTCCTCTTTTTTCCTTACATTTAGCTCTCCATCAGAATGAATTAAAAAAAACCAACAACTTTAGCTTGAATAATTTTATTGTAGGTTTCTYTGAATATCTGAGAACAAGTAGTTTAACTCATGAGACCCTTTCCCCAGCTGGTATGCATCATTAAAATACTACTGATTGCACTGGAGCAATGCCATTAACATCTAACAAGTCCTTGAACTAAGAAAATTCATAACAAATGAGAAAGCTACCAGACTAACAAGCAGAGTGAAACACTGAAGAAAATCCATACAAATGGTCATGCCATATTTCT
The DNA here is from genome assembly GCA_902810485.1 of Alauda arvensis. Lineage (NCBI taxonomy): Eukaryota > Metazoa > Chordata > Aves > Passeriformes > Alaudidae > Alauda > Alauda arvensis. The sequence continues at coordinate 70,510 of CADDXX010000583.1, forward strand.
TTGATAACTGGCAAAAATTCCGGAGAACTTAGAAATACGAGGGACATTTTGCTCTAACAAGTAATTTTGTAATTTATTGCCCTAACACTATATTTTATACGAAGTTCTGCAGTTTTACAAGGGTGGCAAAAGCTTTTTGTCCTTGTAAGCTGCTGCTCCAATGCAGCATCTGCTGCAAGCATGCAAATAATCAGATGAATATGGAGCAGCAGCACGGCAGCCCATTACACACACAAAGCAGAAACCAAGAAAATTCAGTAGCTACTGTGTCCAGCAGAAAGTGGCTGCACACCACATATATCCTCCTGAAGATTAACACCTCTTGACACAACTGATAAATCAAATAATTCTCATATCTGTTTTGCTTGTGGCTGTGGCGAAGTACATGTTCAATGTTTTGCAACAATTCCTCTCCCAACGCAATATTGTGTGTACAGGTGTAAGAGCAAATACTTAAGGAGGTGAAGTCTGTTTACCAGTAAGATTTGTCGTTAAGAGGGTTTCACATTTGCCCAACATTGATTTGTTCTAATAGCTTCACATTTTTAAGAACTGGATTCTAAAACAACAAGCTGATAAATCAGAAGACAGCTAATTTGTTATTACATRCCTACACAGAAATGGTAACAAACAGGAGGGAGCAGACAATAAATTAAACTTGGGTGTGAGCCTAGGTACTACTTCACCTGAAAGAGCAAGAGGACAAGAGAAAGGACATCAGTGTCCTCAGAGCAGCCTCCCCGGCTTGGCTGCCACCTCTCTGGGTGTGGCAGGGTATGACTGGTCTCAGCACACACTGACAGACAGGATGACTGTTCCACTCAATGGCCAGACTGCTTTCAGCTTTGACAGACTAACTTGTCATCTCTCACCATACCTGGACACCTCTCATATCATATATGACACCCATGTAATCTGACTAATTATAAACCACAGTTTTATATGATTTGACAAAACTGTCTAAATGAAAAAGGTTTTCTGAAAGGTACTTTCATTAACTGTTCTCCCCCTTTATTCATTAGCATACATCACTGCAAAAATTTTATGTGACTGAGGCTTGTTCCAAACATGACAGGAAATTTCCTTTGCCATACCACGTTTTAACTGCCATTGATTAACAAATTAGTTCTAATGGGAAGGGGGAAACAACCCTCTAAATATATCCTCCAATAACCACATCCCTTAGTCAGAAATACTTCCAGGAATGCACACATTGTGTACTTCAAATATTCTGCTTCTTGATTCACGTCCATGTGCTCCCTCTTTTGACAAATATCACAAACAAACCTTACTTGTACTGACTAAACAGCAAGTGCACAATTAAATTGTGGCTCTACAAGTACATACATGAACACATATCTGCAATTTGCATAGATCTTGCTTTATGTTATTAAGTTATTAAAGAAATGAAGCAGTCACAGGCCTGGAGTTGTCTTCTACAGCCTTTGCCAAAGGCATAGAACATTTGGCCTAAAGGACAATAGTCAGGACAGARAAGGGTCAGGGGTAAACACAAGTGAGTGGGCAGGAGAAGGCTTTTTTCTCTTATTGATCAGTAACCTGGAGAAGGGAGAGTTTCCCAGTCTGTGGACATCATCATACTGCTCCACACAGACAGATGTCATGCCCTGCCAAGTAGCTCAACTCACCAAACTCTGTGAGCASGGAAAAACACAGCAGAAATAGTTCCATGTAAATAAGTGGAACAGAAGACTCCCACTCCACTGCAGGGAGGGGAGTGGGAAACATGGATGGGGTGGAGGCAGAGACAACCTAAACCATGCTGTGATGACACTGAAATGGGGACTGGCAGTTRCAGCCTAAGAAAAAGGACACTGGAATCATCACTGGCTCTTCTCTGAAATCAGTGACTCAGACAGTGACAGCCTAAAAAGCTAACAGATCACCAGATGTCATTCAGGAAGGGTATGAAAAACAAGTTCTTCATTTTGTGACTAAAAATCTTGCTATATCCACATCCTGAGTGTATGTCTGGTYACCTTGGAGAAGAAGAACTAAGAAAAAGATGTAATCACCTTAGAAGAGGTCCATATAAGAGAAAGGCAGCTGAAAACACCAAGTGGATGCAATAACTGCCTTATAAGGACAGACCTAAACAGGCTGGGGAAATTTAGGGGGGAAAGGGAAGACTGAAGTGTACAAATATAAACAAGGTTCAGAGAAACCTTCAACAAATGCATGATGTGTAACCCAGAAACAGAGGTAGGACAGAGTTGTACTCTCTAAGATGCCAAAACAGTTCTGAAGGCTGAGGAAGGGCACTCTGTCATGGGAAAAAAAAATAAAAAGGATTGGGGAAATTCCAAACAATTTAATTGACTGTGAATTAACAACAGTTCCTTTTGCTTTGCTACTCCTCAGTTCTTAATCCATTTCTTTACTGTGAGTTTCTCCACTAACCACTATCACTTTGGGTGTGGCACCTTCTCCTGGGCTTTCTCTGAAGTGCTGCTCAGAGAGGTTTTCATTCCTGCCCCTGCTCAGACCCCCCCTCCAGGCCTTGCATCTCTCCTCTTTCTCCTTCTTTCCTTGACCACTCTTGTTCTCTACCCCTCCTGCCCAGGTGTGCTTTTTATTTCCCCCCTGCCCATGCTCAGGAGTCCCTCCTGCCTTGGCGTTCTCTCTTCTCAGGTTTCTTTTGCCAAGGGGATGCTGCCCTTCCTTAACCAGATTTTCCAGAAGCACACAGATTCCTGCCTGGGCCAGTTCTSTGTCCATTCTCACTGAATTATCTGTGTTCATTTTCACTGGCCTCTCCTCCACACACTGTTGGAGGCACCCATGGGCTTTACACAGTAATTTTTCTGGGTTTGACTATGCTGTCAGCCCTGAAATATGTCATGGTTCCTTTAAATCAAAACCATGGCCTCAGGCAAATATGAATATATGTATTTGTTCAGAGATTTGATAGCATCTTGATTTCACAGTTTCTGCAAAATCCATTCATCTACATTTTCCCTACCTAAGAAGTGTGCATGCTGACCCCATAAGAATTGTAAATGGCTGGGGAAATCAGCATTTTAAAAATCTAAAAGARAAGGTTATTCATTACAACAGAATTGTAATATTCTTTCCTACCAAGTTTTGAACATCTTAATTAGTATTCTCCAGAAGGAATGGTCAGTCCCCARCCTTGTAACAGAATTTGAATTTCCACCAGCACTCAACCTCCATTTGCACTCAAATTAAATAAAAATATATTTGTAAAGTAGGGTAGTGGAAACCATCTTATTTTTCTACCCTTTAACTTAGTTTAACAAAATAATTTATTTCACTGTCCATTTTAAAGATTTACCAAAGCACTYATGATACAAGTTCCCATAGCTATAAATTTCCTTAAGATACTATTTCAATAATTTTCTCATCTAAAAGAAAACTTGCAGCTGTTGTGTTTTGAAAAATTTTGGCAGGGATGTATTTGTATGTTGTGAATGATGTCACCATCTTGTGACAAGCTACAGAATGCTTTTGGCTGGGTCAGATTTTGTCTAGGCCACAATTATCTACATTTATTTTAAACTCTTAATTGAAATATGTTTTTGAAATGAACATGCACGCAGACATACGGCAATGAAAAGTGAGCCCTTTTGCTTGCTGCATTTGAGTTGTTAATTCATGATACCAAACAATACCRTATGTTTCTTCTCAATAGAAGCCTTTAATTATCACAAGGGATCAGACAGATTTACATGGAAGCTGGCTTTTGATCTTCACCTCCTGAGAAATATTTTCCCAGCACASAATGTGTCTCAGATAATGGTTTTCTGTGAGGAGAATTTTGTTCTAAACAGGGCAGATCCATTGGATCACTTTTAACAGGCAGCAAAGACATTTGCATATGGTCTCCAAWAGGACAGGAAAAATCACCATAAAAGCAGAGGTTGTGTGAGAAGCTCAGGGGAAACAAGAGCATGCAGCTGTCAGGCAYCCCTCCAGAAGGGCTGGGCAGGAGGAAGGACAAGTGAAGCACAGAGAAGGGGAGGCTGAAGACTGACCAGGCTGCCACCTCTGCAGAATTGAATTTYGCCATCTCCAGGCCTGAGGACTAAATAAGTTAATTCAATTTGTTTAATGAGCTGGAAAGCTTCTAACAAACCCTGCTTTTAAACGTCTGGTCAGGAGTACAGAAATCTTCCCAGAGCATTAAATSTACTACTTGCAGAGGAGAGGAAATGTTCCCTTGGGATAATGACTATGGGTGGTGAGGGACAGGAAAGGACAGTCCTGTCAGGAACCTGAGCAAGGCAAAGAGCTGTTCATTGGAGCAGCCAGTCTTTTCAGAAATGTTAATTACCTTCCCTCCCCAGACACACTCTGCCCTATTTGGGAGCCATCCAGGTAGGAGGCCAGAAAACAAGTTTCCACTTACAAGGGTGTTTACAAAGTTTTTTCCTAAAGAAGTTTTGATTTATTGTCTCAGAGAAGTAGATGAGGATTCTGCCCTCAGACTGTGTTCCCCTTGGAAGATAACCATGAAGGAAAACTGTAAATCAATCTGATATTATTACGTACAAGGAATCCCTCAGTATTTTTCTCCAAGTTTGTTTCTGCCCAACAAAGAYCCAAATCTTTTTTACTTCAAAAGGCATTTATAGTGGCTTTAAAACTCAATGAGGACACTGGAGGTATATGCTAAACTTAGACTTTGAATAGGAGCCTGGCTTYAACTCTATTCCAACTATTGTGTGAATCTTGACAAATASAATTTTTGRAAGCATATAGAATTAATATTACACWGAATTGTAATAAAATGTCCCCTATGTTTGTTTTTTCCTTCCTGTAGTGAGTGACATTTAAACAGCTTATTTGACTCTCAGGGATTTCAGCAAATTACAGTTCCCCACACAGAATATTTGATTTCTATCTACCAGATCATGTTCCTCTCTGCACATTATCTGTTGTCTTCTAAAACAACAAATTTTCTTSAAGAATTTATTTTAAAATATAWTTGACCATCCAAGTTCCAGTTTTATTTGTACTCTTTCAACTGGGACTCTTTCAACTTGGCACAGTTATAGGGAAAAAAGCAGACTCCAGTATATCATTCAAAATTAATTGTCCATACAAAAGGAAAGGGGTAATACAGAACATGTTTCGTATTCAAACAAATACTCAATGTCCTTGAAAACTTTTTTCCAAGAGAGTTAAAGCTATTGGTATGGATTTGAGCAGTGCAGACTGGCTCAAATAAAGCTGAAATACCTCTTTTCCCACCCCTAAAGAAACCATGCCACAAAGCAAATTCTGTGCTGTAACCCAGCATGTGCACTTCTAGCAGCCATGTTCCATATTCCCAAACGCTTTGGGTTTCTCCAATGAGGAGGCCTCTCAAGTGAAAGAGCAAGAAAAGCAACCAGCTTTCTACTTTCTTTTACTTTTTATTTTAAAAGTACGTTATTTCTGGTAATAACACACTTAATGAACGAGAGAAAGAAAACCCAAGTCCCATGGTTCTTAATACAGAACCCCAAATGCAGTGTTTCTAGGATTACAGAAAATTCAGCCTARCTAAATATTTACAGCTGATCAATAAGACAGAACATCATTTCTTTGTACATTACAWGTCAAGTCTGTGGTTCTGCAAATGTGCAAACCATCCAAAGTTGTCTGTTCTTCCTTTTCAACACTACTAAGCTTCATTCCCTAAAACACTGTAACAGAGGAGTTCTCATGTCCTGCAAGCAGCATAGAGGATGTTTGCTATAAATCAATTCTCACTTTCTGTGACATGACTTTCCTGGTAACACACTACATCCAGGAGCTGGAACCCAGCAGGAATTACAAGACACTACCCAGTGCTTGTCAGCAAATAGAAACTGGGACAACTTGGTGAAATGGTTTCCTGGTTGCTGATACAGCCCAAACTCCAAGAGGAATAGCAACAGGGCATTAAAAATGTTGCATGAACAGACCTTCTATTAGGCATTTTACTGTGAAAATGAGTAACTGATGCTCTCTGCTGAAAGGACAAGTTGATAATGCTCTATTCTTATTAAACTCTGACTGGATGATAACAGCCCTGATAGAACCTGCTGAAGTGATAAGAGTCCTTTTTTTCCTGGCCAGATGCAAGAGAAACCATTCTGYTTGCAGGCACAGAATGAGGCTACCAACTGCTTATCTCTGTTGGTGCTCTGATGGACCTGAATTACAAGAGCAATAATAACTGCTCTGGTAAGAGACAGAAGGAAAAAAACTGCATTAGAATTCTACTGTGAGACATTTTAGCTATGAATGCTGTTACCATGAGTAACCATGATCATTAAAATTTTGCACAGAGAAATGCATTTCTTTACTCATTAGCTAAACARCTGCAATTGATGCTGTTCATGCTATTCTACTTTAATATTTCAGATACAGAGATTTGATAAAGAAAATATAAGACACTGCCCTACATACCAACTTTATTTGTTATATTGCAATTTTTTCTGTAACCCATGGACTAAAATGACTCCTTATTCCAGTCATTCCCAACTTCTGTCTCATTGTGCCTGCTACAAGAAGTAGTATAAGTAATCAAAGTGCAACCCTCTTCATCAACCTCGATTGTTCCTCAAATCGTCAAATGAAGGTGACTTACTTGCTCCCAGTATTGCTGGGAAGTATGGAATGCCTGGAACTTTACTATTCCATCAGCATTATGAACCATTCGTTGAAAACTGCTACACCAAGATACTCTTACAATCTTTTCTAGAAAACAAAGCCTTAGAAAACTAATACACAATTCTAAAAACTCAGAATATCTCGCTTTTTCAAAGTGAAAATACCACAAAGAAAAATGAAGTATTTCAAGATTTTGCCTTTTGCATCTTCTTATTCTTTTGCCTTTTCATTTTGCTTGATGCCAAGTAGCAGTTTGATACTTCACCGTTAAAAACATCACTAGATTTCAGTGCATTCCACCTTTTTTATTCCTTTTGGGTCGATTCATTTTTCTGATGCCAKAGGAAACCCAGAACTGTAGTACCAGGAATTTGTCCCTATTTCTTATTGCAATACAGCGAGAACAATGGCTAAATTTCTCAAACACTTAAACCACTTCAGAGTGTTCTGATCCCTTATTACAAGCAGTAATTAACCCCCCAGATATTGTGGCATAAGCAAATATTTTTAACTTCCAGCCCCTTGTGGGACATTTGACATTGACTTGGGAAAGAAAAGGGCACAGGCGGGGCAGCTCTAAGCACCAGGAAGTCTCTGAAGAAAATCAGCACTATTACATAAACACAGAAAAGCTTCTTTCTGACCGAACAGCTCAGAAACTTCCATTTTCTTCTCTCTTTCCATGGCAGAAGCAAGGCCTAGATGAAAGCCTAGGTGTGATRATGCAGCCTGTTAGAACCAAGTTGCAGTGCTGTGACAGAAAAGCACACTGCTCCTAAGAGCATCCCTAAACTGCACTGGACTTGAATGCAGCACTGCATTTAAAACACAGCAAAAAATCTACTCTTGGCTGCAATASAAATGATGGAATTTTCATCTGTCTGCTGCCCATCACACACTGCTGTGGCTCTTTGAAAATGCAGAATAAAAATTAAAAAAAGAAGACATGATTTTGAGGGAAGATGTTTGAAAAAGCCAGCTGTATGTTGTGTGAGTTGCAAACTCAGTGACCTCARTCACTTCACTGATGGTCATCTCTTCTGAAAGGTGGGGAAAAAACTCCCACACCCTAAAAATTATTTTCCCCCCCACATCTTYCACCTGGTTTTCTTTAAACTTGAATCCATTTCCAAATACAAAACAAACCCCAAAATATGTGATATCACAAATCTGTTATGTATCAGAACAATTGTATTAGAACAATTAYTGTCACATCTGCTAACATTTAGTTTTTCCCAACTCTCCATCCTGTCCCCTTAGATTATGGTTTCTTTGATATGAGATTTATTTGTTATGATGGGTTTCCTCTTKGCAGGTGTTCCTATGATGCCCAACACCTTGTTCTCATTTTCTTAGAGCAGGCAGCCTYTTGGTCATGAGGAAAGCTCTGCTCATGATGGTTACATGTGCAATGCCATAAATTGCTCCAGACAGCTTTGCTTGGAAATCCATGAAAAATCAGGTTTCACATGGGAGAAATGCCAAGAAAAACAATCTCAGCTTTCTGACTACAGTGACAGACATTAAATSCACTATGAGAAACAACAAACTTCTTAAAATAATGAAAATCACTAACCACTRAAACTCTCTATGYAGTTAATTTCCTCCATGTTCCCTWTATCTCTAAAGACATACCAGACTTSTCTTGTTTMAAAATCCCCCCAAACATACAAAAATGCCCCACAAAAATATTCAAACCAGTATGAATTCACTGACTGTCCCTAGAATTTTAGCTCATATATACAATGATTCAGGTAAGCATTAAGGGACCACCAGCTATTTCAATATAACTATATATTTTGACAYATAAGTAAAAATTTTGGTGAAACTTCCACTGATTTCAGCAGGAACAAAATATCCTGAATTAGGTTTTGTGATTGTTAATTAAATTATTTGAGGGGAAGAAGTTGTTCCCTACTCATAAAAGAAACAAAAACAATTACTAGCCAAGTCTAAGCTGGACATCCGTAACACAAGTCCAAATATCATGTAAGAATAATAAGCTTAAGCCAAACATAAGTTGTTGAAAACAATCTCTTGTGTCTATGATGTCCAGTGCTTCCAGTCTGAGTGAATAACATGAACTACAGCTTGTAAAAGGTGGAGTGTCCATTTCTAGAAATGGACAGGTAAATACTGTGATGAGTATTTTATTTAAAAATTGATTTATTTTGAAATCTTGAAGCAATCTTATAAGAATTTGTATGGTTTTCTATCATGTAAAATTTTTTTAAATAGTCTGGTTTTGTTATCAGGTTAAAGTTCATCATAAGAAGCAAAAAATATATTAATAGTGATATACCAATAAGAGAATTGGTTACAGGTCTTGTCCTACAGCAAACTACAAAATCTTGTGAGGAAACACATCCTAATAAAGTCAATACATAGCTGATAGCCATATGATGATCTTTTACTTTTTCCAAGTCCCACATGTACTTCAACAAATGTTAATCCTAGAATCCACCCAGGTTAAACACAAGATTAATTTTGTGAATGTAATTAGGGCAGGGCAACTGGCTTGAAAGCAATCCCTCTAATTTCCCTCAGTTTTTCACCCTGCAATCATCCTCATTCAAATGTCAGATACTGCTAAATCTTACAAAATATTTATCATACAAAGGTAAACATCAGGAGGTTTTTTAGGGTTCTTTATGCTTTTGCATCATTTTTGTTAATTGGATTCAATAAACACAACTGAATTTTCATGGTTTTCCTATGGCAGCTGCCTATGTGAATCCATTATTTTTAAATTTAGTCAAGAACAGTGCTGCTCTTTATATCTAATAARTTCAGCCAACACTGTAGCATCAGAGTGGCTTTCTGAAATTCATTCCAGTTTCTCCTCACAGCAAGGTCAGAATATACCAGCCCTGTTTTTAAAGTGGCTCACTGACATCCTGAGTAAACTGAATTTTTGGGAGGACTAGAATCAAGCATAACTGCTCTGATATTGTGCTGCCAAAGTAGCAAAGGCAAAGTTTTCTCAGCCTGGAGTGTCTTCCACCTTCTGCCCTCCTCCAATATTCTCCTTGCACATTTGAGCCTTGATCACGAGGTGCTGACCATGTGCTCATTCTGCCATGTGCACCAAGACCTGTCTCACTCCTGCACCTTTCTCCTCATCCTTAGGAGTTTGTTAAGACCTGTCTCACTCCTGCACCCCTCTCCTCATCCTTAGGAGTTTGTTATTTTATGAGCTACAACAGGTATTGCTTAGCTCTACTCATCAGTGCCTGCATTAGCAAAGGTAAAAAAAGCCTAAAAACATTACTTTTGTTTTTCTGTACCATTGTACCTCTCAAGATTGGGATTTTTTAAGTCAGAACTGTGATGKACTATGAGAAAGGCCCAAACTTCCAGTAATTCTAGAAGCAGGAAATACCAATGAAAACCTGTTTCTCAGGGGACASCCAATCTAAATACAAGGATCTGAAAAATTCAATTAGTCAAAAGAGAATCTATTGCTTGGGTGCTCAGCTATACTGGGATTTTTGAGCACATTTTGTACCRTATATTTGATATATTATTATGGTCAGGTCCAGAAGTGGTTTAGATAATCCCTTCAGAATGTAAATTAAAATACACAATATCTATATTACACTGAAGCTTTTACCTCAAGTAGGACATTATTCTATTTACCTTGAACTTTGTGAACTACTGAACTACCACCTTAAGTAGTTCAGACCTGAGATCCCAGGAACAACTTCTTGACTCTTATTTCTCTAATAACAATTCTCCACTAAGAAAAAAAAACCCATTTATTGCAGAAATGTAAAACAAAATTACTCCTGTGGTATCCAAGAATGCTTTGTACTTCAGAGACGCCTTTTCCTACACGAGGCATTTTACTTTTCCATCTAACTCATTTAGTGTATCTTAATTATCATCCACCCATTTTCTCATTATATTCTCTTTACTGGCTAAAGGAGACCTATGATAGAAACCTTCATTTTTAGTTGAACCTAGAAGCAGACATTCAGACTCTCCTGTGCAMTAATGGAATTTCTAGCTCATTATGATATTCATAACTTCTACAATATCTCTAAAATGTTATTGCCTACTCCTGAACAGCAAATATATAAGTTGATTTTTCAGTGAAACACTGGGAATGTGACCAGAACACATAAAATAATAGGAGATCAAAATGAGATGGTACTGATTTGATTTCTCTTTTCAGTAAAACCACTTGAGGCTAATCTATCTTTATCATGGCACACCTGGTTTTTGCAATTTACTTAAATGGCAAAGGATTAACAAGAAATAGTATGTATTTCAAACTGCAATCAGCCTTAACTCCTCACTCCAACAATAATTCCTTTGACCATGGTGAACTGTAGGAAAAAAAGTCCTCTTAATTGTTCCCTTTCCAAAAAAAACAACCCCAAAAAAACCAACAACCACCGAAACCAAAAAAACCAGAAAACTCAAAACCACATAAAAGGCTGATATCTTTCACTGTGCATTGTTGAAACAAAGAATTTGTGTTCCTCCACTGATTCAATTGAGCATTTAAAGTCACAATGTACTCCAGAAGGGTGAACAATACCTCTTTCTGAATGCATCCAAAGGAATGGCTAATACAAACATGTTCAAGTGAAGAAATGCTTAAAATAGCTATTTAAAATCTACTGAAATCATGTGCATTTTGCTTAATACTCAAGTAGATTTCAGGAACTCATGTTATAGCTTTGCACAGGAATTCTCTCCTAGATAACATCTACCTTGCCTCTCTATACTAAGTAATTTAGGCAACATCCTTTTTCATCAGACAGTTCCACAGGATTCACTTTTACATTTAACATTTATATAATTATATAAATATTTAACATTTATATAATTCCATCAATTCTCGTCTTTCAAATCAATTAGTGCCCTAACATCAACTTCTTATTAACCCATGATGAATAAATAATTCATATTTATATTTCAATCATACATTTGGATCCACATGAGCAATAAAAACCTGTTCTCTTRAATCTGAGAAGGCAGTGTGTCATGGCCATGAGTTCTTGGCCTATCTACACCCAACAGGGGCAGCCAAAAGCTAGATGAGAACTTGGTTTTGTTTTATTTTTCATTTTAAAATCAAATTCTGCCCACTCACAGTGGGCAGTTATGAAGCAGATGGTCAATGACAAAGCATGAATAAAGCTACAATTTGCTAATGTCAAACCTACAATTTTCTGCTTGGTTTTCTGTGTGCCAAAAAAAA
>CADDXX010000583.1:82660-121567 GCA_902810485.1 Alauda arvensis
TATGTGAAAAAAAGTTCTATATTCAGGCCAAAGAATAAAAACTCAGTCTACAATCACACATGTTTAGGCATAGAGAGATAAAAAGAGAAAATTTTTCAAAGGAAAACCCTSTGTAGAAGAGCTGATGCTTAAAATGTAACACTCATTCTATTAGCATTTCTCTCTAAGTAAGACTCCAGTTGTTCTAAGAGTACAAAACAATTAGTTCATGTTTTGCTGGAATTCATCATTGCTACTTCATATAAATTCTGCATAAAAGCACAATTAGGGGAAAAAAAGGGGGAAAAATCACTTTTGACTGAGAAATAGGATTTCTCTCTASAAGAAAGACATATCAATAGCTAAGTTGCAACCTCATACTGAAAAACTTAACATTCAGGTTCAAACTATTAAAAATTCTGTATTTCTTAGAAGTTGTTTGCCTAAAATTTCATGTCATCCAAGTGCCAAGAAAGCAGACAAGCAGAGTACAAGCAGTGAAGCAAGATCTGGGAGCCCCAAACAAATGAAGGAGGAGACATGAACCTTCATTAAGAGCAAAAGGCAAAGCTTAGAGCTGGCTCATATCACTRGATTGTCATAGCTGGCACTGGCAGGAAGGGATTTCACTTTTTATTGAGCTTATATTACAGAGGCTTTACTGACTACTATCTATAGGAAGCTATGGCAGATTCCATCAGCAGGAGCTGACACAGAGCCAGCCTCCAATTTTACACTGTGCCAGAAGTCAAGAGACATCAGAGACCTACTGACAAACAGYAACTCCTGGGAAGCTTTTATACACTTCACTTGCAAATGCTTCTGAGATGGTTTATCTCTTTTGGAAGTATAAGAGACATTTATGGCTCTTCAAGTCAGTATTTTACAAATTGTAGCTATGCTACTTGCCTTTCAGTCCAGATTATTGTGTTTGTGCAGAGAATACAAACTGCTGACTGACAATGTTTCCTCTATGTATTTATTTCATTCACATTCACAGAGATTCCTTGTTTGTTCACGTTTCAGAAAGTAATTAAGTATTGGACCTCATAATAACAGCAGAAAGAATGGGATTCTTTGCTCAAAGAGGACTTCCTGTCACCAGGAAATTAAATGTTTCTTCTGGCAGACAGTAAAGTACACACAGAAATAAAAATTAATCTGTAGGCTTACACTTACATGCCTTCTCAAAGTTAATTAAGAAGGAAGGTTACCYAAGGTTCAATGAATGAGGCAATGCCAACTTAGGAAGTGATCTCAACTTACGAGAGCAAAAATACAAGATTTCAATTGTTGAGCAGATATAATAGATGGTTGTATTCTCTGATTTCTYGAAACTGTGACTCTGAATTCCTCTATCATTGCAGGTGGGCCTTACACAGAGAAACACACAGCCAAAGATGAAAAACAAAGTGGCAAACAATTGGATAACTAACACAGAGGTACGTCCTGTCTCCTCATTAGCCTGACTTGCCCAGGTACCAAGAAYACACAGAGGGCAAACCAGCTCTCAATTCATGCACAGACAATTCAAGAACTGAAATTCCACAGGTGCAAAAATCTCCCAAGTTTTCAAGTCAGTAAAAATAATAATTAAGAAAAGATAATTGTTTTATCACTATCAGTGCTATAAAAAGGGAGGAAAAGTAATACTCTCTTTAGGGTGACAGTAGTTTCTCAATCATCCTGTAATTAGTGACTGTCAAGCATTAACTTGTGGATATATTTTAGCTTTTTTCTMATCATTTTTACCCCAAGACAGAACTCTAGTGTGACACTACAAACCTAGTAGCAGATGTTACTTGATTTAAGGGAAGGGCAGGAGGGTAAAGACCTCACAATTTTTTTCTGACAGTCATTCTAACTGCCTGCACTATTAAGCTTTGATCTTCAAATGAAATCCAGAACAACATATGTATCACCTCTCTGCAACCCTATTTTTGCAGAAGGCACATTGATACTTGGATAAAAACCCACTTCTCAGTGAGAGCTTGAAYTATGTATCTTAGAAGCTGGTGGTGAAGAAACAACTTACTTTCTGGGGATAAATCTAATTAGGAAATCAGGACTAATGTAACCCCAGAGACTGAAAATACCTGGGATTTAGGATTTAGCTCTTCTAAGAACAGTGTGACAGGAAGCCAGGCAGGAGCACTCTGCTAGATTCAGTCATATAAATGTAGCCAGAATAAAAGATCTGCAGTATAGCATTTACAGTTCTGTTTCAGTTAAGGTGCTTTCTGAAACACACAAATACTCATTTTCAAATCTGTCTCTGTCACCATCCAAAACATYGGTCCAGGAAAAGCATTTTAAATACCCATATTAATTTCACTTAATTTCAATAAGCAATGACTAGAAAAGAGGAGCACATACTCTCTGGAAATTCTACATCAAAATTATCCTTCAATGCCGTACATTCTTTAAAATCTAGGATAAAATAATGTAATAGATCACCAGTGCTACTTTAAGGCATTTTTGAAGTTCAGATGTGTTGTAAACATATAATTAAAGTACCATCCATGCAGAGAGACAGAGAAACAGTTCATTGCTTTCAAATATACTTCGGGCTCCAACTAGGCACAGAAACTTCCATATGCCCTTCTCATGCTCACAGCCCGGGGATCAAGACTCAATTGTCAAGCAAACTTCAAAACTTTACCAGCATCAACTTGTAACACAGCTGCACAACTCATTCCCAGATTCATTTTCTCTCATGTTTTTACATAATGCTTAGGCTCTAAAAATACTCCACAAAAGCTGAAAAGCATAAAGCTGGCTMATCTTTATGGCAGGACAAATTATTTTTGTCATACACTAAAAAAAAGATTTATGTATGTGGTAGAAACATGAAACAGATTTGCTTTACTGTAATAGACTTCGTTATTTTATTTTGACCTTTTAAAATGTTTAGACAAGGTCAGAGTAAAATTAACAGGCAGTAATCACCCTCTCCAACAAAGTAAGTCTAAGTAAATCCATACTGCTTCTCCATCAAGAATTCCATAGGCCACTGCATACAAATTTAGTAATTCCAGTGGGTCATCAAATGCTTGTGAGCTGCAAAAATCAGTTTGGAGCCACTTTTATCAAATGCCAGGAATAAGGAGAAAAATCCTGCATGTTTACTCCATGCTGCTCTGGCAGGGAGCCAACAATAGCAAAGGAACTTGGAACTGCAGGACTTAATCCCCATTTGTCTCACCCTTGTAGTCATAAAACAGTTTATGCAGATAAAAGGACAGACAATTGTATCAAGTGCTGTGCACTGCATCACTGAAAGCTTCCAAACACCCTTTTTCAAAGAAACTTATAGTCCTAATAAATCAGTTTCTTAACAGACAGCATGAGAATTTATGCCACAAGTAAAATATGGTGAATTTGTTGTTCTGTGGCAGGGTATTCTGTCTTATTCTGCACAGAAATACAATCTCAGAGAGTTACCAGCCTTATATTACACAAGGAGAAATATAATCCAGAAGATTTACAGTGTTTGCATCAAGAAAAAAAGAAATTATGTAGGCCATGTGGAAGGAAAAAATAAGAATGACAGGTGGCAGACTCAAAATTGTTTTAACACAACTTCTGCAGTCACAGCAAATACCTACTGCTGTGGAGAAGGCTAAAACAAACAGGGAATAGAAATAAGTTTTAATTGGTGCACTATTTACTTTTGTAAGCAATTTGACAGTAGTCACATTTAAAACATCAGACTAAGTAAAAGCAAAAGGATTTAGAAAGCTAAGTTCGAGGGATTTCTGATTGATTCTTAACATTTCTCCTAAACAGTTTTTTTTTTCACATCAGAAATATTATTAAGAATGTATAACTGGCCTCTGATATGGTCTTCCCATGCAGAGCATAAAATAAGTGTTTCCATGGTTAATTTGGTACATTCCAGACACATGGTTTCACAAGAGGAAACAGCAGGAAAATCATCACAAGGTATTCCTGCTCTCCATGCAGTCCTCAATCCCCTTAAGCCAGTTGAGTTTGACAGAAGCACTGGCACACCATGGCACAGAGAAAGCAGCAAGGGCAGAGTTGGTAGATAGAACGAGTATTTTAAATTGGTACTAGCATAAATGCTTCAAAATTAACATCCCAGGAACACAGCAGGTAGACAGCTGAAATGCCAGCTTCAGCAGCCTTCCCTGGTGCTCACAGCCTTCCCACAGGCACCCCAGTTTCTTACTCACATTTATTTATGCCAGAATAGTTATTAAAGAGAATAGTATAATTAAAAACCTAAAATGCACAGGGTTAAAAATGTAAAATACTCTTTCTTGATGGGCTGCTTTCACCCTTAATTAATTCAGATATTCAATTTATAAAGTTCTACAACAACACTTTCTCTGTCAGATCTGAAGCAAGGAGAACTGTGGTCACAGCATTTTTAAGACAGCTTTGCTACAAGAAAGGCATCTCATGGAACTAAACAGAACACGAGGGAGAAAACAAGTCCTRCATCACAGCTTTGTTACTCTGCACAGCTGGTGACATTTCCCACAGATGTCCCTACTAAACATCAATAAAATGGAACGGCACAGAACAAGCACAAGATAAATCACATATGTCATTTGGCATGGGTCATACCTCAGGTGACAATGCCTCAAGTATCAGGCCAACAGGAAAATAATAGCTATGAACTTGGAAGAGATAAAACAGAGAAGTCTTAAGTCCTATGAACACACATAACAATCTACAGGATTTTGTCAATGATTTTCAGCCTCCAGTAATCTAAAGGAAAAAAAAATCAATATTCTAAATATGGATTTAGAAACCTTACCAGAGAATGGAATAAGGAAATATATCAGCATTCAAGCTCTTACAAGTTTAAAGACTGCAAAGCATATGCAAGGGCCCTAGGAGGGTCCGTGCTGGAGGCTTGCCTGGGCTGGGGGCCAAGGCAGGGAGTGCAGCTGCAGCCTGTGCCGGCTGTCCCCCTCCCTTCCCTGCCTGCACAGCCTTGCCAAAGCCCCTTCCCCTGGGAGCTGCCTTTCAGCTGAGCCTCTGCCCTGAGCCCCCGACCCGAGCTGCCCCTCCTGCCGCTGTGCAGCCCAGCCCCTGCTCACGCCGGCCCTGGTTCTCAGCCCCCCGTGCCCAGCAGCCTGGCTGCTCTCAGCGGCCCTGCCCAGGGCTGTGCTGGCTCTCTGGCCCCTCGCTTGGGTGCTGCTGTCTGCTTCAGCACCCTCCTACCCTGACTCACCCTCTCTGGGGCACCAGCCAGCCCTCACTGCTCCATGTCTGTGCTTTCCTCTAGTATTCATGAGAGAATATTAATGACAGGACATGATTTATACCAGTCTAATTACAACTGAATTAACTCTTATCCAGCTAGATTGACAAAATGAAGCTGAGAGGAAAAYATAGAATAAAAACATTTTAGGTCTATCTGGCATTTATTGCAGGCAAATATTCCTTATGAAAATTACACTCCATGTCACATGATTTCAAAATGAATATGTCACCACTGACATGACATTGAACATGACAGGAAAACTTGAGCTTTGACTAGAAATTGAAATAACTATCTGGCAACGCTTTGTATATGGTTAAACTTAGCTCTGATGAAACAAGAGGATATCAATCAAAATATTAACCCTCAAGGGAATAGATTTTAAAATAAACTTTATTAACATAACTTAAAAATTGTTAAGATTTAAAACACTAGGATGAGTAGTAGACTAATCTGGACACCCTACAAGGGAAAGGAGGTGTTGTTTTGGCAGTTCTAATCATAAATTGTTTAAACTTACTCAAGTCACATAGCTCTTCCCCAAGATATTCTGTCAAGTGACAGGCCTGCACTCACTACCTCAATTTCCCCATTCTTTAGAATGGGAGCACTTGTATTACACTACCAGATGCAGYTCCATCTGCTAGAGATGAAAAATCAAGATATCCCATGGAATTATATTCAAGAGAATCTTTGTTTTGCTATCAGGTTATTTTTAACATATGACATTTCCTAAAAGTTGCTTGTCATAAGTGACAGTCTATTCCACACAGTTCTCCAAATTGCAATATCATCTTTTCCATCAATAGTCACTTGTGCTAGAAAGAATCCACCTCTAAGAGCTATTCAAAGATCAGACAAAATGCAAAGCAATGTAACAACCTGGCATAATSCTTCCARAAACAGCCACTGTTGCTGGAGTCAGGGAGAAGGAAAGAAAGCTTGTTTACAATACATGAGAAATTGATTTTCCAATAGGTATCATTTCATGCATCCCCCTAATCTGGGGAAAGTCTGATCTCTCCTCACCACAAAAGGAATTACATATCCCCAGGGCCAGGCTGGSTATTAGATCTGCTGATCTAATGGGATTAGAACAGAAGAACTGTTCTAAAGAACCTCTGGTGTGCTAGTTTTCTGACAAAAGACACTTTTCATGTAAATGACACTGGCAACTAACAGTGCTGGATCCATATATCAGCAGGAATCACAGGAAAGCAAAGCCACAGCCATAACTTGTTCTCCCATGGAAACCAACTGGGACTATGGAAAGCTGATCCTGAGCTTTTGCAGAGAATCAGCACATGTTATCACATTAGCAGGGTTCTGATGTGCATAACCATCCACACCAAGTTACAGCAGGAGAAACCAGAGCAAAGGTAAAAAAATGGAAAAGAAATGCAACTGTTCTATGGGTGCTCAGTTCTGCAGTAAGACAGAAAASAGGCTAAGTAACCAAATATGGATTTAAAAAAAAAAGGTGAAAAATAAAAGGGTGGGAATATTAAAGTGATTAGGAAACAATGCAAAAGAAATAAACTATTAAGAGAGATAAAGAGTTCATGGAGCAAAAAGTAAGAAACTGAACAAAGCTGAGTGCGTATAAATGTAATTATGGAGAATTCTGATTCCTTCAGCTCCAGATTTTTGTTAGCRATAACACTGACTGATTCAGTTACAGATATTAAAAATTAATTTAGAATTCATAAACTCAGACAAAACTAACAAATTCCTGCCTTTGACTGAACTGGGTTGAGCATATAAAGCTGGTAAGCATTTTGGCCCTGAAAACTTCCATGGCTAAACACTGGCAAGAGTGACTAGCTTGACAGCTTAGGGGTGATTCACAACCAGCTTGACCATCATTCTTCATTTCAATTGATTAACACAAGTAGATATGAAARCATCTGCAGCTTGACAAGTGAAACATGTAGCTTTACACAGAACTTTCAAGTGATTCAGAAAACGTGTGTRTGTTGGCAATAAAGYRTGCTTTCCAGGTAGAAYTTMTATTTGCAGTCCTCTAAAYYCACCACAGAAAYCATGTCAGGCTACACACAGCAAGATGTACTTCAGCAGGCAAATTGTTAAACATAAAACATTCAGTGAAACCAATTTCTGCCATAACAAACAGGATTTACCTTTGGTTTTGCTTAGGAAAAACAGCAAATGAAGTGTTTCACAAAAGCTAAGCTGGGAAACTGTTACAAAGACAAAGACTAGAATAAACAGTTACCTCTTAATCCAACGGAGTCAGCAGCACAAAGGGGAGTGAGTTGCAGTTWGGGGCCAGGTGCTCCAGATCTGGTAACATCAATTGGCCACTCCTGGAGAGAGACTGCTGGCCGGACACAGGCCTTCTGAATAAGTCCTTAACGAGGCAGCTTCATTACCTGCATACAGAGAGCAGAGCAATGAGCACACTTCTCACAGCCTCACCTTAGCACCTTCAAAATGCAGGGTAACACAATGTCCAGCAATAGCAGAGCTGGAGGTACTGCAGGGTGTGCTCTTGGGACCATTTKTCTTTACTGCTTTCTGCTTGTCTGGGTTTGAGACAAGTTAGGAGGAAAGTTAGTCCATGCAGATTATTGGTGCTCCACAAGAAGCCTATCAAAAGTATACTGCAAAAACTCCCACATATGCCAGCAAGCAGAAAATATAAAGAAATAGAGGAGAAATACCTCAAACTTAAAAAAAACTTCAAAGCTTAAACACATTTAATTTGGCTAGAATTGTAAACCACTGTGACAGACAACATGAGAGATTATGATACWGTTAAAAAAAACCAAAAMCAAACTTGTATGTTTTAATCACWCCTCTCAGGATCAGTGTATCCCCATACAAACAGTATGAATTGAATATGTAAGTTCACAGTACTTAAAGGCTCAGCTGTCTGGAAAATGAGATCAATTTACTGTTTCTGAGCTCTTCATCTGTTCACCACTGTGCCTCAAGAAATTTTATACTAACCATAATAGCACACTTATGGACACATATATAGTCATGTAAGCAGAAAAGCTATCATAGCTGCTTCTTTATCTAAAATTTTGGGCCTGAGCATTAAGCCACAATTAACCTCTAGACAATTCATGTTTCTTTCTTAAAAACAAATGCTTTCTTTCTAAGGGAAGGTGGGCAAAACTACACATCTAAATATTTCCAAGGATTCATCTTAGTCATTTTTGCTTCTACGAAATCCGAAGGGGAAGGGAACATACAGGAGAGAACTTTCCAAAATTTTGATAACATGATGGAGAACTCACTGAAATCCTCCAACCTAAATTCTGTAAAATAAGTAAAAGAATTAGATCAACTTTTCAAACAATGTTATTTTAGAATGATTCTATTTATACCAGTGCACACTCGTAAAACAAACAAGTATCTTTTTTTTACGAGATAAGAATACTTGAAAAAATGTTTTAGCATCCCATTCCAAGCATTTAGCTCAATTTTTAAATCTCCTTACCAGTAATATCCATTGTAAARTACATTGATTTTCTCTTTCTGCCTGCCCAGCCACTCCCCAGCTCCTTGTCCAACGGCTGACTTCTCCTGAGTGAGGGGAAGGATGGTGTGCTCCCAGCAGGTAGTTAATTGGCTGTGAGGGGTGATTTTCAGAGAGATTGCAAACACCTGAGTGGGAGGAACAGCTGAGGGGCTGATGGCAGAACAGACACTTGTGCTCTCACCCCACACAGTCAGGACTTAAATGACCAAGTCCTGAGAGCTCTGCACTACCTTGGWGAYTTAAAATTCTTATTTTGGCATTTAGGCAGGACTGAATGTGCCATGATGCTCTCTCACCTTGTTAGCAGGCAGGCTCTGAGCTGGGRRCTGCACCTTCTCTCTACTGAAGGARSAAGASAAGAGCAAAGAGGGACTTGGCAGGAGGACACTGTGCCCACCACACTCAYGTGCCTTATTCCACTTTTCTTCCCACTTTACTCTTTCCCAATGTGATTTATCTCTTGRGTGAAAAAATGGTATTGAGAGACTGAGGCAAACAATTTCTATGTGATCAGGAGAAGACAGGAAACTTAAAACCTCAATTATAAAAACCATGTTGGAAAATAAAAAAAAAAAAAAAAATCGGTCTCCATTTTGTAAAAATGCAGTCAACCCCTCCTGACCTCACCAGTGCAATATTACAGTCAATACTTGTGTCGCTGCTTTTTTGAGTTTATTCAATTTATTTCAGAAAGTTCACACCAAAAATCACATTCAGTTCTTTGCACTTGGCTCASACAAAATGTGCATTACTTCAACACAGGCACTACAGGTAACCTGGAAAATTTAAATAATCCTGATGATGAAGGAACTGATGAAGGCTCATGATGTTGATTAAAAAATTCTGAGAATACGTTTCTGTCACCTCACAAATTACAGCTGGAGAACAATGTAAATACAATGCAAAAAGGTGTCATTAAATTACTTTGAAGTGCAGAGATGTCTATAATTGAATGTATTAATAAATACCACTTTATAGGTATYTTTCTGCATTCTTTTGTCACATCAGTACCATGCTTTATAAATGTAAATTACCTGAAAAAATGAGGATTAAAAAAAACCAAGTGATAAAATATGACTAGAAGCCAAAACTAACTGTCAATCCAATACTAAATATAGTCTTAGCATGCCAGAAACAATTTCATTTCTTGMTACTGCATTTATTCCACCTGGAGTGGTTAGATTTTCACTGCCTGAAGCTAAATATGAATCTAAGAAACCTGCATTACTGCCCAACTTCAGCAAAAAGAATCAAAGGAATTCCATCATATTTTATGTCTATTCTATATTAAAGTGCCATAAGTACTTATATCTTCCTTATGAAAAAAAGGAAATCAAACATTCCAATTGACTATTTAATTTCTTAGTACTCTTTATTTCTATTCACTAATGATTTAYATATAAAATATTCTTTGATTTCTCTGCTTTTAAACTACACAAGGTAAGGACACTTGGAGAAACAGATGAGATTTAGCACTTGTAAATTATCAGTATATTCTCTTCGTTCTAGAAACTTGCATATGGACAAGAAACCAGCCCACTGGCTATTTTAAAGTGAAACTGGTAACATTTAAAGACTTCCAAAGAAACAGATGGATAAAGGTTTAGTGAGGAAATATTTAATCAGAAGGGATTTGGCAAATTAATCTGTAAATGAATCCTTGCATGCATGCTCTTTTCATTACAGGGAAGCAATATCCCTGCTGCCAATCATTTCCCAGCATTTTCAGTGCCAAAGTGCACCTTACCTCACAYTGCCCCACCAGCCTTCACTGTTTTAGCAACAGCCCACTGTACTTACAGGCCAGATAATACAACCTTTTACATTAAAACTAAACCAAACCACCAAACCTCCCATTTTGACTCCCCTGAGGATTCCAGGGAAGATTCTGCTTCTGGAGGTTGTTTGGAAAAATCCAGAGGTTACCTAATATGGGGGTGGGAGTGTGGCTKTGATGTTCCACACATGAATGATTTGGGGGTTTGTGTCTAATCTTACAATTCAATGAAGTGAGCAAGAAAAAAGAATAAATGCCAGCTTTTAACTGGCTGCATTCTTTTCCAAAAAAAATCCCACCAGATTGTTTCAAGCCAGTTCTATAATGGCCTAAATTCCCATCACAGTGGATACCTTACAAGCCTCACCATAATGTTAGCTTTTGAGTATTTATAGCTCCACTCTTTATATCACAGGAAAAGTATGCAGGAGCTTATACTCTGGTGAGCAGAGATCACAGTGTCAGGAAACTCTAGAGTCACTTTGCTATAGTACAGGAGCTTCAGCAAATAATAAAACACAAGCCTTARAAAGGCAAAGCATTCAGTGTGCAGAACAACTTAATCTATTTCCAAAGAATTATTGAACCAAGAGGTAATGATTTCACATTGGTGATTCTTTTTTCTCATCAGCTTCCAGGCATAGTCATAATTTACAAGTCATTCTGAATAGAAACTGAGGCTGAAATAACTGCTTGAAACTCTAGACAGCTTTTCTTTCCAGCCCTTCCTGAGCTTATAAAATGGAACAGGTGTTCCAGTAACTGGACTTGCTCCTTTCCCCTCGAGGTAACTCTGTGCCACAAAGAAATCRAGAAGCTCTTGCCTGCATTTCCCCAAGCATATTAAAGAATGCTTTACTGTGGAAATATTTGATAGGAATAATAACACTGATTTATTGCCATTTACCACAGCTGCCTTCCATCCACTTCACACTGAATCATAATTATGCCTGTGACATCTCTTTAGGGAAACCTCCCTAACTCACCATACCTATAGCAGTAAAGTAATAAAGAATTTTTGGGGAAGGTACAACATAAATATTCCAAGACAAGCAGGTGGTCCTTTRTCTAAACTGCTCCATTGTGATAACTGCATTTCATCATTTGTGTGTACTACTTAAAAAATTACTAACATTTTTATATTAGAAATCCAGTTTAGAGAGATCTCTAAGGGGTTAAGTAAAAAAAATTACATCCCTTCTCAGACTTCCAAATCTTTAGGAAGGATGCTTTTTCTACCTCCAAAAAATGAAATGTAATTATTTAGAATCCTGTTGGGATTTGTTTACATTACTATAAAATCTGGCATTTTGTATACTTCAAGCCTGGTTTGACTTTATATGAACAGTAAAGTTGCTGTACTTCCCCACCCAAACATTGTACCTGATCTCTGATAGAAATGTAAATGYATATTCATGGTGAAGGAGAACATCTACCATCTCTGCATGTTCTTGGCACACAAAGACTACCAGAGACACTGCAATTTTACTGCCAGTTTATCCTTGTGCTCTTCAGAGAAAGGGAAAGGTACAGATCCTCAGCCGGTATGAACTGAATTTTCCAAGGTATAAGGAGTGACTATTATAATTATTCATATCAGCCTCTATTCCTGTACCTTTCAAATTCTTGATACAGCTTTTTTATTATAAAGTTATCAGTACTCTTTAAAGTTGAAGTATGTTCAATGAATAGTTATTATTATAAATATATCATACCTGCAACCCCCAGATATGGTCCTTAAAATWAGAAAGCACAGAGCCAAACAGGCATTAAAATGAGCAGTTCTTCATCTTTCTCAAAACAGCTTGAGCTCATTTGCAGCATGCACTTTCTGCAATTACATATTCTTAGCTCTTCTAGAGAGTTCTCATTAGATGAAGCTAGGAAACTTTAGAGTATTGGTAATTTACTTTAAAATCCAGGAGCCTGAGCAGCTCTGAATCCCAATTCTCCATCCTATGGCCAGCTTTGGGCTAATCATTCATCCATTAACCTCAGTTTGACTTCTTCTACTGACAGCAATGTGGAAATATGAGATTTATGTGATYTATGAGCTAGAGCAAGTTTCATCCATTAGAAGAAAACGACTAAGTCAAGCACAGCACATTGTGGACTAAGAGGTAAAAGRCTCATTCCCACTAGAGACTGATTCCTTTCTGGATCTAACCCTTCTTTGCCAGCAACTGCCCACCCACATTGATTACAAAGGATTGTGTCAGCCTAAATCTTAATGTAATGTTAAGAGAGAAAATTGGATGTTTTCTCCTGGCTTCTGCATAAGGGCAAATTTCACCCACAAGGTAAAYCACACTTTTTATATAATTAGTTTTGTTTCAGGCTGCCCAATAATTTCTGATGCTGTCAGAAAAATTATGGAACAAACAGGTTTTGTCAGGGGGACAGCCTAAATGGTTTCTTGAGGTTTCTTCCAACCCTATTTTTCTACATTCTTGTAATTTTGGAAAGATGCTACAATGTTCATTCTGTCACTGGAATCTGAACCAGAATATTGCTTCATTACCCTGAATGGCAAATGTAGAGCCTGGACACCAGACCATCAAAGCTGAGCACTAAACTCCATGACATACAACAAAGGAAATGTTCCATCCAACTCCCCTGTGTCCTCGCTGGAATTCTTGAAAATCCTGGCGTTGTTTCTCTTTCAGACAATCCTGTTAASACAAGGAAACCACAAAAGCCCACAGAAGCACACAGCAACCTGATTAGCAATGTACTTAGTACACTACACAGAGAGTAAGGAACCCAGAATGCAGCCAAAGCAGTATTCTAGTATGTATGTCCTAAGGGCTTGGACAGAGGAGAGGGAACTGAACTGAACTCCTTAAACTCCTGGGGTAATTTCGGGCAAATTACTCAAGCTGAGTCTAGAATGCTAATTTGTTATTTAAGAGTKGTTCTGTGCTCTTGCTTTGCTTCTCCGTGATCCAAACCCATCCCAAAGSAGAGTCCACACCCTCTATACCTTCATCTTCCATGGAACCAGAGCCACTGGGAGTATCCTCACTGCTCATTCTTTCAGGACAGCACTGGGCTGAGCCATTCAAACTCCAAACMTGAAGCTCTAATAGAGGTCTTCATTTGAGAAACAGTGCTAATGAGTCCTGCAGTAGGGCTGTAACAGGACAACTGCATCATTCCCAAGGTCCCAGCTGGCATTTCTAATAGCTTTATGCTGCATATTTCCATGAGAGAATTGAGTAGAGCTATCTGGGGATCTCAGGACTGCTCTGTACTGAGTAAGGTAATCAGCCCCTTTACAGTCTAGTTCTCCATCCAACACAGGACTAGTATTCCCTTATCAGGTACTAAATTATTAGGAGTAAAGAGAAATACCCTAGAATGAGATAACTGCCATAGAGTCAGTAAAAGAACACCATGATTTTGAGTGGGATAGATATGTGTCCACAAAACAAAGCAAACCCACAGCAACTCCACAGCTGTAGATGAGAGATACAAATTCTCAAAAAAAGTATGAAGAATGCCTTTATCAACAGATCAAATTATCAGAGAGGGGAGASTGGTTAGCCAGTTATTGCTGGTTTAGTGCAGCATAAAGAATGTTCACATCTAAAGCTCTCTTTAGTATACCTCTGCCYCAGACTGGAATAAACAGGTGATATTTTCATTCTAGGTTTATGTTTTACCACTAGGCAACGAAACAATGCGGGAAAGTTTCTAAATCTGAGCAAATCTAGAAAAAAAGATCTAGAAAATACGTTTTGATCAAAGTAGGCTCCCTCTAAAGGAACATAGCTCAAGCCCCMTGAATCTTAAATAAACTAAGAACAAAAGAGTGATGAAAGAAGGGGCTTTGTATAAAGGCATATACCTCTAAGATGAGATAGAACACCCACATCTGCTTTCTGAGACTTCATAATGCAATATTAAAACTGTAGTGTTGTGAACAGATTGATAAAGCTCTGCTGGGATTGCTTACAGAGCATAAATGCACTGAAATACAGCAGAACCTCTTTGTACTTCACAATATGTTTCTCTGCAGTGCAGACAGCCCTAATAAGCAAAGCAGCCCATCCCAGCTGACATACTTCAGCAATTCTAAACCACAATTATCCTTTTGAGTTATTGTTATGTGCCGAAACAATTTTTAAAAAAACTTGCAAAACACCAAATACTCCTTTCCAGAAGGGAAACTGTATAATCAGAACATCTCATTGCTCTTCGAAAGAAGACAGTTATGAATAATATGATGGGAACTTTCAGAACACACTGCATCAATCAAGTTCTGCATGAGTAATTACAATAATGTTTTGTAACATCATTAATTTTGTCTGCAGAACATGTCTCAGATTTCTGAAATACAAGGTTTGTTCCCAAAAGGACATTTGCCCTCAGCATAAGTTCCTGGCTAATTTCTGTGATTCTGCTGAGAACATCTGAGTAGCAAAGAAACATTTGTTTTCTGGGCTAGGATTTGGGTGTTGAGGTCACAGAAGGTATTGYCTGCAAGCTGGCTTCTTCCTTCTATGGCAGTTGTTGTTTTGCAAGATTTCACMAAAGTGTCCAAGCTGTTAGGTGTAAGAAGGATGTGTCAGTAAGCATTAAAATTCCTTCTCCTTCCAGTATGAAGCCAGCTCCCTTATCTTTACTGCTTCTCAAATGAGAATCYATCAATCCATGTCTTATGGCTCAATCTTCAGATTTCAAGTGGGGTTTTTTTGTTTTTATTTTTGATGTTAGTATCAAAARGGAAGGAATTAATTTCTCTTCAAAAACCAACAGGTTGAGAATAGCTTTACTGTTATAAAAAAGAACAAGAYTAAGGCTTACCTTRAAAGGGCAGAAATTGGAAAAATTAGTCAAAGAACTATTTTGTTACAGAGTACACAAACTTACAGTAGATTCAGAAATTATTCCAAGGGTTCATATAAGCAATGATGCATCAAGCATTTTATAAAAATAGTGAGAAGGAAAAGAGAAACTTTAAAGAAAGGCCAGCAGTTACCCAGACAAGACAKATGGAGGAAAACACATGCAGAACCAAAATGGGGAAGAGAGGACTAGAAARGAGACAAGGAACTAATTATTTGAACTGACAACATCTCCATGGGAGAYAGCAGAAATTGAGATGGTTGTCAGTAACAATATGGCCCTAAGATTTCAGCAAGACAGTCGTGTAACAAAGCCCTTGGTGTTCTGGAACAAATCTGCTTCTGCTTACTTTATGTCTGCCCCACCACACAAGGGGTACAGCCCCACTTCCAGGATACTTGTGAAATTAAATTCCTTTTTAGTGAGGAATCACATTAAGTCTTTTGTAATTTACACCATTTGAGTTAAACCAGCTCTGAATTAACAATTTCACCAGAATTAACAGGCAATACTTCATAAACTAAGAAATGTTTATTCCTATTTTTTGTAAGGAATTTGAAAGTGATCTGTTTCAAATGCAAAACAAGTCAGATGAGATGGCAAGAATGAGATTTGGCCCAACCTTGGCAAGGAATTCAGTTTGAAGATAATATTTTCTCCCTCCAAGAAAACAAAACAATGTACAGGATTATTCCCTTCCTCAATTTTGTGGTATTTCCTTACCTTCCCATCTATCCATACYTGTTCCTTGTCTCTCCCCTACCATTGCACTACATCCCAAAGGCATCCTATTGAGCATATATTTAATTGACAGTTCATTAGTATGAGAGTGAAAAATCTTTATACATTTTTTCTTTCATTTCAGCCATAAGTTTTGCTGATGCCTAGCCCGATGATTTATTAGACATTTCTCTACTAACCAGGGTTTCTATTGCTATTTTCCTGCTTGCTGTGTTTCACAATAGTCCAMAGTTTTGAGACATAACCAATACCTGAGGAACAGAATGCACCCTTGCATTCTCCCTGCCTTCAATCCTCCTGTGCACCACAAAGAAATCAAGACATTCAGACGCTTGTGCAGCTGTACAACAATCTTCATGGAAAAGTACATCCTAATAAATGACAGTGACATGAAACCTGTCTCTGCTGATGTGTAGGTCTTCTGAATTCCACATTCATAAGGAATTTAGCTGCCTGCTCTTCTTAGGTAAGTTTCAACTACTGCAAGATTACTAGTGCAATATTTTAAAATAATATAAAGATGACCTTTTGAATGTATCTAGGGCTCTATGCAGATAGGTCTTAAATATTTCCTGTTCTCTGGTAACCTGTTCAAGTGTCCAATTSTTCTCATGAAGAGTGACAAAAGAACCTCCATCTTGTCTAAAAATACCCTCCAGTATTGCAACACTGTGATAAGATTCCCTCCCCTGAGCATCCTTTTYTCTAGGTTCAACAAACCAATTTCCTTCAATTTTCTTCATTTTTCAAGTTCTAGAATCCTTTAATCATCCTGATAATGGATCCTTTTCAGCTTTACAATGTCTCTTGAAATGGGGAGACCAAAACTGGACAGTGTTCCATGTGCCTAAGAAGTGGTTGAGTAGACCATAATAATCATATCCCTTAATACCTTGGTTTCACTTCTGCTGACACAGCCCAGGCCATGGATGTGTGGATGTGTACACCAGAGACTTAACTACAAGTAACTATGTTTACATATATAAAAATWCCAGAAATGGTATCTTGACATTCCCAGCCTGGCTTATTCCTTACTTGGTCTATGGCAAGCACTTCTATTTTTTGGTCTCCATGGCAATCCAGGTTGTTTTTAATTAGAAGGTTGTTACAGTATCTCCAGGCTGCATTGTGCAATAGTGAAGGAAATCAACTTTGAAAACAGAAAAGGCTTGTATTGAGCAGATTGAACAATAGTCCTTTTTATGAAAAATAATTCTCTCCCTGTCCTAAATTATAACTGCTCTGGGTCTATTGATTCTATATGAATTTTAGCTCCTAGTTTTGTAGACAAACCACAGAGAAAATTACATCAATAAACCTATCCACTGTGTATTGAACATCTTACCCAGGGGCTGAATAAAACACATGCATAAACTAAGAAAAAATGTTCATCCTTTTAGAAGTACTCARTTTTGAATCAATTGTCAGCAGTGCTAATCTCACAAATGGCACTGGTAAGTGAAAGAGTGGGCCACAGTGACCTATTTCCAAAGGAGCATKTGTGCCACCATGGTAATGCCAAGTCACTGTCGTTCACACTTAGGGATTAGTTACTGATGCTGTACAGCAGGTACAGCAGCAGCAAAGAAAGCCTAGCAGGCCTACACCAGAATTCAGTACAGGATATGGTTAGGATATTAAATCAGAAGCTSATCATAAACAGAAATTCCAAGGAATCTCTTAGACCATCAGATTTATAGAAATCTACTGTAAAGCCTAGTAACKAGCACAAAAAGATCCCTTCACACAGCACAGCCAAAAGTATGTGAAGTGTGTCCTTGGCACAAGCAGTCCTTTTAATTTCAGTACATCCTGAAGCAGATGGAAGCTCTCCTGATGAGACTTTTCCTTCCTCTGCATGGGAGTCCCCCCATATCAAAATAGAGTTGCTTCTTTCCTGTCACTCATTGTTCTGGCCCTGTGGGGTTAGGAGATCATTTTGCAGAGCTGGGCATCTCTTTAATTAAAGATATCCTTTTAGGAGATAGCTCCACAGCACCTTCCCGAGGGCTGGACTGGGTGGGGTTTGATCAGATCTGGCTCATTTTGAAGAGYGTTTCTCCTCAGAACAGCACTATGGCACGTCACAGGAATGCATTTCAAGCCATTGCAGCTTGTGTAACCATGCAATGCTAAACTACTGAATTGTGAAAGTTGTATTTTGCTGATACTCATAGAAACATCTACTGTAAGTCATAAACTGTGACAGGAGGAACTCGTAGCTTACACTTAAAAAYTTGTATTTCAATAAACATAAACACTGGGACTAAGAATCTAAGAACTATCCTATAGATAATAGAGATGTCTTTTTACGTGCTTGCTCAATCTTTGCCTTTAATATTTATGCTTAAATCTGCATTCCACAATTTCATTACTGTCTTTTTCCTATGCATAATCAATAGATTATGAATAGTTGGTCAAATTCAAAATATCGTAATTAGAAGTTTTTTACTGCTGAAGTTTGATGTAGAACCTTTAATTAGTCAAGGATTACACAAAGACTTATCTTATTCCAAGGAATCTGGTTTTGAACTTTGCRCCTTTCTAAAACAAAAAAAAGGGGAAAAAAAAGAAAAAGAAAACCAAAAATCCCACAAGCCAAACCAAAGCAGAACTCAGCCAGCTTCGCTTGTGGTCAGAAGTATTTTGCAAAGCTGCATTATTTAATTAGGAAATTTAATCAGAAAGAGATTGTATGGCTTAATATCTAGTTGAGCAACCAAGAGTACAGTCCATTTTTGTGGTATGTTTTAAGATAAAAGTGGTTTGAAAATGCTGAGGCTTTGCTGGGCAATCTAATTGCATGGCGTTAATTAACAAGTATGCTAACTTYACAATAGAGGTCTGCAGGACAAAGCCTGTCTTTAAAAACGTGTATTCTTGTCCTTACTGAAAATGCTGATCTGCTGTATAGGTAATCTGCACAGGGTTCCACATTGCAAATAATAACATACAATAACATCTAATATTTTACACAATGAAATAAACAGACAGCCACATCTGAAACGAATGCTATTAGAGAAAATAGGATAATTGGAGAAATTACAATAAAACMCTTTAAAATMTTCTAATTCTCTTAATTGCGAGACATTATCTTCAGTGCAATAAGAATGWGAAGGYAGTGGAGAACTTACTGGTGAAGAAGCAAAATRCAGATGGCTGTCATTTAGGTCAGAGATAATTCTTCACTGACTGGCTTCCAGAAGCAGTGCAAACCTGTAGAGGTAAACAATATTGTTCTCTATGAGTGACATTTAAAATTGGCTGTTGTGAGATAAATATATAACCCTGATATCCTCACTGATGGCTTTGCATGTGTATCTTTGACTTTAAATCACAAAAGGATCTCAAAAAAGCTATGGAAGGATGTGGGGAAGCTGCCTGGCATTCTGGCTAACAGAACAAACCATTTCAATGACCAACACGAATACATGGAAGCAGTAGTGACCACAGAGCAAGCAAAGAGCAGTACCTGAACAAGACTATAACCTTTTCTGTCTGTAATTATTGCMCATACAGCTGCAGGATTTTTTTTGACTCAGCTGTGAGTCAGTTCTCAGTGCACTCCTGTCTCTGCCCCTCAATCATTTCAGAAGTGCTCATTCTATTTTTCTGCCTTTCAGGAGAGTGCAAAGGACGTGCCTGCATTCTCCCATCAGTCACAGCAGAAAATCACACACAATTTGTGGCTCCCTGTCAATGCCTTGGTGAAAATGGCAGCACAATGGCACATATCCACAAGGTATCCCAGGAACCAGCATCCTGAATACATAGCCAAAGAGGGGGTCAGGAGAAGAGACTGACAAGGAGCTGCACTCTGATCCAGGCAGCCATGCACACACAAATTCTCAGAGCTGTAGAACAGGGTATGTACCCAGAGGCTACCAAGGGATTTTGAAGCCTCCAACTCTTCAAAGAGTGGCAGTCTCCATTTCTCCATTTGCAGTTACTCTGTGCACACCTCTCAGAATTCCCTGAAGAGACATGGAAAATGYTTTTACTGTGGTTCTAACTTACTTAGCAAATTGCATTTTTTTGAATAGCTGGTTCAAACCATGGAAGATCACTAGAGACATTTTCAATAGCTAATTTAGAAAAAAAAGCCCCAGGAAAGAGAACCTAAAGTTAGTGTGATGATCCACAGCAATGATTTTGCATTTGGTACAAACATCATAAGGTTTTTCACAAACTGCAGGCCAAACACCACTACAAAGATTTCTAGTATTAATGTTAGACAATCACCTAACTTCAAATTGTAACCGATTTTTTCACATGCTCCAGATGTTTGGAGGGTAGAAAAGAGGGGCAAAAAAATCTTTGTCCTTTTTTGATCCTGAAATACTCCAAAAACATGAACCTTAAGAAAACAGCTCATGTTTCTGGATTATTTCAAAATCTAATTAACATACTTAAATCTCCTGGGGGTATATTTTGAGATTCTTTACAAAAATAAGCCAAATGGATACTGTTAAAAATCACCAACAGCTGATGAGAACATTTTTATTCCATTCATAAAGCTCATCAGACTCATAAATTAGAAAACAGGAAGAAATTATTCCCTATGTATGGGTTCAGAGAAACTATAGTTATTACTGTCCACTCCACAYGCTAGGAAGTATTTTAACATAAATAGTTAACAGCTTCTGGGAAATATCACAAAGTTTATACTTCCTCTCTAGTTTGAGAGAGGGTACTAAGGAGAGAAGAGAAAGTAGAGACCATCTGAAGTGAAGGGACTGCTACAGATGTGCTCTCCCTGAAGGTATTAGAGATGCATTTCATAGGAGCACTTTAGGGAAGGAAAAGGACACTTTATGGTACATAGTGATATTAATGTTTGAGCTTTACATTGGTAGAGAAACTTSCTGATGATATAATGATGTGCATGGTTCATTAAGCAAAGAACTTGACATATTAGCAGCTAAACTGTCAAGGAAGGCAATCCACCAGAAGTAATGYCTTTGAGCTATATCCACCCAACACACACTGCACTGTGACTCAGGAGCAGGTAGACTCTGCTGCTGCTGCTAAATAGWATTTTAAACACAGGATAAACACTTTCTGCTCCTTTCTAAAGCAAAAGGATTGTCAGAAGCCAGCACTTTCTCAGAGCATTACTGGCTCCTGGTGAGCAGTCCAGAGCATTTCTGCTCCAAGGGACTCCCACAGACCTGCAGAAAGCATGAGCAGCTGGCTCAAGACTCTGGACAGCCTTCAAGATAAACCCTGAGTACAGTTCTAAGCCARCAACAGTAAACATGTGTAGGGGGAAGGGGTCAGAGAGGCAGCTTGGCATGTGTACAGCTCACTGCACAAGCACAGGCATAATAATAAGCACCATTCATACCAAAACTCATAACACAACACAAGTTCATCTTTTGACACCATTGTTTCCTCTCTGCCTTACTCATTCTTTTCATGCAAAACCAGACTTTATTAAGTTATGTGGGGTTTTTTGGTGGTTTTTGCAAACATTTTGTATCACCAACCAAGATAAACTACTCATTATTTTAAAGAGAGAAACTTTTTTGAGACTGTGGAAGGTGTCCACTGAAAACCCTTCTATTACCTCTTCATCCATCTGCCACATTTCTGCTTCAATATGCTGAAGAGCAATAGAGAAAAAGGCAGCAGGGGAGAACACAAGAGCAGCCAAGTGTGGTGTCAGCACCTCTGTTCTGTGCAGGACACATGTGCTGACAGGCACAAGTGGCTTTCCAGCAGATACTAAATTTGCTTKTACCCACTGGAGATAACATGATGGTTCCAAAAGCTAATTGTGTGTGAGATTTAACAGTCATTATTTACAACAGCCTGAAATTATGGAACCATGTTATTTACACCAAAAAAAAAAATTCTGAAATAATTTCCCTGTCTTTTAGAATTATCTAGCCTTGAGGAAAATTCATACAAGCCAGTGGAAARGAATTCCATCACATACATCACAAATCAGTTAGCTGAACTATTGCTTGGCTGACTGTGAGGCCACTTTTAGGCTGCTGTAGTGGCTCTTGAACAAGAATAGTGARTGGAATTTTTCTTATTTTTTTCCTTATTATGGGATATTGATGCATTTTTATGCCACTTGTACTCTCTCTGTGGGCTGTTCTTTCTGCTACTGCTCTTATGAAACAAAATATTAAAATGAAGAGCTGGCAGAAATGAGCATATTACAAATGCCTAGATCTAGTATTATAATTGAAATGTGATACTATGAAGAAAAAGCTTCATGAACAAAATCTGTGTGGACCAGTGTTCACAGTTTTGAATAAAAATTACTTTTAAAAAAAAGATGCCCACATGGAATTGATGGGGAAAAAAGCAGTTTAGAAATTACCGTATGTGACAACCAATAGCCTGTTCTTAAATCACCTGAAAAAGATCCTTGAACCCCTTAGAAAGCATAATGCAATAAGTTCCCAATAAAGACACCTAAGTGCATGTGGTCCAGCTGACTTCCATCCAGATTTCTGATGGAACATCAGAAGCAGCTGCTTGAGCAATGAAAGCTCTTCCACATTCAAAAGCCTTCTCCTGTGTGTGCTGTAGCCCAACACAGTTGCTGCCAGCTATATTTGCTAGGGCAAGAAACAACCAGTGAAAGAAGCAGGTGCTGATAGAGTGAGATGTAAAGTCCTCCAGAAAAATGTATGGAAGGAAGGAAAATGTGTCCCAGGGAGATGGAGCAACATTTAGATATGCCATTCACTCTGTGAGGTTCAAGCACATTGATCTAAATGGTTGCAGAGCTTGGTCAAAGAAATGTTTAGTCTGAAGTGTCTCTCATGAATGTTACCCAGAAGTGAGTTTTGTATCATGTATTATGCCAGGCATAAAAAAATTATGGGAGAGGGAGAGGGCACAGAAACATCACACACAGTCAAGGAAAATCAGAGAAGGAAGAACTGATCACCTTGGTCTCAGCTACTGAGACTCAGGAAGAATTTAATCAAGAGTCCTAACTATAGAGCATCAGCTCTGCAGTACTGTGTGCTCAGGGACAAAGAGTTATAAACAAACAGCTTTGTAGAATTAGTAAAGCGCAAGGATTAATCATTGTCAAGAAGTATGTTGGTGATTAATTATTTTGGTAAGGCTAATCTTCTAAATACTCATTACAGCAACCTGTAATTCTTTTTTATTTATCCACATATATTCACCAACAACAGCATTATAACAAAGATTCCCTAGGTGAGCTATAAAMTGCATTGGCTGGTGTCCAGTAAATCATTTCAGTGCACAACAAGC
The DNA here is from genome assembly GCA_902810485.1 of Alauda arvensis. Classification (NCBI taxonomy): domain Eukaryota; kingdom Metazoa; phylum Chordata; class Aves; order Passeriformes; family Alaudidae; genus Alauda; species Alauda arvensis. The sequence continues at coordinate 106,007 of CADDXX010000583.1, forward strand.
TGTCAGCCCTTCTAGTCCCACTAAATGCAACACAATTACTGATTTTAACAGGTGTAGCATTAAGAAGTTTTGCTTATCATAGGAAGTTCTGACATCAGATCTTTAATCCTAACATTTTCTCTTYTGAATAATCAGGAAAAAACCCACAAGGACCACAGAATCACCATAGTGACATAGTAAACACCCACCATGGACCCACCTTTCCACAGTACAAACAAATTAACTCTGCCTAGTAGAGAAAGCAACTACAGGATCTATTAATTTTATTATTCTGGATATCAAGTTACCATGATCTGTGAGATTATACTCTGATGTCTCTAAAGCCTCATAACTGTAGAAGGTTTATTCAAAAAGACAAGATCAGAATTAAGGAACACATCCCCAAAATTTATAAGCATGCTTTCTGCACAAGCACTTGGGAATACTTTTTCCTCTTCTATTATCTCTTGAAACTTAAATTTTGAACAGTGTCTTGGTCTAAGTAGGGCCAGCATCACAAACTGATCTGAAGTCAAAGGAGGCCATGAACAGGCAAGAGCAAAAGTTAGGGTAGCAGCAGAGAGAAAACCACCCAGTCCTATCCAAACCAGTCTGCACAGGTCACAGTCCTCCACAGAAGTGGGAAGGAAAGGATGGAGACTCGAGCTAGCTGCATAGATTTCATTTCTCAGTTTTCAGACCTATTCTCCAGGTGACATCAACACAGGCATTCAACATTAAAGAGCTGGGGGACAGGGGCTGATGAGGCAGGAACAGAGAGAGTCCCTAACTACAGCCTTAAATATTTTCAGTCTACAGTAGCTGCAAATTATCAAAATCATAACACGGTGATTTTGCCAAAGAGGTGAAACAGTAGTTGTGTTCTAAGAATTTAGGGCATAGAAAATTAAAGACATTATTTKGATTTCTATTTCTTGCTGCTTTGCTTTTTTTGGAAATTCTCCCAGGACATTTCGGGTTGGTCTCTTTACACTTCCTCAACTGGCCTGTGGGGATTTCCAAAATCCAAGCTACAAATGAAGACATGTATTTTATTATCACATCTAACACTGGGCACTATTAATAAAGGAAAATGTGATGTGTTTATATTAGTCAGAATCACATAATTTACAGGGGCAGACACAGCAGCTCAGGAAGACTGAAACAACCCCATATTCTCTGTAGACAGAACATGATTAAAACATTGAACACTCCTCATATGCTTTCATACCCTTAGGCAGGGGTCTGACTATAATTTGAAGACCAAGCAGCAAACTCATCAAAAACTCAYTCCTTCATCTTCCCTAATACTGTAGTTAAACAGAAAGCCCTAAACCTGTACAAAATCACATGGAATCATCAAGCTTACTGTTGGTTAGCCATGAGAAACTGTTCCRAAGATGGGATTTTAAATCACTGATTCAGTGGTTTTAAGTAATTTGTTTTACTGAAATGCTGAAGTTCACCAGTTTTCTGTTTCTGGGTTTTTACAGGATATTTTTCATCTGTCATCTTGACCATTTATTTAATTCCTTCTATGTCGGTGTCTCTTATTTTTTCCCTTGCCTGCAGATAAAACTTATTAACACAGGGCCAATCACTTGGAGTTTGTGCTCCCCTACATGGCCCAATGCATGCAGGGCCCAAAGGCCAAGTTCCTAAACACTGTAACACCATGGAAWACCACTGACAGTCATTAGTTGAACTGTATCTCCCTGCTGAACACACTGCATCAATGTAGCTTAGAGTGAATGACAGAAMAAGGTCAAACTGAAGATTGCAGCCCACCTTCAACATAAGGCTTTGTGCCTTGATTTAAAAGCTCTGTTGGTTCTASTATTTTAATGAAGCTCAGCAACTACATAAAAGTTTCACTGAAAGTCCATTTACAGTTAGAATAGCCATACTGTGGTTGGGTGGTTCTCTGTCAAGAAAAGCATCTAGCCAGAATGACAAAGATGCTACAAATGTCCCACAGCTGGAGGAGGGAGGAAAAAGAAAGCCCTTTCCTTTCTCTGTCTGGTATATCAAAATGTGAAGCCTTCAGAGCCAGCTCAGTCTTTTCAATATGCACTTGGACAGTGCCCAGCACAAAGAGCCTGAGTCTCCAATTAAAGTGTCTATTCTCCATCACAAGAGGAATGAATTTGTATTGAACACATTCAATAGGCATCATTCCCCAAATAGCTTAGGGTGATATTTCCGTTTGCTAAAAGAAGAGGAGAGCTCCAAAGGAAGTCACTTGGGCTGTAAACAGAAGTTTATCATATTCCACTTCCTTCTGGGAGGATTTTTCTTTTTATGGCTACCTGATTTATAGGCCCATACAAAGCTCAGCTGCCAAGTAAAAGGGAATCTGAGCAGCAGCAGAGGCTCCTCTCCCAGATTTTAACTCCATTCTCACTGTGGCCCACAGTGGCCACACAGCACATGTYTGCAGCAAGCAAACCAGCCTACAGATGGAATAAAGATAATCACAGCACTCAAGTGTGCACTCAGGAAAAAGACACTGCTTTCCCACATTCTGAGGGTGTGCCCTTCCAAAGAAACAGGAACAAACCACAGAAGCAGCACCTCCAATCCTTTTCTCACTGAAATTCTATGGTAGGAAGGAAGACACGGTTTATGCCAGTGTATCTAACATCTGAACTTTCAACTCACACAGGCACTCAGGCACCTCCAGCCTGATCATCTGCATTTCTGCCAGATAATGGGACAGATGGTGATATTTGATACAAACTAATCAGCTAACTGAGCAAAGAATTGGGTATCCATTTTTCTAACAAGGCATCTGATGAGGCTTGATAAATARAATTTCCCATGGGAACAGAATACTGGAAATACCACCCTTATAATAGAAAAATTCAATAAAGAGCAAGTGAAGGTAACCTTAATTATAGAAACCTCAGTGCTTACAATATTTATGCTACTAGAATTACATTTGCAAAATATAACTGCCAAAAGGTGACTTTCCCACAGCTAATAAATGTCAGCAGACAAATCAGTCATCAATGTCCTGTTCTTTTCCTAGAGAATCGTTTTGCAGTATTACAGGCATTATCAAATAAAATAACTGGAACTAAAGTCACTCCGAATATTTATATTAGTGCTCTTCTTCAGAAAGTAATAGTTTTTATTATCATTAACTTTGGGGAATTTGGCAGAGAAGACTTCATTGATATTGCCTCACCACCACCACCCCCCAAAAAAAACCCCCCAAACCTGTCCAATTTCTGTTACTTTTTCACAGAGAAGATKAACCCATCTTTTTTCATTACTTTTGGCTGTCAGAAGAACAGTGATCTAAAAAGCTTCAGGGTAACAATAGACAGCTTTGCTTGCTGATTTTTCTTTTTTTCATTTCAGAACTAAAATGTATTTCAGAGATTATTTTTACCCTTYCTTCTGAATGTATTTTTACTTAGGGAAAATATCAGAGCCATTATAATGGCATCTCAGCTGTGCTGAGAATGAGCAAAGAAGTTTATTTAGCAGAACAGGATACAATAAAACTTGCTTTGTTTTGTCTGATCTCTTGCATATGAGAGGATATCCATTATTGACCAAGAGCCAACAATGAGTTCAGCTATAAACTGAGTTAGCAGCTAACTCTGCGCATCTCAGAAAGCTCAGCCTTTTTCTGGGCACTCTTTGAATGGGCTTTCCCAAATACACACTCTCAACTGCACCACTCACATTTTAAGTGCTATTTGTATTATATTCCAGAGGAGCTTAGACTGTTCTTCCCACAGGATATTCAAGATTATAGGGTAAAACTGCTTTGGTGCCAATGCAAATCCATGAGATTCTGGTATTCCAGAGCTGAACACTTAATTGTGCCCCTATCACTCTAGCTGGTTCATTGCTCAGACTGGAGATGAATTTCACCTGAGAAAAACAGGATTTTACAATGCAAGAGCTTTGCTGCCTGCAGACCACAAAAAGGCAACATGAAAACAATAACTCCACAACAGGAGCAACAGCTGACAGGCCCATGTGGTGTTTGATCAGGTTTACCTGTCTAGGATAAATGGATTACTCACACCATGGAGTAACTGTCATCAGACAGAGTAATAAAGTCACTAAACTGGAAAGAACTTATGGTTGGTTTTTAGTCAAGCCTCCTGCTAAAAGCAAAGTCAACAGAAATAACTGTGTCAGCAAAATACATATTTATTTTAAGAGATACACAAACCTAGTAAGTTCCCCTGTTAACTTTTACCCTTTGAGGCTCTATAAAACTTGATATCTTTGATATTGAAGACAATAAGTGAACTGAGAGCATCAGTAGAAAGGTCTTCCAAACAAAATGCTGGGTAGTGTAGAATGACACCTGTTTCTTTGGGCTCATGCACTAATCTCTCAGCAGGAAGGCAAGAAGCAGAGGTATGTTTATTTGAACAGCTGAAGAGCAGTGCAAAGACTTGATGATGGGAAGACCATGACCTACAGGACTCTYCTCTATTGCCAGCTGGTTTTAAAACCTGTATTAATTTGAAACTATCACATATAACAAAGAACTATGAATTTGTCACTTACTGAAGTGAAAGATACAAAGTCTCTACCTGATGCTTTGAAGAAAAATTAAAAAACAAAAATTTATAAATTTTTTTTTTCTTTTTGTTACCATGGATCTTATTCTTAGCAGCAATAATCCCCCCCAAAATAAAAAAAGTTTTTAGCCTTCTTCTCATCTTTCAGCCAGGGATTGAGGTCAGGACAAACAATAAGCTAAGAGGAGGTAAATGGGGTGTGCTCTACAAGTTATGGTAGACAGCCAGTGCCCACCCTTACATTTTCAACTCTTGGTCACAATGAAGTAGTGCTGAAAAAAAAATTTCATATCCAGGCTCTGTTCTAAATTAAAAAGAAAAAACACTGTTGAAAAAAAGAAAAAAAATTCTACAGAGGAGAATTCATGGCAAATGAAAGAAAAAGCATTTTTGACATGAAAACAAGAGGAGGAAAGAGCCCTCATTTTACTGACAGAAACATGACAGAATTAATGACAGCATTTCATAAAACTCCAGTTTATGAATATTATGCGTCACATTTCAAACATGAAACAACACGATGGACATAAGTGAGCACCAGACAGATTCCTTCAGTTCTGGGAAGAACAAAAGTGTGGGAAAATCCAAATGGGAGGGGTAATGAAACCAGTGCTGACCTTTGTGCAAAGTTCCCAAGAGTAAACACAAAGCAAATCAGAGCTCACATTGTGGCAACCGTTTCTGGTGCCCTACATTTGATTTGTGAACTCTGCTGTACTCAATARGAGCAGAAAAGAATGAGCATATAATCCCTCTTCAATTCTGCAGTAATTCTAAGACAAAACCCACTTAAGTGTGAGCTATTTTATTTACCAGTGCAATGCCCAAKAGATTTTTTTCTTTTATTCTTTTTTCTCTATTTTTCCCTCTCTTTTTTTCCTTCTTTGGTTGCAATTCTCAACAGAATATCAAAATGAACTAAATAAAGTTAAAAATGAAAAGTTGTATTCTTTTTCAGGAACAAAAAATGGGCCTCCATTATGCTCACGAGAGATGCACATTCTCCTGCCTGTATGCTTTCATATGTTTCAAGAGTGTTTAAAAATTATTCTTCATCATWTTACATTCCTTAGTGTGCCTCAAAGTATATGTGCTGCTACCTTGAAAACTATTTCTCTCCTAAAAATACTGCATTTTTTTGTATTCTATTATTTCAGTTCTAAGAAAACCCACACAATTTATATTCTCAGACACTGAAAAAAAAGGCATAAAATGAAAAAGGCACTGCCCCCACCCTGCAAAGCCACTCAGCTGTGTACAGAGACCTTCCAGGAGCATTGTTGGTGTTTTAATACTTGAATTGCTGCCAGATGTGCAAGATATGAAATCAGTTTATTACTGCAGGGTGAGATTTTCCAGAGGAGGTCCAACCCTCATGATGTTTACAGGCATTTAATACAACACAATAGAAACTCAGAAATTGGCTAATGTAGATATGAATGAGAAAGGTTTTCTAAGAATTAAGGCATATAAACCAATATTTCAAAGAGAAATTACCAAATTCTTCCCAGAACTGGAAATAACAAAAAGGTTTAGATTTCCTCACARACAGAAACARGACTTCTWCACTACCTTTCTTACATCATAATAATTCACTACTGACCAAACAAAGACTTTTCAATCATTTACCATTTCAGAGAAGTTTTTTCTCCTGTAAAGCTGGAGACTAGACCCTTCCAGACCTCTTATTCATTAGATGTGAGCGACACAGCCTCCTCAGTCACATCATCCTACTCCAGTGAGGCAAGTGGGGACTCAGCCCATCTCCTAGCACTGTGTGTTATCAAATACACTCCTCCTCCTGGGTCTGCTAGAAGGTGAATGAATGAGGCAAGCATTTAGAGAATCATCCAAACTGTTAGATCCTTCCAAGGTTATCCACCCAAACTAACTTGGATCTAGAGTTCTACTATTACTTTTTCCAAAACCTGCCCACAGTCAGCATTCCAAAATAGGGCAATGATATTTGTCACTCCATTACAAAGCAAGGACAGAGCCTTTAAAAAGGATGCTGGCATGCTAAAAATACCAGTAAAAACAGGGACAGTGTCTCAAGAGGACAAAGCACCATTATTACATTTACTTTAGCTTGGATAGCTCATGGCTTGGGTTTACCTCATGATGGTTCCCTAAAGAAACACAGTTTCTCACAGAGATTTTTTTCACAGCTCTGCTCTATGAATTTCACTGCCAGACAGTATGACTATGCCCAAGAATMCTTTTTACATCATTATTTTTGCAATCATATATTTGGAATCAAGGTACAAAATAGAACAACTGGTTTCTTAGCAAGTGCCTTTTTTAATTTAAGCTTTTCAATAATTTTTGAGTCTATTCTTGACAAACAGTACAATCCAACAAAAAACCCATGTGAGAAGGACTTCCTTTATCCTCACAAAAAAACAAGACCAACCAGAACACGCTGTTAGTTAAAACAGATCAGCTTTTAGRCATTGCAAAGAACTCCAGCCCCMTCTTGTGACAAACCATCAGAAAACAAGCAGAGTTTCATMGTGTGACACTGCACAGTTTGAAGTTGTTTCCRTCCCAATAACATTCCTTTTGAAAGACCGTGATACTGGAATGAGATCGCTTGGCTTCCTGTAGTCCCAATCCTCTGTATCTTAGGCAAAAAGGTAACATTCAGATAAAATTGCACCATGTAAGAACAAGAAGGCTTTTTYACCAACCAGCATGAATTCCTTTTCCACTTCTGTCACTTCAGGGCTGTTAAGCCTACTTGATATCAAGTTTTGGTAGTTTTGGTCTAAAATCTTGTTCCAGTGGTACATAATGAACACAGCTTTTGGGATCACAACATTAACAARTTCTCTTTAATCAGAGCACTTTTAGCATAAATTCTTCACGAACATGGTTGGCAAAAGGGCAAAGGACTAAGAAAAGAAGAAGACCTGGCAAAATGCCCAATGAATTTTGACCTGATCTGACACATCTCTGTRTATGCATCTGTCTAGATACATATACATAAACTATTTGTAGTTTAGGAGATACTTTGTGTCTCACAAATTACAGTTCAGCAGTGAGGAGATACCAACCTGCACTACACTGACTGACTCTACAAATGGAGCAGCTCRGCACTGGGGTATTTGGAAAACAGCAGCCATTTTTACTGCTCTGAAGRAAATTTGTCAAAGACCTATTTAGGGTATGAAAAAGCTAACAAAGATCAAAAGCTTCARGTTAACTAAGATGATCAGTTGTACATACAAACAGGCCACCTATTCACCTCAGACCATATCAAAACTAAAATACCARATAGCAGCAGCTCAACTCAAATGACTCCACTGGCTGCCTTTACTCAAAGAGTGAGCACACAAAAAAATTCAACGATGGCAGAAGAAAAATATTATCCTTCATGTTTCCTGTATAACCACTAGCAGAGTCCTCCAAGTACCTCTTCTGTGTGTGAGCCATCTGCTCTGAATAGGCAGTTTAAATGCCAATTCACTAAAAGGTTTCCCTCAGCCTCATCTCTTGCTTCTCTAGTTTCACCATCTGTTTAATTCTGGTCATTTCCTCACTGACACATTTTATCTATTACTCTATCAGTGAGCACAGGTTTTCCAGYACTTGAATTGTAGCTAACACAGAGGGATGCCAAGTACAACTCACAGATTGCTGTAGCCATGGATAATTMATGGGAAAATGTATTGTTTTAAGTCAAGTTTAAAGCAGATGTGTAATGGCATGGCAATAGGCTTGGCTAAAGCTGTAAGTGCCATTTAATTTTTCATTCAATACCCTATCTTCATTCTGCAGCCTGCCCTTGCTCCTACCTCTAGCCATGTTTGTCACTGGTCCAGGTGCACATCTATCCATTATGTCTGCACAGCCTCGAGCTCTGTCATGTCATGTGCTCACACAACTCTTTTCCAGCTGGTAGAAAATATTTTATCTATTAACAATCCACTTCCTCTCCCACTTCTCTTCCCCCAGCAAAATCCTGGCAAGCMTTTCTGATGTGATGTAAACCCAGACATTTACACATACCCAAAGTCTGCAGTACTGATACAGACCTTAATATAAAATCMTGTGAAATCATTCAAGCACTCACTTTCAAGTAAAACAGAAGAGATTGACAGGATTATAGCAGGATGTGACAATGGCTAGTTTCTATTCAMAGCAGTAGTGGAACAGCAAGAGTTGCTTGCCATAATGCTCTATTTCAGGATTGAAAGCTCATGTATTATTGTTAGCCTCATTCTCCACCTCAGAGCAGTGACCTAAAGCAGTGCTTAATGCCAATAGTCTTTAGGGACAACCTCTGAGCCCAGCTGCTGCCACCCCTTGTGTGAGATGAAGAGCTTTACCAGCGGCGTCTCTGTTACTGTGAATACACCATTTCTTGCTCTTGGTGCCAGGCACCTTAGGAATGCAGAGGTTGTGTTTGAGTCATAACATGATCCTACTGACTCATCTCTCACACCTCTTCAGCAGACATTCACAGCTGCTTGCTGTTTCTATCCACACGGCACTCCACAGTGGCAGCACACGGGCACTGCAAGAGGGATCTACACTTCTGAATGGAAAAAGCTCAAGTGCTGGTTTCTCATTTAAAGTAATCTAGTGATCTCAACAGAGGAAGCAAAACCATTTTAAGGCCCTTCTGAAAGTATATTTAGCTCTTGGCACAGCCACTCATGGTGTGAAAACAGTGATACAACAAGTAGAGAGAGATGGGACAAATTGCAGTAAGGCACTCACTGGCACTGTCATCACACCAAAGACCCCATGAAGGCAATGGACAAGCAGTCAGCATAACTCTACTTCTGCACGACTTACTCCCACAGATATCTGTGTATGTTATTGATGGTGTGGCCTAGAAATTCCAGGTAGAGGCAATCCATCACAGCAGAGCTTGAAGTGGTCCTTAGAGACAGAAGCTGGAACTCAGTGTGCTGACCTGATTTGTTTGGTGCTGAGCAAAAGCCAGAGGATAGGAACTAATATGGATTGGGAAGACTTTCCTGAAGCAGTAAACAATGTACCGGAAGCAGAAGAGAAGCTGCAAATAGACCCAAATTTAGCACTAATGACTGTGGTTCCAAAACACTGCATACCASTGCTGAAATATAAAGGTTCTTTTGAGCCACCTTTCACATTCCAAAACTACAGAGAGGTGGAACATSCACTTTTCCCAGAACTGTGCTGTCATGACCCACAGCATTACACAAGATGAGCTTGCTAATCTATCATACATAATTTTAATCTTGATACACGACACACTGCATGTTAAAATCAGGAAATCCAGAACAAATGCAAGGCACCTTCCATCCTGTTTGTTAATTGACAGAGTSAGATTTTGTCTGATCAGATGAACTTCATGCTCAATTCTTTACCACTTAATCCCACTGSAGCTTTGCTCTTTACTAACTTAGCAATTATCCTTCTAACACAATGCAGCCCCACCCCTGGAGATGATCCCACCTGTAAAAGGTTTTCAGTGGATACCTGTAGTTATGTTACAATGACATTAAACCARTCAGCAATAGATAACCACCCTCCTTTGAACTGAAACCTCCCCAGCATACAGCATAGGATTGCAGAGCTATAGCACCATTCGCTCTATACTGCCTTAGCACAGCTCCCTCAGCTTTTACCCAACCTGACGCTCTTCCTGCATTTGTRCTCTGCTGAACACAAGCAGGCTCACAGCTTCCTGTGTGATGGTGATAACATATGTCTGACTTTGTTGTTGTCAGCTGGAGTGAAGGGGAAGACAATGCCCTTTGAACTGTGAAAAGCACTATAAAGCTTATCAGATCCTCTCCAGATATCACTGAAGGAAATGGGCTGGAAGAGTTGGCCCCGCATAGGAAATATATATAAAAACCTGTCWGTGCTAATCTTTCTGAAATGTCATTACAAACACACTTGTGCAAATCTGAGTCCCTGCTAGACAATGTCATTTGTACAAAGTGATCTGAAGCAAAAGAGGAGAGGAAGAACTGTACAGCAGCCATTAAACTGAAGTACATATCACGCAGGAGTCAGTAGGATCAATACACTTCATTTTACAGTGCCAAAAGAAACTGTTCTTAGTGATTATTTCTCTGCTCCTTTTCTGAAGTCGAGCTTTAAAGGTCAGGTACTGCATAAAACACTTCACACAACTTCTCCCACTAAACAGTTCATTCAGGGGTTTTGTTTATCTGCAAAGCCTTCTAGATGAACTGCAGCAAAGTAAGATCATGGAATGACCCCCACAAAAAGCCCACACATAATAAAAAATGTATTTTCAGACTAGTATTAGGGTATATGTCCTTATTGTCCTGCCAGATATTGTAGGCAGCATTAATATATAAAACTTTTAATATGAATCATGCAGTTTAWAATGATAAAACACCTGTGTGATTTACCTTGCACTATATAGTCACATAAACATTTAAACAGCACAACCAAAGTAGAAGAAAAAAAAATCACTTGGAAGTTTTTATATGATAGTTGAAAATAAAAATCCAAACAAAACACTAATAACAAACAAAGTTGAAAAGATTATGAGCAGAGATCCAGGAAACTTAATTCTTCCTTTTTATGTGCTCATTTTGTGGTTATGGCAACACCAGTTGAAAAGCAATTTCTCAGTATCTTCACTGACWTAACTGAGGAACATTTCTAGTTAATACAACTGGAGATGTATACAAGGGGGAATAAAAAGAAAAAAGTATAATCCCTATTGCTCAATKTAGGTAACTGAAAGAAAAAAAAACAACCAAATCTGCAGATGTCAGGTGAAGCATCAGCAACAGAAGTCCTTCACAATCTTTTAATAGAAAAAAATTTCATTTTCCCTTGTGGGTTTTTGTTGCCCCTATAGCAGCATTAATACACAAYATATATATATGAAAACCTTGTGTTTCACACTCAGGACACTTGCTCTCTTAAACAATGATTAAATAATTTAGGAGTCATGAAATCCCACTGGAGATTATTCTAATGGTTTCTATATAAGAATGTAAGCAAGAGTAAATATTATTCTCTATACTATTTAAAAATCTATTTCAAAATAACACCCAGTCAAGTTCATTGGCAGGACTGAACACACAACATTCCACTGCAAATYTGCCCCAATTTATCAATGCTGTACTCTGTTCCAGGTCTGTGTCACAATGCAAACTTCATATTTCCTGTAGAGAGGAAAAGGAGAAGTCGCTTTTTCTGATATGGGGTCTTCGTTGGTTTTTTTTTCCCTTATATTTATAGCTTTTGAAATTATGTGGAAAGAATGCAGCTGGCTGATGTCAGCCAGAGACCTGTACCCACGTGGCTTTGCTCAGGAACTGCTGCCCAGTTTCAGGAGCTCAGTGTTCTATTGGACAAATCCAAATCCCAACCTTAGGGCCATTGCTTAGTGATTGTTATAAAGCAGAAAGCAGCTSATCAGAACTCCACTGTGGCACTGCCAACAGATACTGAGAGCCTTGAACTCCCCCTCCTTGCAAGGGGGGATCAGTCTATCAGACCAGGCAGGAAGAGGAGAAAGGAAACACTCCTGAGAGAAAACTGAGGCACTCAACTATTTTGCTCAAGGTCCCTCAGGAAGCCTATAAAAGAACCAGGATGAGCTTCTCCTTAGTCCTACTCTACCACAAGGTCATCTTACTTTTTAAGTCTCACAATACTTAGCTTTTTTCACCACTAAGTTACTATCTCTGACAGGACTTATATTTGTCTGTTTTCATTATTTGCAGGAAATTTCAGAAATATTAGGATTACAAGTCTGTTTGTTACTTGCTTGTATTTTGTTTAGTTTACTATAGAGACTTTCTCAAAAAAAAACCCCAACTGTTCACAGACCAGTCTATAAAGTAGCAAGGTAAAAAAAATCATCTTTCTGCCCTCTAACCCAATAAATCTTGAAAAGGTGACAAGAAAGAGGCAAAGTTCCCTTTCCTGTATTATTTCACATGGCTGAAATTCTGGAAATGAGACTTTCCAAGTATAGAAAACAGAGATTTGACCTTTCACGGAGGTGGGAAGTGATTTTTTTTTTTTCTACTTTCTATTTCAAAATAAAATTCACAACTGGGATCCCACAGTATTTAAAATTTCATCCCATGARGGCAAAATAATCCACTGGTACCTGGACACTTCATGGTAACAATTCAGAGAGATGAACACAAACAGCTGAAGCCACCCAGCTGTACCTTTTACACAGACAACAACTCCTAGGGGTTCAGGAAGCTTTTGTGCAGTGACACTAAAGATKAAGCTCTCATTGCCTTAAAATGCAATAAAATAAATTAAGAGGCATGTGCCATCTGAAAAAAAACATTAGGACAAAACCTACAACAGTTATTATTTTCACACACAGTTRCTTCTAAAGATCATTAATGCAAATGGATCCTTAGACAAAGCATGAGAGTGCCCATACTCAGAATAYGCTATTCAAGCTCTGCTGGCAAAAATCAGGACAGGCTGATCTGTTCCAGTGGGGAATAAACCAGAGTCATTTCAGATTCTGCAATGTTATGAGGGACTTAGGGTTAAGGACACTTGTCCTCCCAGGCCAGTAAAGCCAGACAGAACAAAAAGTGAATAAATACCAGACCAGCTCTGGAACAGGAACAGTTCAAGAGGCAAACAGTTTGCAACAGCAAATGGATGCATCTTGTGTCATGTCACGTAATTTTGTAATTACAGTTCTGCAAAAGGGAGGAACTGTTCRCCATGTATTAAACATAAAAAACAAATAGAACTGCATTCCCTGGGTTCTCACTAAAATGGCGCCCTATACAACGACCCGTTTGGAAAAACATGTCCAAAATATGCTCAAGGCAGCTGTTAATCTGTAAAATTTACTGCAACAGCTTCTTTTCTGAACCTCTTTTTGTGGAGAATTTGGAAATAATCTGTAACTTAATCCTTTCAATGTATTGGTAAGTCCGTGCTTCAAAAGTTTTGCGAAAAGGTACAAGCATTGTTAAGCACCATTCTCAAACCTAGGATTAAGAATTGTATCAATCACAAGATCATGGATTTATTTTATCCACTCTTTGGATTTCTCTTCCCACACAGCAGGTGCAAAACATTTCTGCATGGCTGTTAAGTCTATAACATCTCATGCCCAGGAGGATGCTGGCAGGATTAGTTTAAAGATGATTTAAAATTAGGTGAAAAAATTAACTCTGAGGACTATTTGGTACATAACTTAGTTAGGAACAGCCACTTCAATTATTCCAGTTGGATGTGCACACTTGRGCTGACTCAAGTCACAGGTGTGACCAGCTCACCTGAGTTGCTCCCTGTTGTGGCTGTATCAAACCCCTGTGTAGCTGGTGCCTTTAACACAACAGTTCTCTCTCACTCAGACCCTTGTTTCTTACATGAGTCAAGCATTCAAAAACCTTTCYGTCTAATTTTATTCTCACCTCTGCACCAATCTGGATTCTGCAGCTTGCTCAGCTTTTCTTCATCAAGGCTTTTCCTTCACCATCTGGCACAGGGAGGGTTTCTCTGTTTTGGCGTGGCACCGTGACAGGTTTCAGAACCTCATCCCACCTCCTCTGGCATCCCCGAGCCCCTCTGCTGACCCTTCCTGCCCRTCTGGGAGCTCAGCTCCATCTCTGGCACGTTCCAGCTGGACTTGGGCACTTCTGAAACAAAAAGGCGCTTCAGAGAAGCCAAGCACAGAGCAGGGAGAATTTCTTATGCCTCAAAAAACATACATGGGACTGAAACCGCCGTTACCACATTATCATAGAACGGTTTGGGTTGGATGGGACCTTAAAGGCCATCCAGTTCCAACCCCCTGCCATGGGCTGGGACACCTTCCACTGTTCCAGGCTGGTCTAAGTCTTGTCCACCCTGGCCTTGGGCACTCTCAGGGATGGGGGCAGCCGCAGCTTCTCTGGGCAGCCTGTGCCGGGGTCTCACCACCCTCACAGGGAACAACTTCTTCCTAATATCATATATTTGATATATAATTTCCACAATCTTATAGATACTATACATACGCTAATATATATAAAATATACTGCAATATACTCCAGGTATGTACATGCATATATATTATATCCAGTAAAAACGAGATCAATTACTCTTCTATTACCGAACGACTCGTAACTATCAAGCTTGTGAAGAATCATTACAAATGTTTATCAGAAAAGGTAAATAAACTCACTTTYGCAGGCTGGAGGCGGAGCGAGAGTTCCCCCTAGCGACCGCCGCTCAGAGCAGAAACYCCGCTGGCGAAGGTTCTCGGGGCTGTTCGGACTTGAAAAAGCACAAAATGAAACAGGTGTACTCCAAATGAATACACAAAATGAAACAGGAGCATTCCAAGCGGGGCGAGGGCAAAGGGCGGGATGGTGAGGCGGTGCCCCCTCAGTGCCCGGGCACGGCTGAGGCTCTGCCGCGCCATGGCCGGTGAGGTGAGCCGGTGCCCCTCAGTGCCCCGGCACGGCTGAGAACCGAGCCTTGGCCGGTGAGGTGAGGCGCTGCCCCCTCAATGCCCGGGTACGGCTGAGGACCAGCCGGTGAGGTGAGGCGGTGCCCCCTCAGTGCCCGGGCACGGCCGCGCCATGGCGGGTGAGGTGAGGCGGTGCCCCTCAGTGCCCGGGCACGGCCGCGCCATGGCCGGTGAGGTGAGGCGGTGCCCCCCCAGAGCCCGGGCACGGCTGAGGAGAGGATCCCGCGTGTTCCCACCAGGAACGGAGGCTGTGTGCTTCCATCACTGAACCACAGCATCCAGTGCGCTACGAAACTCCTCCAAAGAACCCAAGCTCTAACCCAGCACCAGCGCCCCAACACCAGCGTCACGTCCCGAATTTCCYTCAACACCTGCAAGGGGGAGCGACGCCTCCCTGGGCARCCCGTTCCAATGTCTAATCACCCTTTCTGTGGAGAAATTCTCACTAATGTCCAGTCTATACCTCCCCAGGACAGTTTAACGCTGTCACTTTCCTTTCACCCTGTCCCTTGTTACCTGGAAGAAGAGCCCGACGTCAATCCGCCCTCCTTTCACGGCGTTGTGGAGAGCGATAAAATCTCCGGCTAAACGGCCCCA
>CADDXX010000583.1:122463-185799 GCA_902810485.1 Alauda arvensis
CGACGCCTCCCTGGGCAGCCCGTTCCAATGTCTAATCACCCTTTCTGTGGAGAAATTCTCACTAATGTCCAGTCTACACCTCCCCAGGACAGTTTAACGCTGTCACTTTCCTTTAACCCTGTCCCTTGTTACCTGGAAGAAGAGCCCAACGTCAATCCGCCCTCCTTTCACGGCGTTGTGGAAAGCGATAAAACCTCCGGCTAAACGGCCCCAACTCCCACAGCTGCTCCTCATCACAMTGATCACACACACACGGCGCTCCTGCCCCTGCACCATCTCTGTTAAAGTAACAGGGATGTATTACTTACCTCTAAATTCAACAGGCTGAATTAAAACCCGCCACATCAACAGAACATGGGTCGGTTTAGCTAGGTTAGAAGTCTAGAGAGCACGATCAGGTTACTGAAGAAATCGCTGACAGGAATATAAGCTGGGAGGGGGACTAAGCCCTTGCTTTAAATTTATTTTTTAAAACGGATTTAAATTTATTAAACTGAATTTGCTACAGTAAGATTACTCAGCTTCTCTCATATAATCACACAATTAATACTTTCTCTGTAAAACAGTTTAAGGCTCTTACAAGGAAAAGAATGACAGATGCATTGATCAGGAGAAGCTGACTAAGAGGATGTTTGCCCCGTATTGTCAGGCAGTGTAAAATAAGGAAAATGTTTCAGTTCCCTTAGTACAGGTTAGGAATAAAATTTGTTTTCTAA
Organism: Alauda arvensis; assembly: GCA_902810485.1. Classification (NCBI taxonomy): domain Eukaryota; kingdom Metazoa; phylum Chordata; class Aves; order Passeriformes; family Alaudidae; genus Alauda; species Alauda arvensis. The sequence goes on from CADDXX010000583.1 coordinate 123,180, forward strand.
CTTGCTACACTTCTAATGATAAATACACAAGGAAAAGTACCTGACAGTCATTACAGCCCTTTTGCAATCTGGGAAAATGTGGCAATMTTAGGAGCTAAAATGGGGGTGGAGAGGAAGGAGGACAAGAAAAGGGAAGACTATTTAATATCGCAATGTGATTTTTCTTATTTTTGGAGAGATGACAAAAATTGGAATTCAYTTTCTGTAGATACATCTGTGGTAATGTTCATGTTAAATACATAAAACTTTGGGCAGACCACCAAGATGAACTGGAGAAATGGCTCTGCACTGAAATGTCCACTTTACATAGAAAAATGTGCACTTCTTATTCTCATTCTATCAGAATTTAGAAACTAAACAACTTGTGAACRCAACAGAGAAAACAAGACTGAACAGCTACCTTGGAAACCCTTGTAATAACTACAGAGCATTTCCAGCATAGGAAAGCACGACAATAAATATTTTAAACCAGTATTTTTACAGTCTTTGAGTCTATCTTACAGCTTGTCACTTACTTCTCTGCCTTATTGTAAGTTACTTGACTTTGATGCCTAAAAATCACAAGCCAAACAATACTAAATTATAAAAAGAAGGTCCTTCAGGAGCAAGTGTGGCAAAATGCACACAATACAGGACTCCAACAATTCTAAAGGTTGAACAAATTAGCATAATTAACAGAAATCATTCAATTAGAACAAGAGTTAATTAATAACNCTAAATTATAAAAAGAAAGTCCTTCAGAGCAAGTGTGGCAAAATGCACACAATACAGGACTCCAACAATTCTAAAGGTTGAACGAATTTGCATACTTAACAGAAATCATTCCATTAGAGGAAGAGTTAATTAATAACCCCCCCCTTTTGGTTCTGCCCCCCACTGAAGCCCCCAACATATGGCTTCAAAGATACACAAATAAAATTTCAGGCATGGATAACTTGATCCATTTTTTATTATATTGCATAAGCTGCAACATTTTACAAATCTTAGTGACATTTTCAGCAATAGATACACTGATACTGTAGTAAATACAGAGTCGAAAAGACACCTCTGACAAAATATAAAAAGGTAGAAATACTTCAAACCAGGATGCCGATATCAAGAATGTTTTACATAAACAATATCCATACTAGAGAGTTTTTGAAAGTAATTGCCAAGGTCATGAAGCTTTTGTTGAAGAGAAGGCTCCAGAATCCAAGGTGGTGAGCACAGTCAGTGCCATGAGTTCACCTGCCTTGCCACACCCAGAGCCAGGTTTTGTGTGAACAACATGCTCTAMTGAGCACTAAAAACTGCCTTTCTACACAGCAACATGTAAAAATAGTACTGTTCTACCATGGACTGAAGTGCAACCAGTGCTTCAAAGGAACTAAATCCATTACCTGGGGAATAAAGTACGAGGATGTTTTGGGGAGGGGGAATGCAGGAATGTTCAGYAAGTCCTAAAACTGACTGAAAAAATTCATTTGGTAAAACAGTTTGCAGGCTGAGAGTGCTAGCACAACAAGAAATGACAGAGTTTTGCCCTGCCAATCTTAAAAAAAACCTGAAGCTTTTTTTTCCCCCCCAGAACACAATGAAGACTGCTTTTAAAAGAAGACAAAGCTCAGATGCAAGTCATTTAAACCRCCTTTCATATAAATTCTTTACCCCAAATGGGGCTGCCTACTGYTAGAAGTGTGACACAAATCAGTACAAATTACTATAAAAGAATGTTTATCTTGAACTCTGTAGGCATAGAACTGTTTYCATAATACCACTGAATTAAAAAAAATTAAAAAGCAATTAAAAAACAATGCAGTTTAGGCTCCAAATTGAGATAAAAATTGGTTCTAGAAAATAAGAATTATGTACCCATCTCCATATACTTTCTGCTGCTACTGGCAAGCAAARTTAGCAGCTGAAAAAAGGACTTTTATCATTCTAATAGTGTTTATATATAAACATATATTAATTGAATTTTTGAAGTTAATATCCCAGTCAGTTTCATACCTGTAAATCCAGCGACTTCAAGATGCTTGCACTTGACATACAACGTTGAATCAGATCCCGTATGCTCATTTTTAAAAGACACTACTGTTCAAATTGCTAAAGATATATTTTTCAAATTTCTTTTCAAACATAAAATACAAAATCCAGGTTTTACAACAATTACCATCATCATCAACATGCAGAAGTCAGTATTCCAACATAAAAATTACTAAATCTGCCTTCTAAAATATTATAAAAGCTACATAATTGTATGAATTCTGGGGATTTTTGGCTAACAGAAAAGAAAACCAATAATGTGCTTTTCAGAGAGTCAGGTGTCCCACTGATAAAATAAGTCTGATAAAAGAGAAAGGCACTTCAGCAGGCTAATTTATCTCCAGGTTTTCCTATTTGTAAAGTACTAGACAACAGATGCAGTGTGCTGCCTTTTCATTTGCACAGTGTTTGATCTGAAACTTTGTCACTTYTGAACTAACAAGGATTTGTACTGGTGCCCGTTCATTTCATCCTCTGGTACAAATTACTGCATAAAAACAAAGGAGACAACTGAACATTTCTAGATCCTGGATTATATTTGATGCATCATCTCTAGCTTTATGGTGGCAAATAATGTCCCTAATCAACACATCATTTTTATTTTCAGGTTTGTAATACCCGAGTTCTATTTTCTGACTGCATTATAAGGATTTTTTTTTTCTYTCAAATGTGATTTTTAAGTGATTCCCCCASCCTTTCTTTTTTATCTATAATATCTAGTATTTGATAACAATCTAAAAATTACTGCCAATGAGCTTGCACTTAAAACTACATATACAAGGGCTTTTCTTGCAAAAGCTSACAGCTCAAGAAGTGCCTTCTGAAGAACTGAGACATAAGCCTTGCACACACWTGTGTTCTGAAAAAATTAATTCCACCAAAGCACAAACACATTTCAGTTTGCAAACTGGCATCAGAATGAAGCTATAACTTTTCAAATTTTCCCTTCTCATTCCCCTCTCCTCAGAAGGGGCTCACAGACGTGGCCCACTTSTTGTTCTCAAGGTAAATAACCTCCAGATTCAAGGAAGCCAAAACCTCTGAATGTTTCCCCAGCCTTTGCAAGGGCTGTGTGCCCTGAATCCTTGCTCATTTTTGTACAGGCATAATTCTGGCACCAGCACTTTAACAGTCTGTTTATGCCACAAAGAGCCAACAGAAAAAAAATCTTAAAAAATAAACTCAGTCATTCCTATAAATTCMTATGTTGAAATCATACAGAGAAATATAGGAAATCATTAGTTTGACTACCAAAACAAACTTCACTGTGACATTCTATCTTTTACACATCATGTAGAATTTTTTGTGGAATTAAAATTTTTCAGAGCTCAGCATAGTCAAACTCCTTTTTTTTAATGATCTAAAACCAAAAAGAATTCTAATCTCTAGCAGGCAATAAAAGTTTTTCCAGTGCATAAATTCCAACATACAACTGGAATGTGAAGAAATAAGATATTCTGAAATATTCTGTATGAATATAAGTAACAACCATAATAATTTCAGAGTTGGATTTCTAATCCTTTTTCTTTGATGACCAGATATCTACCCTGTCAGAGAACGAGAAAAATGGAGTTCCACGTTGTTTCCTTTGAACTCACATAAATAAAGTCATTTACAGTAGTCTGTATTTTTTAATGATACAAGAAAGTTTGAGAAATTAGGTCTTTTTGATATATGCAATGAAAAATGCATTTTAAAAATCTGAAATATTGCTGTAGGTAAACAAAATTTCAAGTAAAGACATATGAACTTACTATGCCCTCAAAACCATTAGCTTGCTAGGGATTTTCTATTTTGTATAATAATCTCTTTTGGACAAGGGAGCCATCAGAACCAATACAACTCTGCAAACAGGGCAATGCTGAACCTCAAGAGCAGCTTTYAGAAGAAATGTGCATATACTAATTGATTCCCACTAATGCATACAACRAAGCAAACAATTAAATGATCAATATCTGGGCCTAGAAAGTCACATAAAAAAATGCAGTAGAACAGCACATTAAAAAAAAATTGTGAAAATGTATTTGGTACTGGACAACACAATTCCTGCTGCCTAGAAAGAGAACAAAGGCATGCTAATATGACAAGCCATCTTCACATCTGAAATAGATGAATCATAACTAAACCTTTTAGGTTCTTCAGGCCAATTTAATTACAGACTTATTTACACTGTAGTGGTTTGGCCCTGGCTAGATGCCACCAAAGCCACTCTTACCAATCCCTTGCACAAAGTGGACAGAGGAGAGAAAATAAATGAAAGGTTCATGAACTGAGATAAGTACTGGGAGAGGTCACTCACTGAGYACTGTCATGGGCAAAACAGCCTCAYTCCCCTTGGGGATAATAACTGAATTTAATATTGACAAAACCAGAGCTGGATAATGACAAGTAAAACACATCTCAGAAACCCCTATCCCTCCATCTCTCCCAGCTCTACTTCCTCCCCACAGTGACACAGGAATGRGTCAGTTCATCACATGTGGTTTCAGCCACTGCTCAGGGACAGAATTCCTTCCCCTGCTCCACGCAGGAGGCTGCTCTCCATGAACTTCTCCAACTTGAGTCCTTCTCAGGGGCAACAGTCCTGCACAAACTGCTCCAACATGGCTCACTCTTGCACAGGGTGCAGGCCCTGAGGCACAGCCAGCCTCCAGCATGAGTCCCCCACAGGTACCACCAGCAAACCTTCTGCAATGTGGATCTCCTCTCCACAGGCCCACAGGTGGTGCCAGGAACTTGCTTGAGCACAGAGTTCCCATGGGCTCTCAGCCTTTTTCAGGCATTTCCACAGGCTACAAGGGGTATCTGCACTCCACGAGTTGCAGAGGGACAGTTGCCTCACTGTGTGTATTGGGTTGGGGTGGCCAGGTTTTGATGGTGGGGAGGTYTRRAGGGGTAGCTTCTGTGAGAAGCTRCCAGAAGCTTCCCCARTGTCCAGGAGAGACAATGCCAACAGCTCCAGGATAGAGCTGCTGCTGACCAAGGCTGGGCCAATCAGAAATGATGGAAACACCTCTGTGAGAACAGATTTGAGAAGGGAAAAATTTATGGTACAGTTGTAATKGTGGCYAGAGAAGAGTGGAGTCAGAACATGTGAGAGGGAAACTGCAGACACCAAGGCCATTGGTGAAGGAGGGGGAGGAGATGYTCCAGGAGGAGATTCCYATCTGTGATGGTGATGTCCATGGATATTGGKTGTGGCTSAGCTGGAGTTCATTGCCCATRGCAGCCATGTGTGTGCTTTGCACTGGGAGCTGCAAAGGTGCTGATAACACAMCAGTGTTTTGGYTWCTGCTGGGCAGGGCTGGCACAGCCTCAGTGCTGTGCTCAACATTCCCTGCCAATCAGCAGSCTGGGGTGGGCAAGATCCTGCCAGGGCACACARCTAGGCCAGCAGACCCAAAYGAACCAAAGGGATRTYCCATACCATGTGTCCTCAGCTCAGATAAAAAACCTAAGRAAAGGAGRAGGAAGKGGGGGMATTGTTACTTACAAGGYTTGCCTTCTGGAGCAACCACTGCAGTRTTGAGGCCYTGCTTCCCAGGAAGCAGCCACACATTGCTTGCTGACAAGAAGTAGAGAACCCCTTTTTTTTCCTCTTCATGTGCACACAAACTTTTACTTTTGCCTTAGCAAACTGTTCTATCTCAATCCAGGAGTTGTTTTCCATCTTATTTTCTCTCCCCTGTCCARCTGGGAAAGGGGAGCAATAGAGCAGCTCAATGGGCACCTGACATCCAGCCAAGGTCAACCCACCACACACACACCTCTCTCAACCATAATTTGCAATTTCATRCTTGTGAACTCAAGAGGAACATTTCATTCCTGAAGCAAATGTTCAATTTGGACTCATGCACTGCTGGTACCATCCTGGTTACCTTCCATATTCTTCTAGAAACAGCACCAGACAACTGACAATCCCAACACAACAGACATATTTCACAGTAATATTTCCTGAGTAAATATTCCCAGAAGCCCAGCTGCATAGGATCCTTCCCAACTCTTGAGTGTACCACAGGGCAGACAACCAAGCAGCACYCGCATCACAATTCAAATGTAGGCATTGTGTGTTTGGCTCTTGGGACAGAACCTTAACCAAGCTCTAAGGGAAATATCTATAAAGCCTTTTTAGGATGATTTATAATCAAGCTGCCAAAGCCAAAATGCTGGAAATTATTTCACCAGGGCAACATCCTCAAWGCCACAGAAATACATTCTGTTTGGTATATGAAGCACATTAAGAGATGCATCCATTTTTCTGTTAGCCAAACTTGAAATGATCATTTTGACAAGATGAACATAAAAATTAAATAATATTCTGATGGCCTTTCCTTCCTCTATACATATCTTATTTAAAATTCATGCATTCATGACTTTTGGTAAATTTAACTCTAAGATGAGTCATAAATAGTATTTATATTGCATTATAGACCAAATTTTGCAATCTGCTGTCTCATGCTCATAACCCTCCCGCCCAAGTTTTAAAGCCTGTTTAATTCCTCTGGAAACCTAGACAAAAGCAGCTCAGGCTGGCAAAATATAGGCACATAAACCTCAAATGATCTCCCATTGTTTTAAACAYAAAATAAAAAGCAACAGTGCCGAGCTTTCCCGCTCAAGAAACCATTTCCAAGGCATAATTTGTCTAATCTTGCACACTYCTTCACCATGGGCCAAACTCTCGCCTGTAAAGATGCAGAGATTCAARGCCTGGAGCACAGCTGGCCCAACAGCATGCAGAAGGGAGGATGTTCACTGACAAAGAGCCAAAGCAAGACACTGGGATCAGGAGTAGCTGCAGCTTCAAATRTTACCAGAACCAGTCCTTTTCTGCTGGAYGTGGACCCTTCAKAGCAGGTGTCAGTCCTCAACATCCATGGGCCATAACAAAGCAGATGGGSAACATCTCCAGATAGCAGGGACCAWGAACTGCAGCAGCCACACTGGYACACTTCCCCTTGCCCCAGTGTTGTATGGAAYTGCACGTGGATGGGCACACAGGGATGCTATAGAGCTCTGCTGATCAACCCAACAGAGCTCATCTGCTGGTGTCGTGGGACCAATGGATGAAACATTTCACATCATACAAAGGAGTAGTAACACATCCCTAGAAAAGTTCACATACAAAATACTGTRCAGATGGACATGTAGATCAGGAACAAGGATGAGGAATGGCTTTAACTGGGCTACCATTGCATTAGCAACAAGTACCAAAAAAATGAAATCGTGTGCCTACATTTCTCACTGTGCATTCCCAAAGGTGTGTCCCAGAATGACAGGCTAAGTAAAATGTGGACCTTCCCCACTCTGCCAGTGAAATTAGGAACTGGAAAAGTTTAATAATAGCATTTCCCTGTTTTCAATTCACATGGAATATCAATTGCCCAGCTGAAGTTTGGAAACTCAATCTGTAYGTTACAAAAATGAAACTTTTCCTGATACTAGAAAACAGCATTTCCCTTGTAAACCCAACACTGCAGAATTACAGAAGCAGGCAAGAGGTCAAAAACCAGCAGGGAGAGCAACAGCACAAAGCACATTGTGTTTTAATTTATAGGAATAAGAGGCCTCTCCTCTCTTTTCTTCCAGATATTGGTTTTGCTATCTCTTTTCATGAGGGGTGGTCTATCCCTTTTTTTAGCAGAAGGGATACCAGATTCATGACTTCCTGGTAGAGATTTTTTCCTTAGACCTTCCTCATCATGCTGTTCTAGGACTGGCCCATTCCCTCCTTCCATAATGTGTCTCACAGCCTGGTCCTCTGGTGTGCAAACAGTGGTTCCACTTTCACTGCTACTCAGATCCAGATCTTCCAAGTAAAGAATCTTAGAATGTGGCATACTTTTAATGAAAGTTTTTTCTCTCTCCAGTTTCCTGTTGGGATGATGCTCATTCATGTCCACACCAGAGTCCAGACTGGTATCATTACTCTCAGTTTTTTTGCCCTTTTTCAGATCTATGAAAGAATGCCTCACTTGAGCAATTGGCTTTCCATCCAGGGACACAAACCACGCTCGAGGATGCGGAGATGGTTTTCCTTTGGARAGTTCCAGCAGCGTTTGCTCTGAAATCCCTTGAAGTTCAGATGAAAACGGAGTCATTACAACCGCTTCATTCAAAGTGCCAGGAACAGAGACAGACTCCAGTAAGCTGTTGGTGTAGCGGCCCCAGTTGGATGTTTGGGAGGGCAAGCCCTCCTCACCATCCAGGGCACTGCTCTCATCTCTGCAGGCAGAAGGCTGGGGATGAGAGTGCACTGGCATTTTGGGCAGTGTTTGCATGTAACTGCTGGGATTCATGGGCTCCATCATGGGGCCGTACACCAGCTGCCCCTTCCTTGGCAAAGTGGCTGATTTAGCAGGATGCAGTTGTTCTGGGGAGTGGAAAAGGTCTGAGGTTTGAAGAATAGCAATAGGCTGATTGTAAATATGCATTAGATGTTCTGGGATGTGGGAAAGCCCATACATCTCCTCTTTCAGTGAAAGGTACCTGTTTTGGTCTGGAATGTCCCTAGGAGCCTGGGAAATAGCACTGTTRCTGAGCTTTGGCTGCTGTAAGAGCCTCACTCCAGCACCAGGCTCCACTGAATGGGCTGAATTTCCTGCCTGACCAGTCTGACAGGATGACTGATAAGAAGCATCCTCTGAGTAGATTCTAAATTTGTCTTGTGATTTTCCATCTTCTGTGTCTATGGACAKCCTTCTTTGAGGGCTGTATGAAGAAATCTTGGGTGTATATAACTGTGACTTCTCCTCCAGCTTGAAAGACCCTTTGACAGCATTGATGTGATTTATTTGAGTCGTTGATGTTGTCTGGTCTTTTTTTATGACCTCCAGCTTGGTTGTGTTTTTTTCCTTCTTCTGAGTCCGATGGCATTTATCCCTATGCAAAAGAGAAGCAAGGTGACTGCAGAGCACAGCAGGAAACACTGGACTGTTTGGTTCAGCCAAAGCTGAACCAAAGCTACACTTTGTTTAAGAAACTGTAGGGTAATTTGACATCACAAACTTAAAATAAAGTTCTGTAAGAACTGTCATTTAAAAAAAAAAAAGTTTAGCAAAGAAAACAAGTCCTAACCTCAAGAGACTATTTTATTAACCTCAAATTCCACTCATAATGAGCTCACTGGAACTTCTTKGGCTTACCTGCAGTAACAAAGAAGAACAGCAAAAAATCCAATGATAATGACCACRGTTCCTCCCAGTATGGCCGTAAGGAACACGGTGTGATAGGCTGTTATGTCCTTGGAGACAGCACTAATAATGGATTCTAGATTATCAAACAAAACCAGACAAGCATTAGTTCCTAAAACYAAGTGATCCCACTTGATGTGCAGAGCTAGTAAACTGAACAATGCTCTTCCAGTGATTCTGTGTTCCATTATGTTCATCCTTCCCTTTTCACCTTGCTATTTCAGCAAACTACAAAATGTACAAACATCTTACAATATAATGACAGGTTCATCCCAAGTACTAAAGCCTTACCATGACATCTACTTCATTCCAGACAAATGATATTTGCATTCATTGTCCAAACTAACTTAGAAAAGTGGTCTACATTTTCTACTCAGCACTCTGTCAGAGACTGCTATCTCTTTTTGGAATTAGCCACACTGTTTCTCTGATAGATCCCTTCATTTAAATTTACAAAACATGCAAGAAAATCACTGTAAGGACTCARACAGAAGTTATCCAAGTGGTGAAGCTGCATGCCACTTGTCCCTTCGTGCTGTTAACCAAACTGGCAGCTCGACACGGGGCATTCAGCTTGGCCATGTGTTGCCATACCTCTGGYTCCAGGCAGTGGAGCTGCTATCCAGTAGCCCAGGTGCTGGGCAGTGTATGTCCATACTGCCTGCCCATCCACTTCCCTGACCATTCCCAGCCCACGGTTCACCCAAGCACCTGCGGGAAGAAAACGGACAAAACATTGCATGTGCCAGGCAGGATTCTCTACCTCAAACCATCAGCTAGTAGGTCATTACCAAAAACACACAAAAAACACAGGAAAAACTGAAACTTCTGACCTAGCCACTGTTAATTACACTGCTTTAGCTAAACAGGCAAACTTCCTCTCCTGACAATGCCATTGCAAATACCCCTTTGTGGCTGTTGACTATTACTTACCAGAAGGAAAATTAGTATGATTCATTTTCTGTTAATAACTGTTTTTCACAAATATCCACATTAATAATTTGAAAAAGCCTATTATGACCTTCAGCATTCATAAAGGCCAAGACTAAAAAAATGAGGGAGCAGGTAACTGCTGCATATGAACACAAGTTTTACATCAGCTAGCAGAATTTAGTGGGAAAATATTTTAATCTTATTAAGCCACAATAGGATAAACAGTGTTTGTCTTGAATGKTTCTCTCCTCCTCCCTGCCCCGAGGCTGTAACAGCTCAGTTAGCCCAAGGAAGTGCTATTGTTAGGACACGCATTCCACACCATCTGTTTGGCAAGGCAAAGGTATGCCAGCTTCCACAATTAATAAAGCATCCATTAGAGGAGAGAGAATCATACTTAACTCACTTAGGCACATTTATTGTGAGCCATTTGTGACATTCTAAGGACAGAAAATAACCTCATGTAACCAACCTTACATATGCAACCTGCAAATGCAGTGAGGCAGAGAGAACCACCAGCTTTGTTAAAACACCAATAATCAAAGTATGAAAACAGTATAACTCATGTAAACTGGAGATTATATGAGTTTCAATCTGATTTTCTTCCAGGACCCTTCTTTCAGCAAAGGAAAAGTAAATMTCTCCCATTTAGGAGGTAAAGATGAGGATGGACACCTGCCACAGATGCTCACATGCACAGGCACACACAGAGAAAATATAATTTAGCAGTAAAACATGCTGCTTTCTCCCGTGCTTGTGATGGCTGGCAAAGGGGAAAGGCAGCAGCAACATTTCAGTGAAAACTCTCAAAGTGCTTTCTCAGCCACCTGAGAAACCTTGTCTAGATTCAGGAGTAAATCAGCAAACATTTTATAAAAGGCAAAAGCAATTTCTAAGTCTCCAGAAGTTCTATCTTGACTGAAAAAATCCAGAAGAAGCTATACAATGTTTGCWGTCCTTTTCAGCAAATTACGTGTTCTCCAATATATTCCATAGAAAATACTTGGTATTAAGAAAAAATATTCAAATGTGATTCATGAGTAAGCCCATTTTCTCTATGTTTACTGCCATTCAAGCAGAAGGATATAATTCTCAATTTAATGTTGAATGCAAGCTTTCTGTTTTTTGCAATTCTATTAAAATCCACAAAGTACTTTTAGYACTAATGCAGCAAAGCATTTCATAATGAAGAAGCCACACTCAACACAGAGGAACAAATCCTGCATTTACAGCAGCTGAAGTACAGTTACCAAAGCTCATTTTGCAGGAACAGTCTCAGTACTTCTCCACTTGGAGCAAGCCCTGGGAACAGTGCACAGGCAGACCTGTGAAAGCAGTTTGYATCTTTTCCCTGCTGCATATGGGTCAGCCCACACCACATCACACACAGACCTGCTCCCCTGCCACTATCCATGCTGACATGGGAGCTCTGATGACCATCATAACACATTACCTAAGGACTTSAGAGTTTAAAACTGTGTCAGTGTCTTGCTGGGGACACCCTGCATGCAGCGTCATGAGGCCAGAGCTCATTACTGAGTGCAGCAGGAGCTCTGCATGCAGATCAGATGGGGGCCTGCTGCTCCTTCTGGATACTCTGGATTGCCTGCTGCAGAGCTGAGGTGTTCAACTGCCCTCAGTCACCAGGACCTTGACTAAAACATGCCTTGCTATTACTCAGTTACCTTGGGAAAAGGCATTTTGTGTGTGTCAGATCAAAGGTTAAAAATAAAAGGAATATACTTAAGAATAAACATCCAGAAAGCAAATGCAGTTGCATATTTTCACTGTTAGAGAGGAAGAAATGGGAGAAAATGCACAAGTTAAGTTGTGCCCCAAAAGTTGCTGTCTTTTTTCACCATCTTCCTTTCCCCCTCCTGAGCAAGCAGCAGTGAAGGCTCCAGGTGAACAGTACACCTCAGAGAGCATCCATTACAAACAACTTGCCTTTCAGGAATCTCTGTAAAGTTCCTCCCATTGGAGAGGGGAAAACAGCTGGTTTTGTTGGGGTTTGGATCAGCATGCCAGGCTCCTGGGTCCTGTTTTACTCCCAAGGCCAACATGCCTCTGAGCAGGACCCTCAACATCCACATAAACACCTTACACTGCTTTATGCTCTAACCTGATCCTGTGCTGCTCCAGTTCTGTCAACTCCTTGTTCTAACAACAGTGTTGCCTTAGCTTTGTTTAGGGASGTAAAACAGCTCAGCACAGGATGAGCACAGGAGCTGGCAAAAGTGGCTGTGGCAGTAAGAAATTCAAACCCTGTATTTCAAGAAAACTGCTCTTTCCACCAAATACCCTCCTAAAGTCTTCTAGATGCATGGACAGACTTAATCTTCTAWGCCAAAACCAGTCTTATTTACTATTTCCCTACAAAACAGCCAAGCCAAATTTTACTAGCACATCCTTAATTCAAATCCATGTTSTTCAGTTTTTCTTCATTAAGGTGATCAGTTTCTTGAACATGTAAACACCTGGTTAGAGCTGGCATCCCTCTCCTGTACTTGCAATCACTGCACAGAAGATTTTTGCCTTGATAAGGAGCAAGATGTGACCTCCTCACCCACCTGCATATTTCAAGCTGAAGTGTGAGGTGCAATGTAGGACAATCAGGACRCTAATTAGGCACCCACACCTAATACAGGCCATCTAAATGGGTTATGTGGACAGCAGCTCATTACTCACTCTTGACTAAAATTAGATGTGAAGGGATGACAAAAGGTTTAGAGTGACTAATCCTCAGCCTCCTCTTTGCATACTGGAAGAAMTTTGTTGTTCCCTTGGATAACTCTTATTTCCCCTTCATTTCACTTTCTGAATTGTTTYTGTTAACTGAAGCAGTATCTATTCCAGTTCTAGCATCAAAGGATCTTTAGAGCTACACTCTGGGAAACAAAGCATCCAACCTTCAATTCTGCTTTGCTTTCTCTTAGAAAGGAATTCACAAAATTACTAGGCTTGAAATTTAACATCACCTATAATATACGTTCTGTGAACACTCAGCCTCCCATGAAAATAAAAATCCAGTACACCAAATGCAGGCAAGAGGAATGCTAATGAAGTTCACCAGAGCTTTTTGAACTAATGAAAGCAGCAAAATACCTTTGAACAATTCAAGCTAGTCCATTAAAAAAATGACCACCACCTCACAGAATAGTGCCATCACTGTTCCATGACCCACTTTGTCATGTGCTAGAAGGCAAAACAACAAATAACCCACTTACCAATTTTCATATCAAATGCCCAGGCAGGTACAGCATCTCCTGATTTTACAGCAGTTGTGGGAAGAGGCAGTGTAACCTGAATGGGACCATTTACATTCAGTTCTTTCCCAGCCAGAAGAACATTTACACATATGGCAGCRAGAGGAGTTAATTCCATGCTTTTGAAACCTGAGGGCAAGAAATATCTTGTMATTCTCCCTTCACAGTTTATTTAACAAGAAATAAATTAAGAATTAARCTACTACAAGGCAAGTCCTCATCCACATCCAGCTACACAGTCAGCTGTTACCAACTTGGTCATATAAAAATAAACAAATATTACTTTTGTTCTGAACTTTTAAGAACTTATGATTAAAATAAAACACAGCCATTTCTATACCRATGCTATAAGAGAAACAGATTTACAACATCCAGGTTCTGTGCTGACCATAGAACTAATGATGAGGCAAAACTTGTTTTAGGGTGGGGGAGAAAGGGCTTGCCCCCCTCAGATAATCATTTACAAAACACCTACCTGATGCGAAATATAGATCACACAAGAATTTAGGTATAATCACAATGTMCATAGCATTGAGTGAAACTGAAAGCATATGGAACTCTCCTGTAAGGATTAATTTCCCAATTTGGCAGCMAGAATTAACTGAATAGCTAATCACGAGGCTTGTCAAAGCACTCAGAGGAAACGTTGCATTTACAAAGCAGCCTGAAAGATTCTTGCCTTTGTTTTCCTTTCAGCAGTTTGCAAATGCTCCAGAATGCCCAGTGTGACAGCATGGTGAGAGAAGCTGAAACAGAATTACTAAGTAGCAGAATAATGTTAAATCTATGCAGGCTGTTAGAAGCTGGTTGTGAGAGAACTCCTGGCACATCAGATATCAATTAGCTTCCACCTGCCCTAAAAGGAAGTCTGTTCCTTTAGGGGTATATGAATAATTTAAAACWCATGCCAGACAGATTGAAGGSAAAGCTCAGAGAGGATAAACACTGCTTATTCTCCYATGCATCTTCCCTTCTGCCTTCCATTTAAAGAGGTGAAATACAGATAATAAAGAGTTTAAAATATCTATGTCAAAATATCAGTATCTATGTGCCTTTAATGGAATGAATATTAAAAAATGGAGTAGGATGAGTTGAAATAAGCCAYRTWKWRCCCTCYTCCTGCACCACGATGGATTTAAGAGCCTCATGGCTTCAGATCCACTGGGAATAGAAAGAGAAGAACAAAAGAAAGATGGAACTGTTCACAGTACAGCCTGCCAGAGATTACTGGTAGGCTTTTTTTTAATTACACAAATTAAAAAACTGATAGAAGGATAAATACTACAGAAATCCGATGGTGTAAGAGCAGAGATACAACTCATGAAACCACTTAGTGCTTCTCCAGTGAAGCAGAAAACATGATTACAGCTGTGCTGTGTACACACAGGGACCCTTGGTCCCAAACTTGCCCAGCCTGCCTGGCTGTGAGCCCAGCAGGGGTTTCCATGCCATCTCTGTGCTGGATGTAACACCCTAGAACCAATCCCACCAATGAAAATGCACAAACTCCACAGCTGAAGTTAACTCTTGCTGTTTCACTGATTTCTTTAGGTTCACCTGCTTTACAGTCTGGCCTTCTTTGCATTTTCCAAGTGTTTACTAAACCAATTCCACAGTCTCATGAAAACCTGAACATACACACATATACATACACATAATGTAGAAAGCAGACTCTGAAGTGCACTAAAATATGTTCTCATACTGCATGGACCAAAACAGAGTAACACTGATTACTCAGCTGATGTGTTTCCACCTTCATCCTGTGGAATAAAAGCTTTCTGATCTAATGCAATGGAAGCAGGTTCAGGCCCTCTTCAATTAAGCATWTGTTTTTCTGAAACACTGTGCACTCAAACACATTATAATATTATAATCTTTCTTCATAAAAACTCCTAACCATCATATTCACGTACCTGATTTATTGAGAATAATTCCTGTTGTATAGAGAAAGCTGTCCACTCTCAAAAATTGCTCTGGCACTGTCAGATAGGCTGTAACATTTGCAATATGATTTGCTGGRAGCTTTATTAAAGATTTTGGAAACTGAACACTCGGTTGAGATTTGGCATCTGCAAAAGAGCAATATTTTGTCTTAGCCACAGTAGAACAGATAAACAGTGYTTTTATTACCCTTCAGAAATCCACTTAGCATAACAACCTGTTTTCCCCCATTTTCTCCMTGATTTGTGTCTTTTCAGTCTAGCACTTGTCACAGCCCCTGGTACAGCTACATAATGAACAGAAAATCTGGCTTGAAGGACATAGGTATTATATGAGAATGAGATGATGCCTCATTTTTTTTTCCATGTGGGTACAGATGGTTATCACAGAGTGTTTAGTTACAGCCTTACCAGACAGTTTCCCAGTAATTAAGACAGTATCTTCAAACAGCCATATATTAGCTTGACTTTGTGGGAATAATGAGAGCGTCACGGACGAGTATACTGTGGAAAATGAGAATATCTGTTACACTGTGCAACCAAAAAACATCCTCCAAAGTCTTCAAATCTAAAGAACTATTGAACAGAGCAGTTCATAAACCAGAGGGCATATGGAGACTAAATAAATTACTCCTGTTATGCAGAGCAGTAATTCTACTGCTTAGGCAGAAAGACCTCTGTTGAATGTTCACTACTCTCTTATACCTTCCATGGATAAAAAACTGACTTGAATTCTTAAAAGTCTCTTAAAAAAACAATCATGTGCCTTTTTAAGAGCATGCAGGAGTTAAACAAGAAAACCTGGGAGGAAACACTGCTGAAGCAGAGCTGTAACAGGTTAYACCTGCCTCAGAGGACAAACAGCATTGGCACTCCAAGAATCACTCAGGTCAACAGGATTTTTGTCAGAACACATTAACAGCTCTTTGCTAACTCTAGGAGAAAAATTTCTAAGAATTCACTGTGTGTCACAACTCAACCCAGTTAGATTTTAAAAGGGCTATTTTCTGTTTTGGAGTAATCAGAATTTTGACAAGTTTAACAGACCGTTCACCCTTAGATGTGCATTGACAGGCACCAGCTCCCTTGACTGACTTCACTGAGTTGTGCTGAGCTGCCAGCAAGTACCCAGCTTAGGAGAGAAATTTAATTACTGCCAGATGCAGTTTAATAATAGGACTGTAAGGTGCTTACGCACTTGGCATTCTCGCAGTCTTCCAAGGCAAAGGTGTCAGCAGGTAGCCATCCTTGTATGAAACAATAGTCAAGCTTAATCCCAGTTTGTAGGGGACTTTTATTAACACTGCTCCAYTGTTCCCAGTGAGAGTAGAATTAGTCAGGGTGTAGTTGACAAACACCTCCACCACGGCTTGGCGCAGGGACTGATGGCTGATGATGTCATTCACTTGGACTTTCAGCGTAAAAACGGATCCTGGTGACAAAAAGAAAAGCAGGAGGTCATGAAAATGCATCACAGCTAAGGACCATCATGTTGTAAAGCACTCCTGGAGGTCCTTGCTACTCATCCACTGCACAGTGGATCTCTCTCTCTGGCCAAAGGCAGGGGTAACCATGCAGTTATATACCCCAGAGAAGGGGGAATCAAAGAACATTAAGATGGGGCAGAAAGGTTTCAAAAAGTGTTGATCAAAGTCAGCAGATATAATAACTAACCAGTTAAAAACACAAGCAAACAAAAAACTACTAGAAACCAAATAACAAAGCAATCTTCCCCTGAAGAATGCATCTGTGCCAAGGTGAGATTTGCTGTGCTCTGCAGTATCACACTGATAATACAGATGGTCTTGTTAYCCAGCCCTTGGCTTGGGACACACGTTTCAAGATGCACCTTGAGTCTGTAAAGGCAGAGAACCTGGYACCTACAGACAGTGGGACAGCACATTTATATTTACATTATTATAAAGCAACCAAAAGCATCCAGACACTGTTTTAAGCCTCCATCTCCCACCAGACTTGCACTGGGCTACTTTTCACCTTCCTACATTGCAACTTTTCTGCTCTAATTAGAGATCTGATAGTTCATACCATACCCAGTGTCTTGCAGAGATCATAACTGCAGTGACTAAAAAGTATCTTGAAAATAATAAATCCACTTGAACAACAGCCTCAAGGTGCTCTGAATCACAGTCAGTTTCTCTCCCACCCTAATGGCAAATAAACTATCAGGGAGTCTTGACACAGTATGTGAAAAGGGACAGAATTCCACATTATTTCCAGAATGGAGTTAATTTGTTGTTAGAAATGAAAATATCTGTGGATCGCTGTTAAAAATACTTTAAATAACAGGTGTTCCAGTGTTTTGGGTACAGATATACCACTATGCAATATCAATCCACTACTTTGTATCCTAATACTTCCAAATACATTCATCATGAACATGCATTTCTATTTGGGTCAAATGTCAAGTTAAGTTATTTGAAATGTGTCTCCCCAAAATCACACTTCAATTGCATTACGTTATCCCCACTCTAATTGAGATTGACACTGCACCAAGAGATTACTGCCACTGACCTTGATTGAAATGAATGGGACTTGAAGAGCTGAGTGCAGTCCATGAAAAAAACCCCAGTATGTAGTGGAGATGCCCTCCAAGCTGGGCCTCTCTGAAATAAGTTTTTATTTACATCTATTGTATGCATGGAGCAGATTGTATATTCATGCAAAAAAATGACCTGCACAGCACAAAAGCAACACTGGTCTCATTTATTAGTGTTTACCACACACACAGTGAAAACTTAGCAGCTGTGCCAGATTGATTCTCTGCAATGTTCCACGAAAATGTACATCTCCTCCAGCAAACTGATACATATCTTCAGAAAAATAAAAAAACCACCCAGTGGCACTCAGAGGTATTAGACAGAATTAAACAGAAAATGCACAATAATCTTGGAACAATGTCATCTGTTTCTTTTTTTTTTCCTTATGTAAGATATTTTGAGAATAAAATTGCTTTAAATTGCTGTGTTAGAGGGGTTTTAAATCACGCTATAATGGGGGGAAAATTATGTCATGTCAGCAAATTAGGGCTCCAAACAGCTCCTGCAGGCATTGATCCAGTTCCACAGATACTAGCATCATTCCAGTGGCTGCCAAAACTTGAAAAACAGGTCATTTGCCCCTGGCCAATGACTAGTTAAAGGGCTACAGAGGAGAGGAAACAGGCTGAGTACAATATTATTATCATCCTGTAATGATTTGGAAGTCAGGAGTCTATCATGAAATGATATTCAAAAGTAAGAAATACAGTGGTACAAAATTCAAACCCATGCCAGTAAGAAGGGATACCAGAAATGCCTGTTAGAAACTGGTATTTTCACAGCTGGAACCAAGTCAGGAGAAAAAGAGGCTGGTTTTAACAGCTGAAGCAAGTCATAAAAAATTAAAACCTAAAATGTACTCAGAAAGACACATTCTTTCAATYATTTCATACTTTTAATGAGTGCTTTCCATTTCCTGCTGACAAGAAGCCTAACAAGAAAACACAAGAGTGAGGGCAAACACCACGGGCCTCCTCCAGCTGTTGGTAAAYTCAAAGGTTGTTTTCTGTGCAAAACTATTTCTTCCTCTCATCTCCTTCAGTTCCAGCCATATTAAACCCCACTTTCTTAGAACCTTTGAGTTTCAAATAATAATAATAGTAATTTTAAAAAAAACTGTAATACTACAGAAAGCCGTGCTATTTTCACTCTCTCACAGTGAACTGAAGAATACAATTAGCGGTTTTTAGCCATGCTGAACTTTGATTACTTCCTTCTCCTATGAGTATAGCAATTCCACAGCATTTCCCAGAAGTGACACTGTGCCTGAAGGGGTGTTGAGGAGACAGGCTGGAAATGCAGACTGCAATCTCTTCTGCTCAGACCAAGCTCTGCAGTGGCAGCTCTGGAGGAGTCCCCACCTGTGTGACTGTCACACACAGCAGCAGCCACTCGAGTGTTCACTTCACGCCCCTGGATATCCAGACATAGATGAAAGGAGACTCAAGCCCAGCTCTCAGTGCCTCTGGCCTTATCTTTGGTCMCTGACAAGAGGGAGTTGTGTCCTGCCTGCAGTAGGATTTGCAAATAACAACTAGAATAGACTCAGCCAATGAGTCACTTTAAACTCCCATGCAATRTTTTTGGAGAGACTTTTTAAAAAGATTTTTCTTTGCACTCCTCAGCAATAATGGCACAGGAGATGTGAGGACACATCATGATGCCTCTATCCAAATGYTTGTGAAATGATAACATGTTAAAAATCCAAGTGCAAAAAAGCCAGAATCCAACAGGAACCATTTCCCACTGACACAGGCAGGTTCACCACAGTTTTGCAGCCCAGTTGTTGCAGCCTGGCTAGAAGCAGGACATTGCCAGGGCCCCAGAGCTCTGACTTTGAATGCAGTTCTGGTCCTACAACACTGATCACTTCTTTCCAACTTTGACATCCCCAGCTCCCTCCTTAAACCAGCCCCTCACAACCCTCACATCCATTTCATGAGCAATTTTATCACGGATTTAATGGCATTCAGTTATTAACAATATCACAATAACATTCAAGACATTGTAATAAGTTGCCTGAGACTCCATTATCTTCATGCAGGAAAAGCCAATTCCTTATTATTACAACTAATTTGACAGTTTTCACAGACTTCATGTCCAAATCTAATTGGGTCATAGCTCTTTTGCCAATTGGTTAGTAAAAGGTATTCTACCTGTCTATTAAATCTCTCTATTCTTGGATTGTTTACATATTTTCTTTACTGATTCTCATGGGAGAATCAGTACAAAYCTCTTGTTATTGCAGGTGCATTTGGTTTTTAATCCATGAATAGGTTGTTATGATAATGAATTTTCATACTAAGGTTATTTTCACATGGGAACTTGCAAATTACTTAGAAGAAGTGACAGGTTAACTGGCAATTTAGCAGAGCAGGTCTGATTTTCTGAGGCCATTCTTTTATAATTCTTTTACCTCTCATGACACAAGACACCTAATTTGCAAAGAAAATACTGCCTTTCTTTTTCTTTTTATAAATATCTTAATTCACAAGCCTTTAAGGGCAATTTTAAGTCTCAACTATGATGGAAACTGCAGTAGGATATTTTAATCATAATAAAATATACTGAACAAAATAATTCACATAAAAACCATGAACAGTTGGTTAGCTTTTTTAACAAAACCAAAGCTGAAAACTCAAACAATGGATGAACCTTGTGCTTTTTTCTGGTCACTGACACGTGCCAAACACAAGTGGGTCAGCTGTATCTCAGTATTAAACAGATTTGACAGAACTCCTACAATTAGAAGAAAGAACTCGGTCCTTGCTAATTTGATTTGTGCTGCCTCAGAGGAAGGGATTCCTCTCTTGGCAGGTCCACTGGAAATGGCAGCTCCAACAGCATCCAAATGTTTCTAATAAAAAAATGYTTCTGATACAAATGCAGCAGTTCTCAGACAAAGGGAAACAAGGCTGAAACCACACTGAGCTACTTCAGAAACGTCCTGGTCCCTAAAACTGATGACACTTCATTTTTCAGAGGAAAAATATCTAATGTCTGGAGTCTGGCTTCACAGCACTGTCCTAACTCAGACATTGTATCACAGAATGAAGCCAAAGAACTGCTTGGAATTGCAAGCTGGGCACAAATGTAACAGTGCAAAAAAAAAAAAAAAATCAGTTCTGGTCCATGTAATTTGTTGTTAATTCTGCAGACAAGCACGTCATCTGATTACCATTTATGTGAGATTTAATTAACAAGGGCAAGGCCAGAGCCCTCMCAGGCACCAATATGCTGCAAACTCCACATATCATTAGCTGAGATAGGGTGGTGAAAACACACACAGGGCACTGCCCAGGAGGAAATCCTACACACTCTGCAACCCAGAGTCCCTTTCCCTAGTTCCTATAGCCTTTCCCTATTTATCCCCATTTCCTACAGCCAAAGAGCTTCTGCACCTGGAAGGAGGCAGTTACTCTTCTCAAACACACAGACAACTGYCCAGCTGAGCAATTCTCTTATGGCATGAACAGTGGCTGCAATCAAATTATTCATTAGTTCCCTCCTTCAGAGGGACCCCTCTCACCCTTGCCCAGAGATGTTTAAACCCATGCCAGAAAAGGCACACACTGATTTGAGYCCTGTGACAACTGATTACACCAGGATCCCTGCTAACCAGGCAGAGARAACTAGAGTAAGACCCTTGCCTTGCTCTTAGCTGACTGAACAGATTTTTCCATCTTTTACATTCATAGAATACCACATTTTTGACACAATCAGTGATGTGAAAAGAGAAAATGTAATAAGGAGAAGGGGTTTTACTCCACATCCAGTATTGCAGTGGGGTGGAAATCAATGAAACACACTCCAGACAGCCAACACACATCTGGCTCCAGCAAAAAAAGGGTCATACAAAAGCCATCCTCCTGCCCACCAACACCAATYCTTACTTGYTGAAATTTCCTTAAAATTACAGTRMTAGCAGTGACAAACTGCAAAAGCAYAGATTGAAAAAGTRAAGGCCACCTTTAGTTCATTAAAAACCCACAGTTATGAAGGAGAGCTGAGGCAGCACCTGAGGGCTGTGTGGTGATTTAGTGCAGAGCCAGGTCCCCCTCTCCACAGGGCACATCCATCTGKGGGTACCTTTGTTCTGGAGCAAGGTACAAAGCCCTGACACAGGRCTGAGCTCCCTGCCTTGCACAGGGCATTAAAATGACATAATAGGTGACCCCTCAGCTGCCATAACTCTTTTATGGGTGTATTGTGAGAGTTATTGTCAGGCACTGGGGTGAGCTCTCCGGCTGGTTTTCAATTATGCTTCTCCCAGCTATCAAATAACCTGCAAATCTAATTAATAACCTCTGCAGCCAAATGTGGGCTTCATTTGTTAGCTATCAGTGCTCTTTTATCCTGTCATACTCCACACAGTAATTTATAGGCCCTACTACAAATGGGCACATACATGTATAAAGATCTTTCTAACTCTRCACAAATCATTCTATCTATTCCAAATTGGTATCAGARTATCTCATTTAGAAACTAATTACATGATTCTTTAAAAGGATGTTTTATATGCTGCTCCTCTGATTTAAAACAGTGGCAGAAAATAAATAGCAGAACATTATTTGTCCTCCCTAAAATGGAACAGGGACACTGCTAAAATAAATGCACTGCAAGTCTTTTGGTCTGTGCAATTTTAACTTTGTCTTTATTAATTAGCTGTAAGTACAACCTATATATTTCATTTTCAACAACTTATGACTGAAGTGAGATGCAAAGAAGCTCACAGTGTTCACAAAAGGTCTGAGGAAATTCAGCAAATACCTAACCAGCTGTAAAAATCAATTTCTCAGGGAAGGAGAATTTTAGATTTAGATAAGAACAACACATGCCTAGGACAACAATTAMAATCATTCCACCTGGCTGCAAAAAGAAAATACCTGGAAGTTGACAACTACTGACAGTCTCACTCTTGCACTTAGCAGGGGGTTAAGTTTGTACCACCCCTTTCCAGAATCACTCTGGGAGTTAAAACTTTCCAGCCAGGGACCCAACACTAATCCCTAAGTGATGGGTAAAGAACAGGGGTATGTAAGGACAGACACAGACTGCAGCACTTGCTAAAAATTRCCTTATTTAGGTCGATATTTAGGCAAACTGGCAGCATTATGGCTCTAATTTTAAAGCAAGCACAGGCTGCTCCTGAAATGTCCTTTAGAGGAAAGATACTGATGTTTTACTGCTCTGTTTCAGGGGGGTTGGTCACTACTGTCCAACTACAGACACAGAAAATTGCTTCTAGACAATACAGATACCATCAAATATAGTGAAAGCAATTTTTTTTAAACAAACTGAAGCACAGAGCTGATTAGCATTTGCTGCACTTGTATAAGAATAGCCAATCCACATAATCTGTACAGTACAATTCTATAGCTCTGCACTCCCTTAACATATTTTAATGCACAATCAACCATTAGGATGTATATTTAAGAGAAGAGCTCTGCAGTGACACAGAACACATCACCAATTGCCAAGGACAAAGCAGCAGAACAGGGTCTGGGAAAGTAGGACACCACAGAATTCCCACTGCCCTATTTCTGGTCAACCAATTTCCACAGAAGGCATCTACAAAATCTCAATTACGAGGGAGCTAAGGGTAGATCCTGGGGGGAATAGGCAGTCCTTGTACACAGAGAAAGGCTRTTACAGTCATTTTTATTGTAGGAGGCAGTTTAACCCAATCTAGTCAGGTCTAGGTGCTCCCACCAAGCTCCTGCTTCACAGTCAAGAAAAAGTGTAACAGATTAGAAATTAAAAAAAAAAAAAATTAGCACATTATTACCTAAGCTTTGTCACACATCAGGCTACTCAAGTGAGCTTGTGCTGGGAAAAAAAATCCAATTATGTAGTAACTCTGAGAGTTTTTCAAACTGATTCTTTTGTACTTGCTTCAAAGAATGCTTTATTTCAGACACAGAGCAACACTTCCTTATTTCAGCAGCACAGCTGTGATAGACCAGGACCAGAGCAGATTCTGGCATGTGCAGACCACAGTGGATGGGTTAAGAGGAAAAGCAAATTAGTTACTAAAAGCTCATTTCATGACAATGCATGCATCATTTCAGCACACACTACAGAATTCAGGTKACCCTTCCTCCCACCTTATTGGGAAAATTAAAATAGAGTGTAAGAACACCTTTCACACACTATTCTGACTCCTCAGTGCCACACCAAGGAGGGGCTGCATCTCTTGAAACAACTGGATACTTCTGCTCTTAAGAATTGAACAAAAGAATGCAGGAAGAGATGTAAACCAACAGCCTCCTGTCATCTTAAACACAAATACATCTGCTTTCTGCTCATTCACTGTGTTCTGCAAACTCCCTTTGCCACTTCCTATTTCCCCCTGCCTTTCATGGTGAACTCTTTCCTCTGCTCAGCTCTGCTCACTCCCTCATTTCAATCCATCCTGGAGSAATCTCTGTGCTGAGGAGTCCCTGWAATATTTCAGCCAGTGAGATCACTGATTATGAAAAAAGACCAGTMTTTTTCTAAAGAGGAGGTTTTCTGCAAGCGTCACACTGAAAAGAGCAGTGAATTTATTACATGAAATTACATGCATTGAATCAAACCCATCAGGATGGGCACTTGAAAGGGACACTTCTAATCTAGCAGCCTGAAAAACTGCCAGGGATTTGCCTCTGGGAAATTAGCATGATCCAGAGAAAACTTCAAGGTTCTAAGTAAATTAGTAGGTCAAAGACTAATTATTCATTTAGTTCAAAAGAGACCCCAAATGCAGTTTTGTATYATAGTGAAACTGTATCAGACAGTGGGAAGAAGCTGACATACTGGAGCAAGTGTTATATATTTTACAGAGAAGAACAAAGCCTTTTTCACTTCTTAAAGGGATTTTGATTGGAAACAAAAGTAAACAAAGAATGAAAAAACCCCAACACACCAGAGAAACAGAATATTTCTCTGAGTGATACCTCGTCCATTTTTTTCCCAGCACAAGTATTCATAGACTTAGCACCACTTTTTACATAGAATTAACACTGCATTTCACTGATGCTTTCCTCCCAAAAAAGTTGTTAGTTGCATTTATTTACTGACAACAATTGTTTCACTTTAACAGAATCATTATTTTCCTTTTCTACCAACAGATTTCAGAGGTTTATATTTTCTATGGAGTTGTGCGTAAATAAATACAAATATTAAGCAAACAAGAGGAAAAGGAGATTGGTTTTTTGAAGAGAGAGGTAAAGAAAACTGCAAAACATTCTTACTAGAAATCYTGTCCTTGAATATTTGTTGAAAAATATTACTTCATGCCTCATTAGGCACTAAAAGAATTACCAAAGCAGTCAATAGGCATTAGGTCAGTATAATCCAATAAACAGTTCTCCCCACAACTTTAATTATCAGTTCCTCCAAATGCAGAGGCAAATTTAAGGCAACATGAAATTTAATCAGGACTAAATATGGCCAATGTTCCACTGTGGCAAACTTGAGCTGCCACATTTCAGTGTGATATTTGCCCAGCATAAGGTAATTTCTCACACATTAGAAAGACTTGAGGCACTGCTAGTACTTCCCAACAGACATTAAATGTGCATCCATCTCATTCCATTACAAAGTACTGATGGCAGCACTACCTTGAGTTCACAGTCAAGGGGAAAAAAAAAAAACCAAAACAAAAACAAACAGCAAACAACTACCCCCCAAAAAACAACAACAAAAAAACAACCACCAAAAAAAAAAACCAAACCAAACCCCCCCTAAAAGACCCCCACTACATATAAAAACAAAAATGCAAACTTGTAATGYTTTCAATTATTTTAATGGATTTGGATTACTTCATAATCTGGATGGCCTCAGTATTCAAAATGTGTACAAYTCCATAGGAAAATTAYAGCTTTTTCAAGCTGAAGACCTGCTGTATATATGAGAGGACTGATCTCATGACTTATGTGAAWAAAYAAACCAAAATAACTATTTTCTACAGCCAGATGTGTYCTGCCATTAGAAGTGGTTACACTTCCCTCCAAGGTCTCAGACCAGATGCACAAACAAACTGCATAAGCACAGTAATCATTGCACAGATGTTGTCAGGAACCAAATATTGAYGAGATTAAGGTCCTGCAAAATCAATAAAATAAGCCAGATGATCAGAGGCTGTGTCCCTAATGATTACTGCTGCATAACCAATGAACACCTTCCTGGAASGATGCTGCTTGTAAGAAGTGCAGCWGAATGCCATCAGGCTAATCCATAAAGCTGCTCACCACTCACTCTCCTATCCAGTGGGAACACACCCCCAAGCACTTTGAAGATATAGAAAATAGAAGGAAAATTCCCCTTGACATTCTTTTATGGGCTACCTAAGCAAGAGGCATGAAATTCAGACAGGAAAGCAGCCATGAAGGTTAGATGGGATTTCTTCCCCCTGTCACATTGCATGGCATATATATGTCATGTTAAAAATTCACTGGAATCATTTTAAGTGCATAGCATGTACTGCTGCAAGGGAACTCATTTGTTAAGGAGTTGCAATATGTTTTTTTTTCACCAATAGATGCCTTCTTCACAAATGAAAATCAGGCTGTGTCATCACCCGAGACAGAAGAGGAGAATTCACAGGACACAATAAACCTATGAGAATTCCAATTACCATAGCAACTTTGCATTTTGATTTGCTGCTRTTTTGTTGAATCAGGCAGCCTGGCTCTCAGAGCTGTGGTTACTATGGAGGACTGAAGCAGAAATTCACCTTCCTGGGGCAAGGGAGACAGGCAGCAGACAAGATGAAATGCTGCAGTCTGCAGAGCTTCATTTATTTAGGAGCCATTTATTTTAAATATCATCTTCTGTAATTTGAGATAAGTGAGATAAATTATTAATATCACAAGAATAAAACCTTAAATAAAACTTACCTTTCAAATTAAGATAAATTTGCAAGTAAAAGAGATTAAAATGAGCAAGTAAATACTAGAAAGAGCTCCTGAACWAAATAGAACAGCTTTGCCCAGGCATTTCAGAAGCTATTATAAGATTATTTTTTTCATTTCAGTTGACTCACTGGCTAATACTAAACCTGTAATGCTGCTCTTTCATTTTTTTTAAATCACTGCCAATATMATTTTTTCTTGCATCAGAGTTGAGGGAATGAAAATATTAAAAATACACACTTTGTTACAGAATATTGGGGGAAAAAAAGTACAAAGGGAAATATTATAGACTCTCCATAATGCTCTATTTTAAATATGGGGGTTTTATATAAACCCCACAATATATTATACAAGTGCCTATTAGAGGATAAGCCAACAGCATGGATTTCCCACTCATGAACTTCACAGTGAAACCCTCAGCAATTAAACAGCAAAAATAAATCAGTCAGCAGCAGCATCTTGACAAAATGTGRCCATTTCTTGTAGAGAATTGCTAATGATTTGTCAAACCTACCCTCTAACAGTCRATATACCCTGACAGAAAGAATATTCCAGTATCCTTGCAACATTAATCATCTTTTCTTTTTTATCCTAATGGGTCAGGTCCAGGATTTTTCTTGTGGAATTCCTAATGAGTGGAATTAGCTGAAAAAACAACTGTTCAATTTTAAACATACCCTGAATTTGACAGAAGGAGGAAACAAAAATCACAGGAAAACACGTGTTTAAACATGACATTTAATGCTGTGAAACCCTAAGACAGACATGCAGCCACAGACTGTGGTATAATACACCCCACAACCCAGAAACTCAAATATCAGTGCACATTGCTCACTAATTGCAAAGGACAACTACTGCAGCATTCAGAGACATTTTTCAATAATAACCTGGTCACCATTCTTGTCTGAAAGTATTTTTCTTCCCCTAAAGCTGTCAAATCTCATACTACTCCTTCAAGAAAGATATTTGTAATGTTGTAGCAATGYCTGCCTCTCACCTGCAGGAAAAGATGCTCTAATCTTTTGGAAAGAAAGCAAATATATGCTTTCTTATATGGWGAAAATGGAATTTAGAGTCTGCAGGACAACATTTCCTAAGGGTAGCTGTGTATGTGTGCAATGGGAATGGGAACACAAGAGTGAGGAAATCCATGTTGCAGCAACAAAGCAAGAGCACCCAAGAAGCTACAGTCTCTTTCACACAGAAATTTTCATTAAAGGTGGGTTTCATAAAGTGAATGATGAAAAATCACAAAAAAACCAAAGAATACAACATCAGGTTTTGGAAAAATGATGGCAGATTCCTACTAATTTTAAGTCTTAAACTTCAGTGTTTAAAAAGGTTTTTAAAAAAGAGGGAGTTCTGTCAAATCAGAYCACAGGCTGTAGCAGAACAATGGGGTGAGGACTGCAGCACCATGRCACAATTGCTGCTCTCCATGGATGGCACCCAGGTGAGTGTCAGGGCTGAGTGCATGAATGACTCAGGCACTGCTGCTGGGAGCCTGCACTGCCTGCACACAGCCCMGCACCAGGAGCAGGCTCCAGCAGCCACTGCAGCCCCCAGCTGTGCTGTCTCTAACACATCTCTCCCTCCCTAGCAGCTGGCCCAAGTCCTGCAGGGACTAATGGGAAAGCAACTTAGCACCATGGAAACCTTTCTAGCACGATGGAAATGGTTTTGTTGACACTAAGAGTGGGGCAGTAAACACTTAATTCTTCYCCCCAAATACTCCAAATTCATTCAGCACCTCTGAGATGGTGCCAGCTGGGCTGGGGGGAAACAAATCCACTGAAGTATTTCTGGGACAATCTGTTCCATGGAACACTGAGGAATCCAGCAGACAGACTTGCTGAGGGACAGGTTTTCTCTMCTGGGCTTAAGAAAAAACACCCAACAAAAACACAAGAGGGGGAGAAGGGACCTGACAGCTAATTAAGAGGCAAACAGCCATGCCAGATTCTTTTGCCCAATGCTGCACCTAAACTATGCAGGATCTCACAAATGTTTTGCTGGGTCTTGCTTCTGCTGAATTTAATTAGAGGATTTTCTCAACTTCGGTGGTCTGTAAYCCAAAGGAACTCTCTACTGCAGCCCAGTGAGAGTAAGGTTGCTCCTTTGCTCCCAGAAACAATGGAATAAGCTCCTCTGATATTTATCACAAGCCACAATTCATGTTATTAACAGTTGTTATTGTTCCAGACACACAATCTACCAAAATTCTGCATTAAYCCAACATAAAACTACTTATTTCTCCTGTTCACTCACTTGATGAAATGCTTCCAAACAGAAGAAAAATATTGTCCACAATTACATGAAAAAACTTTTTAAAATTCCATTAGAGTCTATAAYAGGTGGAGAGGGCAAGCACATCCTTCTTCATCCCAGCAGAAGTTACTCTCAAATCACAGCAAATAAAACCAACAAGTATCAKGTTCACTTGATTGGTTTATTTCAGCTGCTCATTTTAATACATTTAGCAAATCTGTCTRGAAGTTTTACCTGGAGTACACCATCCTGTGATAATTTGGGGCTCACAATCTGAKGYAAATTCCATGCTACATTATGGAAATAGGGTGAAAAGATAGACTTTACCTTGCACGGCCTTACTTGATAAGTCTAGCAGTAAATGAAAACAGTAATACCAATGATTCTGAAAGTAAAATCAGTTTGAGTAATGAAAGGGTTGCTCAGACTTGAAACTGAAATAACCTAAAACACGAGCCCTGAAAGCTACACGCACACTCCAAGCATTAAAGGTAAAAGATCTATGAGAAAAAAAGATTTATGAGAAAAAAAGAAAATAGAAGTATGTGAAGCACAAGAAAACATTTCAGAAGAGGCAGACAGATTGTGAAGGACCACACTGAAACAAACAAAACCGCCCAAACAAAACCCACCTAAATTCAGCTCTTTCCTCCAAAATAAGCTGCATCATGAGTTCCTCCAACTGATCTGTCTATAACCATACTGTGCTTAGTAAAAGCACCCAAGCCAACACTCAGAGGCTGGAGCCCTCAGCAATTGAGCAACACTCCCCAGACCTGAAAGAACTTTTGGGGTACAGTGGACACATCAGTAATGGCTTTCAACCACATTCTGCTGGGGACATGGTGAAGTGGCTCTGAGATTCTCTCTACTCTTCTGTTTCATGGCCTCCTGATGCACATGGCTCCATACATGCCTYACACTCATACCTATAAGCACTGCACTGTGTTCAACACACAAAACACCCCCCAATATTCCCCACCACAGCTGTCATGCAGCTTAACTTGTACAGCTGCCAGTGGTTCAGATAAGACCCACACCAAAACCACCACATTTTTCAAAATGGGAAAAGGAAAAGTCACAAGGTAAAGGGACAAAATTGTTTTTTGCTCTCTAACCCCCCTACAAGCCACAAATTTATTACATGTAATCTCAGTTACAGAGAGGCCACCTCTTGCCTCTTCCCTTGGTAGAACTGCAGTTTCTCAGGCACCTGGCACWATCAACAGTGAATGCAGAATGCTGGAGAAAGGGTCATGTGGAAGTCCAGCAGGAGGAACTGAGCCTGTAACCCATCTCCTGCAATGTCTTCATTTCATACTCACAGGGAAGCATACTCAGGGAAGAGAAAGAAGGACAAGAAACTGAGGGGAAAGAGAAAGAGTTCATGCCCATCCTTGGTGAGACTTAGGGGCCTTATGCATACACAGACAAGGCAAGAACATGACTCCCAGGCCTGTCCACCCCAGCAGGGCACACAGGTGGCTCCCAGGAGCTACACCAGACAAGGCCACACACCACCTGGGTGATGCCATGCAAGTGCCATGAGCTGCAGACCCATCACTGTGGTGTTTACAAGGATGCACAATGTGCTTACAGCCAGAGGGTCATGTAAGGAAAGTTAGGGCAGCTGGGGCAACTGAGACAGGAGGAGACTTCCTTCACATCCTCTACAAACAACTGACAGCTGCTTGTGGAGCTCACAGCACATGTTTTTTCACTGCACAGAACTGCTGGTACCACACACTAGCCCTGCACTCTGGCTGAGAAGCTGTGTTAGGGTAAGTGGTGCTTTGGAGRGTCCTCCACACTACAGGACTGTCCTTGCTGATGCTGCTCCAGAGCAAGAACCTGCTCACACTGCACTCCATGTGTGCTCTCTTGTATGGGAGATCTGGGCATCATCCCTTCCTGACCTAAATCCCCCCAAATGACAGCAGCCCAGTGCCCAAAGGCTACCCTCTGTGCAGACTGTCTGGTGTAGATGGTGTAGGTGTCAAAGGGAGATGGATGGGGCTGTGCCAGCATGTGCTCTGTGCTGCAGGCTCAGAGTTGGGAAGGACTACCCTTTCCCAGGAGCCCACCTCTGCTGAATGCATCTGGAATTCCAACTGAGTACATCTGGAGTGAAATCTGCCCTTCTGAACACCAGGCTTAGGGACCTCTGCAAGATGAATCTACCCTCTTCAACTTCCTAACCCCGAATTCCCCAGCACAGGTTCTCTCAGCAAACACACTTCCCTGCTGCTGGCTGTAAAGCTGTGCACACTCACATCCTCCCCTCAAACGTGTGCTAGCAGGAAAAGTCTTCTCAAACCTCGTGCTTTCTGCTACAACTAATGCCAGAGAAGCAAGGCAAGAAATGGAACAGCTGCCCTGCAGCCTGCTGAATAGAACTCCTGCAGCCAGCTGTGGAAGGTGACATTTTAGGAGCATGCAGGATATGTGCTGGAACACCCCTGGCAAGCCAGGAGGAACTAGACCTGGTGGTTTCAACCTGCTGAACACAGAAGAGTTATTTGAGAGTAAACTAACTCTGATGGCTCAAGGGAAATAGTTGATCACAGGACCTCGGCGCTCTCACAGCACCCCAGAAGCAAAACCTATGAATTAGGAATGAAACACAGAATCAGGAGCAATAAAGAGGACACATTTGCTCTGTCACATTGTGCCTCAAGTCCCCATTCATTACAGAAGGATACAGTGATGCAAAAATATGCAACTTTCAAGACAACAAAGTAACCTGTGCTGYTTTGCTAAGTTTGACACACCAAGAACTAAGTTTATTTTGAATAAAMTTTCCTCTCAGATCTTTGCCTGTGTCTTCAAAGACTTCATYTACTGAGCTAGTTCACAGAGAAAGCATGCTACAGATCCCCAGTGACCCAGATAGCAGCTGCATTCCAAATTCTCAACCTGCCTTTTTCTCAGCCTGACAGTAATTCTGTGAATGTTTTTGCATAGCAATTGGCCTTTGATGGTGTACTTTCTGCCTAGAGATTGACACAAAGCAAACTTTAGCAAAACAAATAAGAACTGCAAAAACTACCACCTTGCAATAGGTAGCTTCCTGCCATCATCAATCCCTTGTTTCCTGCCATTTCTGACCACRGCCCGATTCCATGAATGCTGAAACACTTGGTTTGTCTCAGTTCTTTACAATGAAAGCCACTATCAAGGGAAGTTTCTTGAAACCAGGCTTTCTGAAGTACAGAGCATGATGCTGTATAATGTATTACAGGCTTCAGTGAAAGCAAGCTTTCAGCTCAGGAGAGATGTCTTACTCCTCAGCATCTTTGTGTTTATGCAGATTCTGTTCCTTTAACAAACAAACAAACAAACAAAACCCAACAACAAAAAAGTGTAGTACATATTTTTTTTCATGTGTGCTTTACCATGAAAGACCCCAAACTCCTCCTTTCCTGGTATTAGCAGCTGAGTGACCTATATCCTGGAGCATGTGCATCTATGAGTATTTYTTTTCCCTTACTCATCCCCATTTCAAACTGCAGATGCTTTATCCCCTCTCAGTGCCCTAATGACCTCACTGATATTTTGTTGCATTACTAAGTCCTAGAGCAGCACAGAAAGCTCAGACACTGAAGAACATCATCTCCAACAAATCAGGACATGTCTCAGTCTTGCATTCTTTCTCACCTGGCTGAGAAGGCACTGTTGTAAATACCACAGGATGGGAATGCTGAGAAAAATGAACAGCAAATCAAAAGCCATTTTCTGAGATTATTTCTATAGGTGGCGTTAGCTGGCTTGTATTAAACCATGTGTGCATGAAACACTTCTAAACTGAAAATACACCTTTTCCCTRACACCAGTCCTATTCCAGTATCTAGAGGATAAGAGATTTGTGTTGCTGCTTGTATAAAACAAATAATGCCAGTTCTGATCAGAAGTCTCTACTCAGACAGCCCTGGTTTCTTGAGCTGGAACTGGATCCTACATAATTGCTGAGCCATGAAAATGACTGAATTTCCTTCCTTACTGGAATGCTAAAGATTCTCCCACACAGCTTTTAATTCCTTATTTTCTTGTGGTGTCTGACTGCAACAAAAGCTCTAAAACAAAACTGGATTTATTGCTGCCCTACTAATCCCCAATCCAGTGACTTGGGAGACAGTAAACCACAAAGATTGTTCCAGCAAGTGACAAACAAGCCAGTCACACTACACCATGGGGTTTTTTGAAGTGCATTATTATGTATTGTTGCTYGAATTCAAACCCAGTCAAATGCAACAAGATAACAGAATCAAATGCTACTCTAATTACCTAAGTATCAACTATGCACCAATATACAAGTCATTAGGAAAAATATTCTACAGCAAGAAACATGGAATACCATGATTAAAAAAGGAGTAAGTCACACATGTTGTTTTGGAGAAATATTTCTCTTTTGGTATCTCAAATAAAAAGGAAGCAGGAGAAAGTTTCCCTCTGTGATTAGGAAGAATAAGGCAACACACAAAAGAGTTTAGAAAACTCTGAACCAGAAAGGACTTGTCTACAACACAGCTTCACATTGGGCAGCTACTCATCATCACATGCAAGCAGACAGTGATGGGAAATGGGCTCAGAACCAAACTCCACAGGCAGCATCCAGGCAGTGAATCTGTCTCCAGCAGGTAAAAAAAAAAAATCATCTCTCATTTCCTTCTGGGTGGGTCAACAATCACATATTTATCTCATCTGCCTCAACCAACAGGGCTTTGTGTATTAACAGATAAATGCACAGAGTAATTCCAAATCCCCCCTCTCTCCTTTGTTCAGCACCACTGTTAGCTGCTACAGCTTTTGAATTTCACCCTACAGAAACAAGCTGATCTTCCCAACACATGCAAATCCATCCACCTAAAAAAAAAAAAAAGGTAACAAACCAAAAACCAAAACAAACTCCATTTCCCCTGAATTCTGGAATGAGAGGCAGATTGGGTATGGTCTATAACAAATAACAGGGCAAGGTTTTACTTGTTCGTGCTGGGATTACAAAAGGCACAGGAACTACCCCCACTTGAAAAAAGCACCTATTTTAAAACATTGCTCAAGTCTAATTTAATGTCTCAACATGGYAGAAAAGGCCCAACATGAAGATGCTGTATGTCACCCTGTGTAAAGTGACAACTTACACTGACACAGCTGCTTTTCCTGCAGGAGCATGTTGTTCATTCAGCACATGTCAGACCTGCCACAGAGCTGACACAGATAACTATCACTTATTCAATTAGTGGTCTCTGCTCTATTTATAGCACAATATCTGCATTAYAAAGAGAATAATGATGCCCCACGTCAGAATATCCCAAGCCTCATGAACATTAAAGAATGTGACTCTCAGCTCCTATAAAGAACACACCTAGATAAAGATACAGGAACATGGAAAGCAAGACCAGATTTGCCTGGATCAGAGCCAGGACTATAATTCACTGAATTCTGTGCTCAAGCCTGCTGACCTCAGTGACGAATATCTGAAGCTCCCAGAGGCTTCTCTTCAACTGCTCCTGCACAGCAGAGCCCAGATTTCCAAACTGCCACGTGGAAAATGCAAAATATCACTATGAATAAGGAGGAACCAAGGCAGGTTCTCCACCCCAGCAATCCTCACCCTAACCAGAGAGACCTGTCTCTCTTGTTCTCCAATTTCTTCATTTTCTTCTTTAATTTGGAAGAATGCCTGTATCTGTGAGATGAGAGGAGTCAGAATAACTCCAGGAACTGGGTCCCTCTTGTATGTGTGCTCTGCCTTGTTACAGAATTCTCTAATTTCTCTGGGCACTGTTGAGTTTGCTGCTGTTTTAAGGGGAAAAGGAAGAGATGAASAAAAAACCCTTCTCAGTCACGATGTGCCATTCACAACCTTCTCCCTGCTGCACTTCCYTGTCAGCACGGAGTGTGCTCACCCAGCTGTGCTGACTTGGGCATCTCTCCTCAGGCAGCACAACAACTCCACCGGCAGGAGTCAGTAAATCCGGCAGGGAATTGATCTGTAAAACGGTGTAATGAGCTCCGACAGAACAGGGCCATCGATACAGGGACAAACGTCAGATGACAGCAGGCTCTGAACTCCCCAGCCAGGGAGGATAAGCCTCCTTCGCTGGAGCAGCACCGGGGTCACAAACACCCTGCACAAACCCCAAAGCAGCCAGACTCCCCCTCACTTGCCCAAGTGCAGTCCCCAGTGCAGGACATGCAGCTGCAGGAGTGGTCTCTTCAGAGTGATGCCCTGAGGGATTGCTGTGCTGCCAGTCTGCTGCTGAACAGCCATTTATCCTGTCAGCTCCAAACCAGCAAATGATCATTTAACAGAAAAAGGCATTAGTAGCCATTATATATACATCTGGAGTCATGCTCTCCTTCTAAAAAAATGGCAAATGTGTCAATAAAGCAAAAATTACTTACTTGCTTTACTGAAATACCACACCAAAAAAAATACCACACCAAAAAAAACCAAAAAAAAAAAACAAAAAAAAACCCAAATATGCTTAGTAGCTTCTTCAGAATAATAACAGTTTCAGAGCAGCAATTAGCTTACCTCTTTCAAAGCCTATCATTGGCTTTTTTTGAGTTTTTATAAAAGAAAAAATTCACCAAGATGATTTAGAAATCCAGCCAACAAGTGAAATACATCTTCAACTATGTTTAAGCCTAACATAAACAAATGCTGAAAATTGACTCAATTTTTAACATTCATAAATTGAAAGTGATCGTGAAAGCTGTGGACTAGAGGACACTTTGTGGACTCTCAAACCTCAGAAGCTATGATGCCAAATGAGCAAATAAAAGAAAGCAGCAAGAGCTGGGCACGTGGGTCTGCAACAACAACAGCAAGCCAAGAGAACAGGGATCAAAATGTAAGATACCAACAAAGACCTTGGCCAGAGCTGAAGGAGATAAGGTATCAGAGCTTCTTGAAAAGAAATCAATACCTGAAACCGAAGAGGATCATTGAATTAGAAAAACTGTCTTTTTTTTTTTTTTTTTTTGCCACTCAATTTTTAATGAGCAAAATGTTCACTGCCCAAGTCAGAAATGCTGCCAATGCCTTTTAAGTGGTGTTTGCTGGTGATTAATGGTATATTCCACTARAAGTAGGATAAGAAGCGAACTAATGAAAAATCATCAGTGAAAATGAAAAAGAAAGCAAGGAGCAAGATGTTCATCAAATGCTCTTCTTCAAAATGCTACAGTTTTAATGTTTGGAAAATACCAAGAAACACAAACCCACACAAAAAAAAAAAGACTTGAAGAGCAAATCAAGGCATTTTAAGAGTATATAAAGAAAAATCTAAGACTCTGTTCATTCTCTATCAAATCTAGTTACTTGTCCTACATCTTAAAGAAGCTGCAAGCAAATGCTGCAGTTTAATATCTTTGCTTATATATCCTAATTAACAAATATACTTCAGCAGCTTTGTGAATTGGCTTCAATTCAGGAAAATATTAACCATCTGCCTAAAACTAAGCACATTTTATACCTTCCTGAAGTCAACTGGAAACGGAAGCATGCCTATATGCTAAAAAYGAAACATATGCTCCAGTGATATGCTGAAATGAAGCCTTGGTGTTAAAAGATCTTAATCCACGTTTGAAACCATCTTGAAATTCTTCGGTGAAAAGCAGYATGCCAAGAAAAACACGGGGTTTATCCTAATTTGAGCCACTAAACTTCAGACTATGCACATATTTTTTAAAATCAGACAACAGTACAGACACCCCATCATTTGCTCCGCTTCTTCAAAGGGGTAACCTTCAAATATTTCATTGCGAAACGGAGGCCTAAAGCTGAAATAAGCACATTATTTCCGTGGTCTCGGATAAGCATCTGCAGAGGGGATGCAAAAACTAACGAGCTCAGCAGCCCTCATCATTCACTTGACAGGCTCAAGATGCTCGCACACGTATCAGCCGGTTTATTTTTAAAGCGATGCAAACACGCRCAGAAATAAATGCACGTCTATGATGCACATATAGATATATATATTTATTTATACTCCACGGACGCTCGGCTCTCTCCCTGAGGCGATTCCTGCCAGCCAGCAGCAATCCCTGGAGCCCCGCTAGCCGCGGCCAGGCAGCGGTGGCCCGAGGGGGCCGGTCGCTGTCTGCTCCCCGGGCCGCATCCCGGAGTAGCTGCCCTCACACCCGCCGTGGGGCTGTCCCCTCACACCCGCGGTGTAGCTGCCCTCACACCCGCCGTGGGGCTGTCCCCTCACACCCGCCGTGGGTCTGCCCTCACACCCGCCGTGGGGTTGTTCCCACAATCGCAGTGGGGCTGCCCTCACACCCGCCGTGGGTCTGCCCTCACAGCCGCGATGGGTCTGCCCTCACACCCGCGGTGTGTGTGGGCTCCGGACACGGATCGCGCTCCGGCCCAACCGCACCCGCTCATTGCGGGCTCCGGCACCGCCGCCCGCCCCCCGCACGGCACAAACACCGGAGGACAGAGAGCAGCCATCCCGCAGGGAAGGAAGGTAGGARCAGGGGAGGGCTCGGTACCTGATGCCGCGGCGGGGCCGCCCCCGGGCAGCGCCGCTCGCTGCTGCTGCGGGCGGGTGGCGGCGGCGGCAGGCGGCCGCCCCATCGTCAGCAGCAASAGCAGCAGGGCGGCCGCCAGCCCCGGGAGCAGCGCGGAGAGGCGCCCGCAGGTGCCCGGCATGGCGAGCAGCCCGAGGGCAGCGGAGGCATATTGCGGGAGGCCGGCGCAGCGCTCCGCACCCGCGGCCCCGGCCCCGGCTCTGCGGCGGCAGCGCCCGCCCGCCCACAGACGTGCCGGGGCGGGGCCGGGGCGGGGCGGAGCGGGACCACCGCCCCCTGGGCCCGGGGACAGCGTCCCTCAGAGCCGGGCCCGACCGCGGCGGCCCCCGCACTTGCTGCCGGCAGCCGTAGGATCTGTGAGCCTCACACTCACGGAGCCACGGAATCGACTGGGCTGGGAAAGGCCTTCGAGGTCACCGAGTCCGACCTGTGGCACAACAACGCCCTGTCAACCAAACCATGGCGCTGAGTGGCTTTCCTTGAGCACCTGCAGGGACGGTGAGTCCGCCACCTCCCCGGGCAGCCCGTTCTAATCACTCCTTCTGTGAAAAAAAACTCTGCCTAACATCCGAYCTAAACCTCCCCATGGCACAGCTTAAGGCTGTGTCCTCTCGYCCTGTCACTGATTGCTGGGGAGCAGAGCCCGACCCCCATCTGGCTGCTCCTTCCCTTCAGGAGTTGCAGAGAGCGATAAGGYCTCCCCTGGGCCGCCTTTTCTCCACAATAAACAGCTCCCTCAGCTGCCCCTCATGGCACTTGTGCTCCAGACCCTTCCCCCAGCTCTGCTGCCCTTCTCTGGCCTCACAAACACACGGACACCCATTCCAATTAGACCTATGTGCATCTTTAATTCTAAAAAAATATGTTCAGGAGAGCTAAAAATTTTTTTATTCTATGCATTGTTGATTAGGGTAATGTTGGATATCAGGAACTGCTGATAGAAGTAAACGTGCACATAAGGTATAGAGATGCCTGTGTGTAGGATCAGGGCTTTAAGAGATATTAAAGTCACTTTAAACACTGTCACAGTGACTGGAGCCTGGTGAGGAGGGACTGAGGGAGCTGGATGTATCCAGGCTGGGATAATGGGAAAACCACTGCAGTTGCTCACAGAAGATAAGGCTGGATAAAACCCCCCAAAACCTTAGGAAAGGCAAATCAAACTGAGCCAGAGCAGGCAGCCCACCAGCATGCCTGAGAGCTGAGCACACACTGGGATCACCCCACAGGGAYTGRGTTTTTATCTTCTTTTTTCTGCCAGAATCAGGATTAAGTGCTSMAGACATAGTTTYTGGTTYGGACTCAGRTGTTTATTAATTCTTATCTATGYTACARACTGTCAGTTSTACAGCACTTKAAGCTAACAAGCTAAAATGGAGATRTATCTGTCTYTSTACAAGGCYTTTTAAGGATAAACTGTCCAATTAAGAAATGACACCTAAATTATTTTTACTTTTGACCCAATAACCAACCACCTGTGGCCCWCAATGCAGAYTYTWCTATCCAATTACAAAATACCACSTAGACTCATGAAAAAGAAGGTGAAAAAGGACTRGCCTCCACCCTAAAACCTCCATCTTGCTTTATATACATTACTRCATTCTAAAACCTTAAACTCYTMAGTTTTCCACCCTGTGATATCACAYACTTCTATTCAAACTACACACCCATAGTCCCAGTTCTATCATTCAATGYTGGAAGCCTTCTCCAYRGCCTCAGKKCWAATGMAGTGTTTTCTTGGGGGTCAGTGCCTGTCAGCACAGAAAGTCTAAAATTCTCAGTGACCAGGGTTCCAGCACCCAGGGATCTCACACTGGTGTGGATGAGTGTGCCCATGCCATGATCTCAGTGAGGCCAACATCCCCTTCACTGTAAGCACTTCAAGAATGGACTAATACTGAATTTTCAGTGTATGTTTAAATAGTGGCAAGTATAAAATTACTTGAATTGCCTTTTAACAAAATAAAGATCACTCAAATAAAAAGGTTTATTTTAGATGCTATAACATACTARGCCAAATCCTGTGGTTTTCAGATTGCAGAAAATCTCTTCACGGAAAGACAAACAAAGTGAAAAATTATAGCAGATTATAAATTTGCCCATGCTGAAAGGAAGAACTGACAGGCTACTGTGCATATTTTCAACATATTTCTTGTAAAATCTGAAGAAAAATGTTTTTCCTTATGCCTCCATGTCATTCTAAACAGTACAATGTAATTAATTCAYTGCCATTAACAATGACTTGAAATAGATTTGGGGTTGACATAGAAAATACAATTTGTTTTTATTGCAGTTGCTGGTAGTTCATTGGCACCATTTTGGAACAGTCACTGCTCCCAGGGTAATGCTGCAGTGGGAAATGCATCTCCTCCTCAGCAGGTACTTCTCAATACTATTCTTTATTGTCCATCTCTTTTTTTCTTCATCAGCACCAAAAAACCCCTTTGCCATGAAAACCTGATTTCATTTGACAGGGCCTTTCTTGAAAGAAAGCAAAGGACCACAAAACCCACACAAATAAARCAATCATTTATTCAATGAGAAACTCCTCCAGGAGCTCATAAAAAATAAAATCCCTCTCTTTCAAGTTTAGCAGACATGCTCAGTGCCTATTTGCTTAATTAACATCCTCTCACCCAGCTTCCCATTTGAACCTTTTATGTGGGCACTGTGAAGGAAAAGTGGCTCTTCCTGCACAGCCACTTTTAAAGCTGAATTAAATTTGGATTCCCTGCAAATGTGTGTGGTCCCAGGTGGAAGAAAGRAGCCTACAGAAAAGCTTGCTGTGAGCTTCCTTTGTTCAGGAATTTGTCTGGTGGCTGAGGGTGTGGCATTGAGA
Source organism: Alauda arvensis (assembly GCA_902810485.1). NCBI lineage: Eukaryota > Metazoa > Chordata > Aves > Passeriformes > Alaudidae > Alauda > Alauda arvensis. Next base: position 163,640 of record CADDXX010000583.1, read on the forward strand.
AAGGGCAGATCACAAATTTGTTTCCAGATGTTTGCAGTCGTGAGCTTTTCACAGGATAGAAATTATTTGGAAAGGARTAGTTGAACCAACTTGGCAGCTGGAACATTTTAAATTAACGTTGATTGTATGAATATGCACAATTACTTATTTATAAAGTTCTGGGGGAAAAAAAAAATCTGTTAAATGYGTGATAAAAGCTCTCTTGAAAATGGCTCCAAAAGTGGAAWAATGTGGAAATTATTTGTCTGTACTACATCTAGAAAAATTAGGCTACACAATAACATTCATTTCAGCAAAATCACAATCAGGATTGTTTTCTTAAACAAATTTTCTTCGAAGAAATGAAGGTTTGTAGTAATTTATTTCAACTACCTGAGTATTTTGTGGAGGAATTGTGTCCAGCAGTAACTCCTGCAGTCTTTAAAGGTTGCTATATACTCTTCAAACTGTAAACAACTTACAGCCATTGTCATCAACCACTGAACATGGCATCTGCCAGGGCTGAAAGCAATTTAGTACAGAAACATGGCACCCATWAAGTCTACAATATTTCTTTCTGGTATGTAGAAATTTCTGTTGGAAATCAGTTTTCTCTGGTGATGGACTATAGTTTGTGACCTGATCATTTTTCTTGCTTGTGGTTACAACATGCTTTTACTCCAGGTGTCAGTTGAGGTGCAAATTTTTTGACTCCAGGTGTGTAAATGTAACCTTTTTAAATTTAGCATGTATTTGTGGAGTACAAACATATACTACGAATTATTTCCTGGTAAATTGAATGCATTTTTAAAAATACACTTAAGAAAAAAAAATCACAAAACCAACATAATTTCTGTTGATTAAGAGGTATTTTATTCCAAAATTCTAAATATCAGAATCAAATCAATACTTACATTTTTCAGTTTACCCAATCATAGTATTTTGAAATTGTATATATACATAGAAAAATACAACCTAATAAAAACACTCAAATTYGCATTAGGATGAAAAGAATGAGTTAAAAAGCAAACCATAGCTTTAATAGCTACACATTTCATATCAGTACAAAATTACTGTGCCACAATACCCACATCTTTGCACAATTTATAATTTAATACAAAATAAGGTGACTTCAAATGTGTATTGCTCTCCTTAAATGTACCGAAGACCTTTGAAACAAGTTCATAGTAACTGAAAATATTCCTATTTATGCTGCAAGTATTTACTGCATGACAAAGAAACAYAAAATGCAGCACTCTCATTAGTATGTTAATTTTCTGCTTGTGCAAATAATGCTCTACTGATTTAATGCACGAGCAAACACAAAAAAAGGCAAAAAAAAAATCCACTGTGAAGAAATAAAACGTTACCTTTTCRGCATATGATAACAAACACAGATTTCCTTCATGGACTAGAAAAGCAAAACCTGTGAAAGTTTTTTGAAGATGTAAATGCTACATGAAATCTTCCATTACTTTGCAAAAGCCAAGGGTCACGTTATTCACCTTTCATGCAGCAGATCTGGAGAAAGTCATTGCATGAAGGGTGAGATTTCCTGTGTTATGTTACAATTCTACACACTGGGAAAAAATAGACCAAAACACCACAATGCCATGAAACAGCAGTAGTACTAYAGACTCAACCCCATTATTGTACAGTCTCCAGTCAAATTTCCCACAAMGGACTTAAAGAAGGTGGGAGCAGTTCTCAGGAACTCAGGAGTTAGTAATGAATACACTTCAGAATATACATCAGGCTTCACCCAATGTGGGTGATCAAAGACTTCCAAAAKCATTAATTCATCACCTCCAGGGAGCAGGCTGGCTCTGCAATGTCCTCACAAAAACAGGAAACACCACGGCCCTCCTTAGGCCAACAGAACTGGGCAGAGGCCTTGGCAGTGACCCAGGTCAGACCATATTGCACAGGGGGGTTTGAGGCTAAAGATTCAGTACCAAAGAGTTCAGGTGCCACTCACACCCCCAGGAGTTACCAGAGCTCAGCAGTAACCACCAATAATCCCAGCTGTGGCATCTGGCTGTGACAGGGACACTGCCAGCCAAGCACCAACAGCTCTGCATGTCTCAGAAACAATCCMAAATCATCTCTTTGCTCTCAGGCTCATCTGAGCCCTGCCATTACCTTTTTTTTATCCTTTAGATTCCTGTTTTTTCTTGAATAAAGTCCTTTTTGTCCCCACTCGTTGACAGCCAGCAGCATTGAATACAAAGGATCACGTTCAAAGGGTCACTTTATTCTGGACCAAAATCTGCCTTGATTTTCACCAGCCTAATGCTGCTCTGTGACTGTCTGGGAGGGTGCAGGAATAAAATACTGCAAGGCTCTGTCAGGTAACCAATAACAAACCCAAATGCTGCAAAAATCCAACCGCAGCATGATTCCTTCAAATCACCAAGAGCATGCTGACTATAGCTGAAGTATTTTCCAAACACCCTTTTAAGACTATTTAAGCATKGACACAAGTTCAGAAACAATTAAATATTGAATACCTTTGCTTGGAATAAATGTTTTATAAAGAAAGAGCACATGTAGTAAACTTTAGAAAGCTTCCACAAGCATTATRTGAATTAGAGATCAATGTGTAAATCAAGATTTAAAACAGAAAAAACCCTGATAACTTTGCAAACTTGCTCAAAGATTTCAAATTGTGTTGATAAATATAGCCCATGTTTGACTTTACAGTCATGCTTAAACAAAAGCTATTGCCACAATTTCATAGTTTCTTGAAARAAATGTAAACCTATAAATTAGGTTCCTTGCTTTAMATTTTCTAAATATTGTCAATTAYAGTAATAGATAATATGCATTCSRTAATACAAATCACTTTTAWTATTGATCATGAGATGYTGCATTAACTGCRAAATKGAGTACTTACATARTTTCATATTTCATTATAAAAGATAYAGCTCTTTTAAAATGTTTTTATTGTCTAAATAATTACATAACTGTTGATCTAATATTAATAAAAAAATCTGCTCCTGAAAAATAGCTCTCAAAAGAAGACTTAGTCTTTTACTGTATTTGTATTTTTTAAATGCTTCCAGTATGCATCTTATGCATATCAATTTTGACTCAAAGGCATTAATTTCATTCTAAAATACCTTTTCTRAAGTTTCTTTAAAAGCTTTAACATCATTCTACAGCACTTGCTGTAAGAATACATCAATGCCTGTAAGTCAGTGTGGAAATTATATTGACACAGGTACACACATAATCTGGAATCTTATTGCTGAATCTAGAACACACTATCAAAAGTTTCCTGCACCCCCATTCAGGAAAATTTCCAGTCTGGAGTCTCCCTGAAACACAGATGTTACTTGAAATTGAATTTGAGGTGCTACCCCTATGCTCACTAAGTGACCTGTATACTCCATTTACATATGCTACTGTGGTCTTGTTAGCCAAACTGGAAATTAATGGACATGGAAGCAACTACTTGCTTCCATTCTCCAGCAGAAGGCAAGAAATAAAAATCACTTAAATAAGTATTTATGTAACTTCAAAAATGGAAGCTACTTTCCATATCTACAGTAGTTGTACCAATAAAATGTACCTTCTTCACCTGAAAATCAGCAAAATGAGAGTTTCCAGTTGCCACAGTAAAATGAGGATGCAGTTAGCATCTGACATKAGCAATGCTGTGGTATCCCATCCATGTGAGCAGGAGGGATCCTGCCTGTGCTTTTTGCAAATACTCTTTTTCATCTCCTAACAATGCCTACACATGCAAGTAGTCTAATAAATTTCAAGTCACCACGGAGTGTACATGTAATGAAAGCACACATGTAGGAATTAGAGCTATAATCTGTCTGGCAGTCTCTTAAACCTCTTACCCTACTAAGATTAAGACTGGGTAAAACCAATCTCCTTGCACATAGATAATCAGCTGACTAAACATGAGAACCACMAGGCCATGTAAGCAACTGAAAATGCTGTTCTACCAAAGTCACATTTTGAAGCCAGGATCAAAGCCTGGCTCCTCATTCTCTACTACATTGCTAGTAACAATACTAAAAATACAGACAAAAATAAAATATTGGCCACACTGAAGACCTTGAAAGTTCAGTGAAAGCAGAATTATGCCCCACACCCCTTTCATGTAAACTAATTTTATCTACACAAACTGTCTTAAACCAAACCCATGGAAATGGATAAATATGCAAGCCTAGATCTGGTGAGCATACTGACCCCCCCAAACTCTGTGCCATCTCCCTTAAGGACTCAGATGCCAGCATGGATCAGCAAGTAAGAATGGACTCAACAACAAAAGCCATTGGTGGATTTTAAACCTCTGAAAGGATGCAGAAATAAGAGCTGAAACTAACTGCTCATTTCAGAAAACTCTGGGTTCAGCAGGCACTGCTGTATTTATGGGGGGAGATGCAGCTGTGAACAAAAACCCCAAGGTACAAAACCAAACCAGAGGTTTTGYCCTTTTGAGAGCTTGTCTAGATAGAAATCTCACTGGTGTAAGTACTGTAGAAGTCTTCCTTTGTGTACCTGGCTGCGTACAGGGAGTTGATACTGTAACTTATTCCCTTTTTGGAAAAGGGAATAAACACATCTCATAGAAAGCACCTCAGTAAAGGTTTTAAGTATGTCCACTCTAGGATCTGTGCATGCAACCTGTGGTTACAAGCTGAACAGCCTCTTGCTCTGCAGTTCCTTGTCTACTGAAAAGCATAGACAATGCTCTTGTCTCAGACAGTGTGGAAAGCTTTCTTTTAAAAACTACACCAGTGGTGAGGGAAATGAGCTGAGAGTGATGTAAACCCATGGTTCGAACCACTGACCTTTTGGTATGTTCAACAAACAACAATGAATCCACATACTTAGTGTCTTTTCTGGTAATGAAATGCATTGAACATAGTGAAATGTCTTTGTGCAACGAAATGTCTTGTGCAATGAAACATGCAGTGACTGAAACAATGAATGAATCAAATGAAATAAGCCAATGAAACAATGAATGAGGGCAATTAAACAAGCCAAATCAACATTTACTTTTCAAACCCTCGTGCACTGCCAGCTCTTCCCTGCTTCATCTGACTCACTGTTCTCTGAGGGCAGGAGGTGAAGGAGATGTGAGTGTGGCTGAAGCACAGGTGTAATGCAGATCCATGGATGAGGCTGGCAGAGAGCCTAGTCTGAACAGCCCCTGTGTCTGCACCTGGGCATGGCCAAGCAGGGAAGTGAGCATTAACAGCTTCCCTACCAGCYAACCTGTCACACAGTGTCCCTCCAGGGTTCTGCTAAAACCAAAACACAGTCCAACTCATGTACAGCCTTCCCTTCCAACCCTGCACAGGCTGCATTTGGGGACATCAAGGCTTTTATCAGACATGTCTCTGGGCAGCCACAGCCCAGCATCTTGTCCCTGGCAGTGCATGAATGCATCCATGCTGCCAAGAACTCTGTGGAACACCTGGATATTGCTCTGTGGAAACACACAGCAGAGTCTTGGAATCTTTCCCTCAATCTTTTCCCCACAGAAAATTCATCAGCCCCAGATTTCTATCTTGGGTTTTCTAGCAGATTTCACTTGGTGTTTGTAGGCTCAATCCCCACAGCCAGAGACCTGGAGAAAAGTATTTGTAAGGTCTAGAGGGAAACCACAAGACAGATTACTGAGCAGGCAGGGGAACAGGTGTGCAAAACAGGTATCAGATGTGAATGATTCCACTGAATATTTCCTATTCCTTGAGCAGGAGAAAAAACTCATCATCAGAGCTAATGGGTGCAGAACATTCTTCAGTACTGTAAAACAAGTTACATTCATTTTCTTGTGTGCAATTGACTTTCAAGAGCTAGACAATGAAATGTAGTGTACTCCAASAAAAACCAACCAAAACTAAACATGCAATCCATCAAGTACCTCTGGAGGCTGTTGGCTCCAGGAGCAAATGCAGAATCTGTGTAGCAATTCATGGAGAGTCAGCAGATGAAGCAGAAAATGACATTTCTGTATCCCAAGTATGCAAAATCCCAGCACTACTCTTACTTGAGTCTGTCACAGGGTCAGTGCAGATGCAGTAGTGGCAGTAGGAACAGGGTTAAAGCAGGAGGGAGGATTGAAGTGTATTGCCCTTGTTGTGCTGATGCCTTTCCAAGCCCAGCAGCTCTGCCTGGGTGAGTGTTCATGAAGGGGGAGGCCAATATTTGTAACCAAGATGTAGGCAAGTGTACATTTCAGAATGTCTTACAGATAAAACTCTGCTTAAGCTTCTGATGTTCCTTCCCCGTTCTCATGTGGCTGCAGTTGTTCTCTTTCTTGCTCTTCCTGAGGTGGCCTCACTCGTTTGAAAAAGCCCATCTGGGATTCAGAGAACAATTAAGAAATTGCATTGTGATATGCAAAACACAGACACATCCTTTCTCTTTCCTTCATGATCAGACCTTAACTGATTGTCTTTGCACTCCTACTCTCTTCCCTCATTGTGACCTCCAAAGACAGTAAATATCAGCTGAAAAATTAGACTGAGTTCAGCACTATCACAGACATGCTCTTTCATTTAGCTCTTTCATTTAGCTTCTACCTAGCAAAGCTGAAAAGCTTTTACAWTTATTCCAAAACCTTGAAAGATTCAGATGATTAAGGGATCAAGGCATTTCTGCTGGTACTATATAAGATAATACATCACTCCTAGGGCAAAGCAAACGATACAAAACCCCCCAGACACAGAACTTACCCTGTACATGACAAACACCAGAACAGCCAGSAGCAGTAACCCTGCTAGGACAGCCAAAATGATAACCCACACTGGCACRGGCATGGGCTGGGGTTGAATGCCCCATGTAATATTTGTAGCAACCTGAGAGAGAAACAAAAATCAATCACACTTTGCATCACAGTGACATGCTGACTTCATCCATGCAGTTTAGATCTTGTATACCTTTATCCTATCATGGTTATAATCTTAATCCAGTATAAATTACTTTTTCTCTCCAGAATRAATCAAAARCCATAGATTCTTGGTGACATAAAGACTTCACTGACCCAAATTTAAAAGGATTTAGAAATTAAACTATAATAGGGGGTTGGGGATTGCTTTTCTGAAATCAGTGATAACATGGCAACATGTCTTCTGTAATTCTTGATGATTTTCAGTAAAACTCTAGGAATTTGGAAATATTTTGGAATTAGAGAAAAATAATTAGGGGCTTTTCCTTTTGCCTCTCTTAAAAGACAGTACTCTTTGAAACAAAAAAATCAAGTCCACAAGGCTTGGGAGAGAAAAAAACCCMCTTAACAGGCATTAGAAACCATATTCAAAAATAAATCAGTCATAATCCTTTTCTACCTTTTCCTTAAGATCTCTTAATCCTATAATGCTTAGCAAAAAACTTTCAATTTGCCAGCCCAAACAAGTGGCCTACATCTTCCTTTCTGTTTGCACCCTGTCTCCTTTCCCTGAGGCACAGAAGGTCTTTTTGTTCCACCCTCACATAGTGCTTCATATAATATAAAGAAAGTTACATATAAATAATACATTATAATTTCATTCAAGCTGTAAGTGCTACTACAGTTGAAAACAAATTTTTCTCTAATATTTCTCTAACAACAATGGCATTAACAGGAACATGAGGACTGTTCACCATCATTTTTTTCATTTTCAATGAAGTTTTCCAAGCCACAAATATTGTCAACTCCAGTCTGTTTTACCCTTAGTTGTATGTGTACAACTGAAATAAATACATGAAACAAATAGCTGATAAAATTAAAATTACACCAAGCCACAAAAACGTTACACAATAACTCTTAGCACTCATTTTGAAGTTAATTTGTATGGCAACTTAAGCTGGATGCAAAAGACTTACTACTGTAGAATTGTGAATATCTTCAAAAGAAAGGTTCTTGTATGGGAACTCTATCACACTGAAAGAAGCTGATGATTTGAGAGAGTAGGAATGATTCTGATTTTCTTTCTGAAAGACAGACGAAGAAGTAAAAACAAAATTAGTATTTCATGTGGGCACAAAAATCACTTTTACTGTTTCAGCAACAGTGACAGAATATTCACAGGCACTCACATTCATGAAAGTTTGGGTCCAAAGGCGTGATTTTAAATACAATATTGCACTCTTTCCCCTTTCCAGGTGGCCAACTTGACAGACAATCTTTAAACAGTCAGCAGTTCCACAGCCCTGTGTATAAAAACAGGAAGGATACTGAAAATATTTGACAACTCCTTAATGGCATTACTTTACCCACATACCTACACTGGCAAAGCACCATAAACTATTAAAMTACATTAAATAACCTCCAGTACTGGATAATTACTTACACTTGGCAGTTACAAAAGCATTGATATGGTAACATGTTTATTTCCTATCACATTTAGAGAGGATAAATGTTCCTTACATTTGTTTTTAAGGACTCAGCAGAGTACAGGATGTGTGTGTTGCCAGCACCTCAGTGCTGAGAGCTCACCAGAGTGTGCACGTCCCCCTCGGCAGCAGCCAAATCCCTGCGGCTGATGCGGTGGCCACGATGGTCCTCCCTGCCAAGGGTCTCATTCCTGTCATCATCCTTGGAGGCAGAGATCTAGGATACACCAAGGGAGCCCAAACAAGGGTTGATTTAACTGCACACTTCAAGCTTAAGGTCCAGAAAATACCTAAGTGCAAGTGTTTCTCTTTCTATCCTAGCAATTTGTCTTGGGTTGCAATGCAAGATGTAACCAGCAGTGTGTATTCTATGGCCAGCAGTTCAAACCAGGTGGGGCAGTGTTCTTCATCTCTCCCACCACCCACCCTCCCTCCAGGGGGATCTCTGCTGTTCATGGGCCACTGGGGCTCACTGCAGGGCTGAGAAAATTCCATCAGCCCATTGGGAGAGGCTCCACCCAGGGGAGGAGCCAAGCATTCCAACTATTCTTCAGACCCTGGCTGAAAACAAATCATTGCAAATTGTAGAGCAGAAGCACAGGAACTTTGTATTTATATATTCACTGAGGTTGCTTTTTGGTCCTCAAAAATACACAAGTATTCTTTGTTGTTTTATACACTGAATATCTTCTTGAAGTGACTGACTTTTACTGACTAGACGGACTTTTATTGCTTGTTCTAAACTATCCTAGAAATCAACTCTCAACACTCAATTAAACTTGCTGGGTTTTAGCTGGTGTTTCTTTACCTAGTSCAGCCTAGGAAAAAGGAGTTTCTTCTGCTCTGTTAATCCCATGTTTTGCTGGCAATGATAGCTAACCCCTATCATCCTTTGTGACTTTTGGATTAATAGATTTATCCAATTGGATAAATAGATAAATATAATATAAAAAAACCCCACCATTTTCTTCTGAGAAACAAATCTCAGAAAATTTAGATCAACAGTCCAGAAGCTTCTGGTATGTTTAGGTTTTAGTTTATGACCACATTCATTATAATTCTATTGCTTTGGACTTAGAACTCATATAGAACAGCCTTGAAGTTAAAAAAAAATTTTAAAAAAGGCAGAAAACCCCACAATAAAAAGAAACAAGACAAACTGATCTTTGAGTTGACAGTTTTGAGGTGCTGTTTACCTTTTATTTCACCTGCTATATACATTGACATCTCCTGAGGAAAAGTGTAGAATAATTCATCAGCCACAGATGAAAAACTATGTCCGTTTGTCAAATTCTCAGGGATTTGGCTGTTTTGAGTATTTACAAAACAACCAACCAGACTTCATTGCACTCAAAGGGAAAGTCCTGCTCACCTTGATTTTCAGTGGGTTGATTTCCATGTCAGAAGTGCAGTTCATGGGACCATCGATGTCATACTGCACAATATACAACAGAGTGTTGTTCTTGTATTTGTAAGGCCACTGCAGAGTCATCATCACCTTGCTGAATGCRCTTGGACCATTGTTTCTCAGCTGATTAGGAAAATAAAATTTACAGGTATAAAAATAATGCTGTTTTCTCTGTTAACATGCATATAGCTGTTACTTTGTATTTGTGCCACAAACGTGATACTGCCACCACCCCCAACCCCCGAACACTTATGGAAACAGCATCAAAACTTGACCTAAAAGTGGCAAAACTTTTAATTATTATTATTGTTCACACAGCTCTTTTGGTAAGTTTTGCTTAATTAAACAATCTRGATTAAATCTGTGGTAATTCTTTTAAGGAAATTTCAAGTACTTAAATTTTTTCACAGCAAAAAACTTAAGAGTAGTGATTCAGAACAGATAGAGTACAATAATTTACAGCCGTGAGCTGCTTCCTGAGCTCACATTACTGCAAATGTATTATCTAGATTTCAAAAGGCAATAAAATMAAATATGTGTAATTATGTGGGTAATCAGCCCCTGTTACAGTAATTGCAGGCATTCCAACCCTTCTTGGATATACCAGTTATTGGCCCAGCATTAAAAAATAAAATMTCTGCTTACATGCCAGACAAAAGGRAAAAAAAYCATMATTTACTCCAGAGAAAAGCTACACCAAAAGATTTCATTTCATTTATCACAGAAGCATGTCACTGAAATGAGCAGTAATTCCACACCTCATAGATATGCTGAACTAGAGGCCCAATGTCATCCTCTGTCTCAGGATTCTCCTTTGGCTGCCAGTTGGCAATGGGAAGGAATATGTGATCAGGGGATGACACCCTAAAGAGCAGAGCAAAGGAGTTGGTATTAGCAAGCACCAAACAATAAATGGGATTCTCTAGAACATCTAAAGAAAAACAAAAATACAACACACTTAAGAGACAATCTCCACTTCTTCATGCTCTGTGTAAAACCTGAAAGGACAGGAGTGGTTTGGATATTGAATGTTCAGTTCTGTTCTCCATGTTAAAAAAGATAAAAGACACACACATCATCCAAACCAAACCAGTGTGAAACACTGTGATAATGAGAAATAGTGGTGATGTAGAGCCTGAGCAGTACAGTCCTAGGACTAATTCAGCTTTAAAAACAGTGAAGATACCAATCATGCTTTTCCAGTGTGCCATCCCCCACCTCTCAGATACTGAACAAATTCCTCACAATAATGAATGCAATGGAAAATTTAAAAAAAATTATGACTCAGGAATTCAAGTTAGCTGGTTAAGCAAAAGGACTTTTAGGTGGGAAGTAGAGATGATGGAGTAACCAAATCATTACAACATTAATATTGTGCTTAAGACTGAAGAAGCTGAGGATGTTACAAACTTAAATTCCATAGAACCTTCAGCTTTGGTTTCAGGGGTTTTCAGATGAAACCCCAGTCAGTTTGTGGAGGAGAGAAGTGACCTGCAGAAATGTAAAATTGCAGACAAGATGGGTGATTTTTAATTCTTCTAAAAAAAATATCTCTAGTAATGGAGGCACAATATTCCTTTTTAGAATTAATTTTGTCACTATTTAGAATTATTTAAGATCAAAAAAGCTGGCTAGAGAGAACCATATTGTCTTTATGATTACAAATTCCCTAAAGCTTGCTGAGAACTTATGCAGACCTGAAAGGAGGTTCAGTGAACATGAAGAAGCAGATGTGCAGAGCTCCTTAGAAGTGTTTCATAAAATAGTATTGCTTACCCTCTAATTTCAACAGCTGCTAGAATAGCAAGGTCAACCTGATAATATGCTACTGGGCTCAGGTTGTCATACAGGTTGGAACTGCAGGGAAAAGAAAAGGGAAGTTCTTAAATGAAATAATCAAAGTATTTAATAAAAAACCCTCCACAGTACAAAGTAATTGTATTTAACATCATAGCATGACTCCTGAGGCACTGTAGGAAAGCACAATGGATAAAAACTAAGGACCAGATTCCAGCAAGTTCTCCCCTAAATGCATGGAGGTCCCACCCTCTGCACAGTTTGGGGGAGCCTCAGCAGGGAGAGCTTGATGAAGGACATGAAGTTAATGCTGACTCTGTTATTCAGCTATCATGTAAAAAAGTACAGGGGACACTCCCCCCTCAGAGTGCTGCTGGGAGCAGAATCTTCATCTCCTTCCACCCATCTGATTATTGTGTCTCCCTAACCAAACACTTTGCTTCTTCTAATTCTTCTTCACTGCTGCTGCAATCAACAAACACGTGCAACAGTCTTTTCCTCCTGACCTGTAAATACCTCAGTCTTCTAGAGACTAGACCTGCTCTGCTAGGAACTGAGCCAGCATTGGAAATCTAGCTTTGGGAGTTTAAGACAAGCAGTGTGATCCTTAAAACCTTTCCTGGATAATCCCCTGGTAATGCCTATGAACTGTGATTACAGTGTTCCGTGGCACCACTGCTCACCCTTCTTGCATCCACAAGTCACTGAAGGAATTTTCTTCCATAAAAGGCCTAAAACACTGCAGGAACTTCCCTTCTCTTGCATCAGGAGACAAGCATGACTTGTGAGCAACCTCACTGGGTGTTTCTGATCCAGTGACAGTGGCAGGTGACTGCTGTCAGCCTAGGGAAGGTGGCAGACACCCCAGAGTGGATCATTTCCTGCAAAGAGCAGTCACATGCCACTGGCACACCTTACCAGCTGGTGGAGAAGGGGAAAAACTGAACAGACAGCAATGGGAGATCAAAGGGATATTTCATGTGCCAAGGCCTTTGATTGGTATGGCAAACCACTCTATCATTAAGTAGAATGGCAGCTTTAATCTCTCCTAACTCCCATAGATGACAAATGTGGATGAGATTAATTTATTCACTACATTAAAAAAAAATAAAGCCCTTAAATGGAAAAAAAAAAGTGCTTTGGTCCATCATGGTGGAAAACCAAAACTGCTGTATTCATCCTGTCCATTAAAAGCAGCATTGGGTAAAGATACTCCTAATGATCACATTTCCAATCTTGAACATCATCTCCAGAAGTTACAAATTCAGATTTATATACCAGATTGATATGACAGTGCTGTGCTCATCTGATAATTAACAGGAACACTACTGCTTTGTTCCATTTAATTTTCAGGCTCTTTTAGGCTGCCTGTTGTGGTGCTTCACTGCATGTTGCTCCTGCTCAGACTCCCCCATACATTGCCTGCCCTGAAAGACTCTCCTCCTCTAAATACATAAAACTCTGCCTTTATATCAGAAGGAATTCAGAGCTCAAGCACCAGTTTTAAAAGAGGGATGTAAACCCAAAGTCATTCTGTGGCACTACAAGTGTCAGCAGAGCACACTGATATGCACATACAAATATTGTGATGTTTTTTCCTCTGTTTTAGGAAACCMAATTCAGTGTATGTTTATTTTTCGAGCCATTCAGAGGCAAAGACAAGAGAATTGCCAGTAATACTGTGTGGTTTGCAGTCTATTTACTGTGAGTGTCTTCTCCCAGGTGAGGCACACACTCAGGGATTTCCATACCTCCTGATTTGCAAGTCAAACTTGACAGAGGTGTCCATCTCAGACTGCTGGTGCACACTGAAACGCAGGCCAGCTAAGAGCTGGGGGAAAAAAAACACTGTGGTTCACTTGGGAGCACAATAAAACACACAACAAAAGCTTCTCACTGCTATTAGACAACGGGGAAATTGCTTGAGGCTCCTAGTGATGAGAGAACACACACAGAACTGGCAAATTCAAGTTGTCCAGTTCATCCAGGCTGGAAGTGTAGTGGCCTCCCTTTAGATTACAGCCAAGGCATCACTACCATAAAATACAAAATAAGGATTGCATCATGCTCCCCACCCTTACGTCAGCCATGTCTACACATAACTGAGCCTCCCCAGACATTGCAAAAAGTACTGTAATCTAAAGAGCAGGGAACACAAGAGTGATTCAAAATTAATTCCTAAGGTTTAGTCTAAGTCGATTCATATTTGCTTTAACATCTGTGCAGTTCAGCATGATACACTTCAAAAGACTTCAGAAATAGCATTTATTGGCTCTTGGAGGAAAAGAATCATGCAATTGTTATAATTGTGACTGATTTTCGCTTCATTTCTTCAGAAAATAAGACTGCCTATGTCACATCACCTTAAAATCTGCCAGCTCTCACTAGTAATTCTTTAATTCTTCCAATTTCAGCTACATTTGGTGGAATTGCAGAAGTGTCAACTAGACAAAACTCTGTCCTTCCTCATGAAAGTAGGCAGAACAGAGATGAACTAAGAGAAAGAAGTGTTGTGTAGCTCTTGATTATATCCTAAAAAACACATATCAGATAGATATAAAAAATTTGAGGGATCAAAGCCCATTAATTCCACTATTTAATGAACTAATTTTGAGTTGCATCATAAAACTCACCAACAGACCTTTCATCCTTTAATTTAGCTGAAAAGTTGAAACCAAGTACTGCTGTACTAACCATACGTGGGCAGCTAAATGCCAGAGCTAATCTTGAATTCCTGTGAGAAAACTTCCTGCCCAAACACTGCTGTGATTATGGAAAATGCCACCTGCCCTGCTGGGTAAGCTGCCAGACACCTGCTGGACCAAACCTTACCTTGGTTCCTGCTTTCATGGGATTGCCCAGGTCACAAACAACCATGCGAGTCTGGTTCTCTGTTTTAAAGGCACATGAGAGCCTGGCCAGAGCCTGCAATAAACCACAAAGAAATGTCATTCTTTACATCTGAACACCTGGATGAAAGTCTGGTGTTCAGACTGAGAGAAGTTCTAGATATGCTGTATAAATTTTAATATAATTTGCCAGCCATAATACAGTGAAGTACTAAAATGAAATGTAATCTGAGTATGGAAGTCTCCAAGGAGACAAATGTGTTTGATCCAAGACAGACCTGTTCTCAAGGTTATGAAAGAGAGGGGCTTTGAAAAAACTGATCACTTTTTCAGTAGGCTTTGCTCCAAGACTGAAATAATAGAAATCAGTACAGATTGCCACAGCAGCACCTGAAATATGACTCCTCAAAACAGCTGGAATTTTACCTCATTGTTACGAACAACTCCGATGAAATCTGCTTGGGGTGGAACAATGACAAAGAGTTCTGCTTCATAGGCTCCCTCCCCCTGGTTCTGAGCACTGACAATGAGGGTCAGGGGATTGTCATCACCAATGTAGATCTGCTTCTGGTCACTAGAAGAAAACAGGGCAACAATGAGCTCTGCATTCGGGTTTTCAATTGCATTGAAGWGGCTGAACTTAGAGAAACGAGAGACATTCTGAAATTTCACAGAGACCTTGGAGAAATCTGGAGGCAGTGCCTTTGCTTCAGAGTGGCAGGAGAGCTCTAAGGTACTTTTAAAAATCCCTATGTCTATAATCACAAACGGAGCAAGTGTTACATGTTCTTTTGTAAGAAGCTTTCCTGTAAAATGTACCACAGAACAACAACAAGAAAAAAAAAAGAAAAAACCCAACATAATACAGATACCTTCTTCTCACAAGGAACAAGCAATTATGAGAAGATAAACCCCAGTGTACATTTGGAATTACTTTGGCCCACTTTGCAGAGGTACAAGCACACATTTATAACAAAACCCAAGGGAAGGCTCAGCTACACAGAGCAGAGCCAAGACCTCTGCAATACCTCTGGTTCCAGATACAAAGAGRCTCTCTTTGCAAACAATGTGTTCTCATTTCACCAACTGCAAGCAAACATCAAAGTATCTGCACTGATGTATGATGAGTGAGTGCTTGTGATGTGTCCTATCTACAGACAATGTGCATATGCTAAATGCTTTAATGCATTAAACAACAGATTATGAGATAATACAGTAAGAGAGGTTTTAGGCCACACAAAGTACCAAAAGCTCAGACTGATGAACAAATTTCCACTGAAAACTTGTTTCTTTTTTCCAGGTTTGATAAAAGATACTGCCAATACCAACATATTTTTTTTTCATACGAGAGAGCCCTACTCCTCCCCCTTGCTGGATAAAAATCACATCCTCACGTGTCTATCTAATATTAAACAACAGAACAGAGATACAATGGCAACTGGAAGTGGTTAATTCTCAACGGTCCAATGTGTTTGTTGCTAAGGTCCAGCTTAGCAAATAAGTAAATAAATATGGCCTACTTGTAGTGGAGGCTGGGGTGGGAGTGGTGCATTTCATGCTAAAGACATCAGGTTACAAACCAGAAAATAGGTTTTCTTTAAAGCATATAAGCCTGAGTTTAGATCATGGACAATGAGAAGTCCTACTTATTTCCACACATCCCTTAAACAAAAGTATTACTAGCTACTGGATTTTAGACTTCAAGCAGGGAAATTGCTTTTCCTTGTTGTATATTTGTCATGTATTTACCTTTGTACTGACACCTCCAGCTTTGGCTTGCAGATATTATCATCCCCACAATCCAGCAGAATATGGGCCTGTGCAAAAATCAAACACATACTGTTGTAATAATTCYTTCATCTGTTCTAACATACATTGTCAATAATACTGTTTCACCACCACATGAAAAAATTCTACATAGCTGGTTATGAAATGTTTTCATGTCATTAGTCTCAGAAGAGAACAAATGAGTTTTTTATATGTGGGGGACACTGTGCCAACTGCAATTCTAGGACAGATGTTTACACTTTAACCATGTTTGTGTATTTTGAATAATCTTGTCATATTAAGTTGCATCTTCATTATCCTCTTCACAAACAAGTGCAAACATTWGTAAAAAGGGCAGAAATAGAAAAATTATGTCTATTACCTTAAGAGATCTATAGGGAAAAACCTAATGTACATAGAGCAGCACAGGATGAGAATGGATGAAGCACTTCAAGCCTTCAATATCAACACTTCCAGTACAACCCTMACTGATTTTCCCCTTAAGATAAACCCAAAWATGTCCTGAGTTCTCTCATGGCAGGCTGTGCAAGCAGAGTACCTGTCTGCTCATATTGGCAGGAGTGAACTGGTTGAGGATAGGGTGCAGTCCTGTTGCATCTGCAGCTGTCCTGTAATCCAGACGATATTCCATAAAAATGGTGATGGGGGTTAGCTTGTCTCTGAACTCAGATTCATCCTGAGGAAAGCAAAGGTTGCAATCACAATCAAAATGTAGCAGGAATGGAGAGGCCAAAACAACATAAAACYTCTGAGCTGTTTTCAAAGTAGAAAATCTCCTGTCAGAAAACCTGCACAATTTTAGCAGCAGCATGCCTGTTTAACAAATGGAAAACTGGAGCATACAGAAACATGAAGTAATGGAAATCCAGTAACAGGGAGCCTAAGGGCTACACAGCTCTGCTCTTTCCTGTCAGACCAACCTCAGTCAGCTTCTAAGACCCCTCAGAGATACTCATCTTTGGACTTGGAATTTTTCCTTCCTAAAGTTGTAACTTGCCACTTGGAAGTTGCTGACTTTCATGTTGTTCATTTGAAGTCATTCTGTTTATCAAATGCTGATCCTGCCTTTCAGAGAACCTACAAACCATCTCTTAGCTTGACATTAGCCACAGATTTGCTCAGTGTAAACTCTGCTTGGTTTCTTAGAGTAATGAAAACTGACTCCAGGATGAAGTGAGATTATTTCAGAACATGTCTTCTATGGGCAGAAACTTAGTGAYTACCTAGAGTTTTAAACTGGTTCTGCACCCCATTTGTGATCATTTCATATAGGTCATGTGCCATGACTTCCTCTATGAAAATGTCAGGAGGCAATGTGCTAAATCTTTGCTAACCCTGAGATSTGAGATGTCTAATTCTGTATGTAACGCACAAAAGTCAGGTCAAAGAAAGTATATTACCTACCCTCCATGAATCCTTAATGATTGCTAGCTTTTTTATTTGGGTTTTTTTCTAGTGGGAAGCAAGTATTGTTTATGTTTGACTTATAAGTGTCAGTTGCAGGTTTGTATTTTTCTTCCACTTTTAGCCTCCAAAGTAGATGGGACAACCTCTGCTTATTGACTTTCCTGTTCCTTGGAAATTGTAACTAATTTGGTGCCTGGATGACTTATCCAAGAAGCCTAGAACAAAATTCTGAATTGAATTCCCAGTGCATTTAGGGACTAGAACTTGTGCCACAATAAAATTCATTGGTCATCCTGAGACAGCAGCAGTAATTTGGAACAGACTTATSGTTTTATTAATTCCAGGTCTATTCACTGAAAATGACGTTTCTCTAGTATTTTTTTCTTGGCTTTTTTGTTTTTAACAGCTAATACAATAGACAACACACCAAAAATGATTTGCCTAAAACATTCATGGCTACTTACCCTCAAGAAGGCGTCGAGTTCCTCGCAGTTCATTTTGCCMCCCTTTGTAATTGTCATGTTCTTAGAGTGGCTGGGCTGCTTGCTGTGGAGGAAGAGAGCTCTCCTTATAGCTCCTTTCTGCTTCAGTTTATCCAACAGCAGCTCCACCTGGAAATCTGGCCAAGCCAAAGGGTTTGGGTGTCAGGGATATTTCATTCCATTAAAAACAGTGCAGACTGCCCTCAGAAATGGAGCTGAGGACTGATTTCAGCTACAATGAAAACCTAGTGCTTGCCCCTCTTAAAACTTCCAGATCTTTCCATGAAAAATCTCTACATTAGTCCTCAAGCACTGCTGCTGTCCTCAATTGGATTCTGCTTTTTCCTTAAACACTGGAAATATGTAAGAACACAGATCTGTTTATAATTTGTAATTGCTGTAGAACTGCAAGTACTAAAGTTAGAACTTTTTTTCCCCTAGGAAATTTAAAGCAATCTTGCACATAACACTTGTATTTTTAAATACCACTGCTGATCTAATTACTTGATATATTTGCTATAGATAATAAAACTGAGAATACATAACAGGTATTCATGTGAGCCTTCCCAGATCACACCACCTCTGTACTTGCCACAGAAAATAAGGAAAAGATTTTGCGATCTAGACAAAACCTGACTGCAGCAGGCTGCTTGCCACACTGCAAAACCTCTTGGAGACAACTTAAAATTATGTTTGAAACAATCTTTTCCTGATTCTGATCTGAGAATCTGATTTAAAAAGTCAGTGATATCAACCAGAAAGTCATAATCTCAACAGGATGTGCCAAGTCCCCTGAGGCTTGTCTGTGTATCTCAGGCCTAACGATGCACATACTTGAATATTCTTGTCTCAAACTCCCGTCAATGAGAGTCACCACAAATTCTGTAAAATACAAAGGGCTTTCCAAGACTGATTAACATATATTTATGCTGACATATATGCCAAGACTAGTTGAACATATATTGAAAATCTCAGGTATGGTCAAATGACCTCTACACTGCTACAGCCAAAAGCCACCTGCTGCAGAGTCCCAGAGATGTACATGCCACCCAAGTGGCAGCAGTGTGCTGCAAAGAGCACCCAGCTGTTTGCCATGAAAGTAACAATGACCAGTGCTCATGTCTGCAAACAATACAAGGCTTCCARCTTTTAAATGAGCAGAACTTACTGAGTGAGTTCGGGAGCTTTCCTTTGCCATCCGCTTTTAAGCAGAACTTGACTTTGAAGCTGTTTGAGATGGGAAAAAGAGTGAATTTCACACACCTTCTATCATTTTCTTCTAAAATACCTCACTATTTACTTCTGTTCAGATGTATCCTCCTTTTGAGACTCCAGCTCATTCCCAAAAGCTATTTTCTACTGATTGAAGAGAAACTACAATCTATTAACAAATAGACAGAACTGCAGCAATGCAAAGCTTTGGAGTCTTGATTCATGTAGGGACAATCACCTGTGGACTGGAATGTTTATTTCTGTAATCAAATGGATCTTATTTTAAAAGCTAGCACACTGACCCTGAAAAGAAAGCTAGCAGTAGGAAGGGAAAGTGGGTTTAGCTAACAGCCTGGGAACCAGAAGCAAAATCAGTTTACAGAGCAAACCATTGCCCAAGTGTGCACATAAGTGGGTAAAACCACTGCAATACCCTGTGATGGGCTGACATCTTGGGAAAGCCTTACTCTGCTTAACAGGGACAGCTGGCAGTCCTGCAGGTTCTGGGAGTCAGTCTGGCAGCTACTAAAGACAGTGCTAGTCCTCCAACTGCTGTCAGAGAGTTCTTATTTTGATTTGTCTGCTCTTTCARAAAACTCTGTCTCTTCTTTTTCTAATTACAAAAGTAAAACCCAACAAGTCCCTCCCATCAAAGGAAAGCATAGACACTCTGCTTACCAAGAAACTTTYACATCTCCCAGTGAACAGGCTTTGTTTTCTGGGTTTAGAATGGTTGGGTTAACTTCCAGGGCAGCATTTACTCTAATAACTGGCCTAGCCCTGCAAAGAAAAAAATCCTCTTGAAGAGCASTTAACACCCCATCAATATACAGAAACACACAATATTTAGTGAAACCACAAGAAAAACAAAGAACCAGTGAGTAGATGAAGCTTTCTGTGCCCTTTCATTTCCATCAGCCACAACAGGGACAACTGTTTCAAGAGGAAGTCCTATCTACTTATGGTGCAGACCAATATATCCTCCCCAAAATAACCAGGCTGGGATTGCAGCTGATGTGTCACAATCTAGAAAACTGTCCCTCAGAAAGCCTTGAAGACAGCTTATTTATGTTTTCTCCTGACTACATATTATTGAGAAAAATGAATTTTAGACAGCAGATAGGTGTACTTAGTAAAAAAATCAGTGTAGTRTTTTTTCAGCTCCAGAGGTTTGGATGGTGGAGGGGCAGATTTTCAGACTTCCCTGATCCTGCTTTGTTTAGTAGCTCCAGAACCCCACAGAGCTTTCCCTCAGCTACAAGCACAGAGGCMCCTTACCTGTACAGAACAGCTGTGTCAACGCCAAAGGCTCCAACAATCAAGTCTAGAAAGAGAGGAGACATCACACATTACAACCTGCTTTTGGAAATATGCTGTTCCCCAGAGGTGGGACTGCCACYGAGTTACTGAGAAGTGGAGCAGAGCACCTGGATATCCGTTTTTGTCCACATCTGTGGCTCCTTTCAGCGAGTACCCAAAGCTGGGGGGCATGGTGCGAGCGGCCCACTGYCCTTCCAGGACCTGCGATGGGATGGCATTCAAACCACCTGCTCCTCCATTGTAGATATACACAAGCCCTCTCTTGTCCTCTCCACCATAGGGWGCAGCAACTGCAATGTCTGAAAGGCAAAAGAACAATCATCAACATCTGCAGACACAAACTTGTGCTTGCATTAGTCAATAATTTCTGATTTTACAGTTTCAATGTGTGTCCACAGGGAGGAAATGCAGCCTTTAAAATGCTAATCAACATTTGTTTGTTTATTGCTCCTTTTATTTGTTCTTTCATTATTGGACACTGCTCTAGAAAGTATAAACATTTAACAAGAACATGTCACAGCCTTTTTTGGGGAGAGGAAGGAGAGGAATAGCTCTACAAATAGTTCTACTATAGAACTACAGAAATAGTTCTGCTTCTGCATTTTAGTGACTGACTTGCAGGAAAACCCTATGGATTTGGAATGCTTTTGAGCTTTTTATTTAAACAAGCAGAGTTAGTCACTGTGGGTGCCAAGCCACAAAACTGAGTGCGACTCTCTTCCCATTTCATTTACACGCTCATGTTCCTCCAAAGGGTGGGACATGTTAATAATGCTGGAACATTTAAATCATCCTAAACCAATGGGAAATACTGAAATCCAGGCTGTCCYAGTCATAGCTTGGCAGCATGCTTTATGGAGAACTTCCAGTTAATGCAGTTATTCCATCTCTTCAATTTCAAAGAACTCACTGTTAGTGTTTAATAAACAGTAAGAAACAAAATGCTAATTAGACTACCTGTAAGGACAGCTTTAGAAGTGTACATATAATCTAATTTTAACATTTCCACAGACAGTTCAAGGACCAATCATGAAACACTACTTGGAATAATTACATTTCTCCTTCCTCTTTCCAGAAATTTTGCAAAGTTTGATGAAAAGAATAAGGACTCAAAAGTTCACAGCTTTGTATTTTTGACTCCTATTTACAAACTTCATGAGGACAGTAAAATTTCCTATCTTGTACCATACTGTGATGRAAGGCATTTTAATTAACACTCCCAAAATGAGACAGARCAATAAAACCCAAAAAAAGACCAARGAACAGCAAAACARTTAAAATTTCAAATGTAAGTATGGCAGGATCAAAAATGTTTGGGATAATCTCATCAARTGACTGGAATTTTGGSTGTCAGCTGTCCAATGYCTTCTGTAAATAGTTGCAGTGATAYTGCATCTTCACACTCCTTCTACATCCAGTTAGCAACTAAAAAGGTCCCTTCCAATTTCRACTACACTGKSAATTTATGACTTCATCAAAAATAAATTAGAGCTTCCTGGGAATTTGAAGTAACCATGGAGTGTAATTTTTGATCTTACAGGAAATACTTAGCATGCAAGCTGAATGGAAAAA
>CADDXX010000583.1:185805-236202 GCA_902810485.1 Alauda arvensis
AKTTTTGATGGCACTCAAATTCCCACTTGAGACAACATTTGAGTTTAATGGGCATTAAAAAGTGCTCTCCCTAATTGCTGGAAATCTCCATCCCAACACCACATGATTCTTGCCTGCTTCACTGCTCTGCATTCCTATCAGAAAGCAACAAGAAGCTTGGGCAAGGGCTTTGAGAGTCCTCAGCTCCAGCTGTGTCAGACTCAAACTTCTCTCCCAATTACTCACTCCAAGCACTCAGCTCTTTGCACATGTGGCTGTGGCTGCTATGCAGTATTTTCACCAAACTCTTCCATTTTGAATAATAATTAAAAAAAAACCCAACCCTACACTTTTGCTCAGGAAAATCTTTTTTGTATGAACATTTTAAACCAGCAACCTGAAAGAAAACCTTCTTTTCTGTCATCATTGTGTTTCTAGAGGGGAAAATGGTCCTTAAACAAGGGAAAGAGGAACATTTGAAGACTGAGGAATATTGAAGATGTCCTAACAGGTCACACTGGAGAGTCAGGTAATTTACTGAAGTTTCWGTGGTGGTCATGACTTAGGAAGCAATCAGGTGGTGAGTGTAAGAGCTAAAGCTTCAGTGACACAGTCTCTGTTCGCTGCATCCATGGAACTCCTGTTAGCATTGCTGGGAGCAGCATACAAGCATGGAAAGGAGTCTGGACCTCAGYGTGCCACTCTCACCCACAGCTACAGTGTTTGTGTGCAGGATCCACACTCCCTGTGCTGCCTGGCTTCCCTCTGCCATCAGAAGACCCTGCCCAAGGAGCCATGTCCTACCATTGAAGCCATCCTGATCCAGGTCCCCCAGGGGGGCGATGGAGCTGCCGAACCTGGCGAAGATCTCGAAGCCGTTGAGCTTGGCCGTCTGGAAGCCTCCCGAGGGTCTCTGCAGGCAGATGCTCACCTGGCCCACCTCCTGCAGCTTCCCATCTGAGCTTCGGTCCATGAACAGAGGGGCTCCAATGAACAGATCTGTGTAACTGSAGCAAACACACAGAGCCCTTCAGCAGCAGCACGAGAATTCCTTCTCTTCAGCACCTCTTATTCACTATGTGCACASRTTTCTGCTSAAGTCACCWCTYAGATGGAAGTTAACTACCTCTAAATTCAGCTRAAGGCAAATATTTATTGACAAAGTAAGCACAAATACACAAAAATGTAATGGACTTTCAGCATGTGAATATACACACGTAYTTATGGACAAACAAACCTGCAAATGTTAAAACAAATGTGGAGTTTTAGCAAAAGAGCTGTGCATGTGTTAACCCAGCAATGCAGACAGAAATCTAGATTGTGGTAAAGACCTTTTAATAGAAGTTATTTTTTTCTTTCCCGACACAAGTTGGGTGCATTGGTGTGAGAAGGAGAAGAGGACACTTACTTGTCCCCGTCGATRTCCGTGGCAGCCACCGAGTACCCAAAATAGGCAGCCATCTAAAAAACAACATACAAACCAGACCTGTGAGTTGTAGTGACACAAACAAACAAATCCACACAAATGTGTACACAAAATACATCAGGGAGATGATAATATGTGCCACAAATTTTTTTTGTTCCTTTTTTCGTTTGTTTCTCTTCCATGCTCTGTTAGAAAGTAAACCTATTGGTTACTTTTCCCATTTCCCCTTTCATGACCCAGTCCCTTTCCCAGCTCTCAAACAGGCAGCACTTCCTTTATTTAAATAAGATTAGAATTCCCTCAGACTTCTTGAAATTTTGCTTTGGCAATCAAGCCAGTAATATACAGACTATTATCTAATATTCTCAACACTGTTGCAGCATAGGAAAGGCTTCCTGGTCACCCACCACACTCAGCAGAGCCACACACCTGCTCTCCAGTGAAGTTGTACATGGAAGACATGTTTTTCCCATTGTAAATGGACACCTGCAAGTGAAGAAATACACATTACAGCATACCAGCAATAGTTCACCTTTTTTATTTAATRCAAAGATTAAGGTTTCAAATTTTTTACCATGCCCAGAGTTCTTGCTGCCCGTGGGACTCCTGACACAAAGTCTGAAACATAAAGCAAGACACAGGTAACAGGCAGGTCCCAAAGCACAGTGACTCTGCTGAGCAGAGCAGCTCATTGCTAGCACTTGATGCCTTTCCCTGTGCACTGCACCATGGATTAGCAAGGTCTGCCCAGCCTGTCACAGGATGYTCTCACTGAAGCAAGGGGCTTACCTTCAATGCCATCACCATTGAAGTCCCCAACGGCCACTGAATAACCTGCAGAGACAAGRGGAGGCTTTCAAAACATTATTAAACCTTTTATCTCTCTTTACATTCTCACAGGTGTCTCTGTGCACAGTCCTCCTCTCTCCATCTTGAAATGCACTGGTATAAATATTGCCTTGAAGCTTAGACTATGAAGAGCTCCATGAGTAGCTGTGATTCATCAGCATCCAGSAATTTCAGTTCAGAAGATAAAAATTTAAAAAAAAATAATCCTGGGAATTGATCTGTTATATCCTTGCTTTTTTTCCTGAGCCTAGTTGGACATACATGAAGCAAATGATGATTTCCCACTCCTCATCGTTTTTCTTCCAAAACATAATTCTTCAACATTTTAATTTTGTTTTGGTAGGTTATTTAGAAACAGGTTATTTAAATAACAAACAAATAACCAACCACCTGTGTGACTAACCTCTCATATAAAAATCATACCTTTGCCATTCCCATATTCACCTTGACTCACAGAGCACAGGAAACCATGAAAATATTTCCATTTATTTTGATCTTAGTTACTTCTTGAGTCAAGTCTATGGCAAAATGACTACAATAACTAACTACAACTCCATCATACATAAATGGCTGCATTTTCAGGAACGCCACTCTCTCATTATCTGTTAGATGCTGGATTATGAGTTGTGTGATTTGGATGTAAGCATCAGCAGTGCCAGGGAGTGCTCCAGGCAGAGGTTTCTCATTTCCCAGCACCTACCCAAGTAGCTGTCATCAAAAGCAGCACTGGCAGGTCTGGTTGCCAGCTGGTCATCATACTTGGTACTGTAGACTTTGGAGTCGTACTTGGCCACAATCTCTGTCACTCGATCAGAAATCAGCTGGCCTAGAGAGAGAGAAAGCAAACAGATTCAAAGCACCAGCAGAATTTGTGAACTCATCCACACACAAGTGTAAATGTGCATCCTGCTTCAGCAAAAATGTGTGCACACTCTGAATCACAGGCACATGCTGAGCTCTCCCTGCAAACAGAGAGCAGTCCTGCAATGAGGTGGCACTTCAAAGGCAGTGCTATCACATGCTCATGGTTGGGCAGAACTGAGCCCTCTGGGTGCTCCTTGCTCAAACACCACAACAGGAGAGCCTGTTTGGGCAGACAAGAAGCTAATAAAATCAACAAAAATGAGATGAGCACAGTGTATGTTCTCCATGTTCACTTCCTCAGCCACTAGGTGGTGACTCCACTACATTCTTGTCTTTGAGTTTAAATGAAAACGTCAATCACCAAAAAACCCCATTCAGAATGGCACTTCACAAACAAGTATTCATATATATATTCATACATGTATTCATGTATGAAATGAAGGGAAAACTCCTCCTCCAGTCTATCAGGATGTGGAATAAAAGTTCAGGATGAAAAATCTTATTTTCAGAAGTATACTATTATCTTTTATCTAGAGTCAAGTTTTTTTTTGGTTGAAATAGAAGAGGACAAGGTTGTTCTGGCAGATGAAGTGTCACTTTTACCAAAAAGCAATATGAACACAGGAACCTAATTTAGATGATATTGTATCTGCAGTTTAGCCTCAATTATTCAATTTTGTTCAGAATTTGAAACAGTGGACTGGAACAGGCCTCCTGTGCTGCTGCACCTACATGTAGGCTGGCATGATACAGAAAATCTATTAATAAATGTCAGAAGTTAGTTGAAAAAACGGGCAGCAAAGCTGGGCAGCAGCCTCCTTTGAACAGAGCTGCAGTTAAAGGCTGGATAATCCTGCAAACAAACACCAAATGAATCCCACGGGAGCAAAGTATAATAGGTAATGCCAGGTGGAGGTAAAATGTGCCCCACAGCACAAAAAAAAAAAAAAATACAAACGCAAAATGTCTTTGTGATCAGAGGAAAACAATGGAATTCTCTTTAGAGGGGATATTTCTCACTGAAAGTGCACACTTTGTAAGTGTGTCAAATTATAAAACATGTAGAGAGCAGAACAAAATAAACTTATCGTGCTGATGAAAACAAATCCCACTTTCCAGGGAAAATGCCTTTATAATGATCATGGAATTATTTAAAACACAAAGGACATCCATACTATTATTACTACAGTCTTTATCTGTGGTTGCCTTGATTATTCAGGAGATATTCTTAAGGACAAAGGGACATCTCTGTCAGTTTGCTTACTGACAAAGACTGACAGCAGCTGGAAGTGTGTGGATCAAAATGAGAGAGAGGATAAAAAGAAAACTCATGAAGGTCAACTTCTCTGGGACTTAAATGATAAATCTCACCTTGCCAGTAAAAGCTTCCAGGTCCTCCAAGCAGCACCCTGTCTCCCTTGGAAGGGAATAAAAACAGRAAGAGAGAAAGAAAAATGAAAAACACATGAAGCACATCTAAAGCCAGACAACACAGCCTGTGTTTGTGGGAAGAAATCYCATGCATGTACATCACTGTAGCTCTGCTGACCACCACACATTTTCCTTTCTGAAGGAGTGAATAATAAGAAATGCATCTTGTAAAATGCTGAGCAAAAATCTTCAGTGACTGTTTCACCCATTTAGGATTCCAGGCAGAATTGTGTTTTTATTGTAACAGACCCTTCTTCCCCTATAAATGTATGGCAAGAGGAATACAATTCGGAGAAAACTTAGAGAGTGCTACATCATGTTTTTAGGTCAGTAACAAAATAGTGTCATCTTCTGCCTCTGCCATTTTCTGTAACTTAGCATTCAAAAAGCTTAATTCAGAATAACTGTGATGTAATTCCCTCACTCCATATTTCTTGGCACAACTGCAATTCACAAACCATTTTATGRAACTTTAACCACATGAGCTATCCAGGGCTGGGAGTTTGCTCTGTCAGTATTGAGTTAGGCTATAGGCTTTGCTGCATAATTCAGCCACCTATCCAGGTTTTAATCCTAAAAACTCCAATATTCACCACTCAGAAAAAYCCAGGTCAGATTTCTGGAGATGCATCCTGGCTTGTCCACTCAAAGGTTTTTGATTGGAGCCCAAAGTTGGTTTTAACTGGGCCTGGAGTCTGGACAGTGACCCCGAGGGCATGTGCAAAAGAACCCACTCACAGTCCTACCCTGCACTTGGCAATTTCCTCTGGAGGAAAACCAAGAGTGCCCTTGGGCAATGAGTGATGGGACATGACCTCATCCTGAGATGKGAGAGCCCAAAAAAAGAGCCACAAACAGGGCTTGAGTGGTCTTAACACATCCTGACTGCCTAACAAATACACTGCACAGTGTAAAAACCCCCCAGTCCATTCTCAGATCAGGGCACTGTTTTACTGTGCTTGGATTTCAAAAGTAATTGTGAGCTTGAAAATAAAAAAACAAGAACTAGAACAGACAGGGAGAACACAAAAGTAGAAGAAACACAGGTCAGTAAAAAGCCCCTGTATTTCTGCTAGCTGATGAGAAAAWCAAACATGCTTCACAAACACATTGTTAACCAGTTCCCTGAGCTGTTATTCCTCAAGAAGTAACACTTGCACCAATCCCATGTCCCAAAAACCCTGACTATTTACTATTATTTGATTGACTACCAAAGCTGAATTGACTTGAGGGGCAGCTGCAGCAGAGGGGTATGGCAGGAAGCTGGGAAAGCAGATTATTTGTTCAGGACAAGAGGTGAAAGTGTGCTGCTGTCAAGATGTGGGGAGGTTTATAAAAGCTCTTTGAGTGGTTTCAAGTTATTTTTTGGTTTATTTATAAATTTTGGTTGGTTGTGGGCTCGCTCCCAGGCAGGATTTAATTTCTAACTGCTCTGTATCAGGAGTGCTTGCCAACTTGCAGCTGTCTGCTGACCCACAGAAATGACCAAAAAAATCACATACCTTTGTAAAGTCAATGCTAAATCCACCTTGACAAAACCCCTGTCCATCTGCATCGATAGTTGCTACCAAAGGAGAAAAGGAAAAAGAGGAGAAAATTAAATAAATTAAGTATTATCAGTACTCAATCAGTTGATTCTGCAGATACTTTTCAATGCATCTTCCTATGTAAACCTCCACTCCTAAACTTGAACCTTGGAATACTTTCCTCCTTAATCAGTGTTTYCTCTTTATCARCAACKCCCAACCAAATGCTGTTACAACTTTAGGCCTGGCCTAACAGACAAGTCACATTAGCACAGTCAAAGCAACCCCATATTCCTTTGTATTTCATCTTCAAAAGCTTTGAGGAAAATACACTTGCAATTTCTGTTCAGGAAATAAGATATCTGGCAAAGAGGGGATAAGTTTTTCTCTTGGTATGGAAAAGAAAGTTGAATTGGCTTAAAACAAAAAGAGCACACTTGGCTGAAAAAATACCTCCATCCTGAGACTCACCCCAGCAAGAATTGTTATGGCTGCTGAATCAATTTTAGGATTATACAGCTTCAGAGCAGAAATGCTGGGAGCTCCTTATCTGAAAGTGTGACTGCTTAACTACCATGATTTAGTTGAATATTTACTTATTTAACCTCTTGCTATGCTGGACCAGGCTGGATTTTATTCCTGTTCACAAATCATTTCCAGCAAATAAAAAGTCAATACCAACTTCAAGTTTCAGGTTCTAAACCTCTGAATAATCTATTAGCCCAGCTAGAGGAAATAAATGCAAAGCATTTGGGAAATAAGGCTCCAAATGTTCAGCTGTTAATGTAATTTAAACAGTGCATCACTACATGGGTATGCTCACAGGGACATCAGAAGCTATTTTTGCAATACCTTGTCTGCTAAAATGAGCTTGCACCTTTAATGTRCTTMAATAATGATAAAATATTTGAGATTSATAAAAAAACCCACTCTGCTCCRAAATGCACAGAAACTGTGRCMCAAGAGGAATTCCAAAGAGAAAAGCAGTGTAAGGGTCCTGTTACTTACTTGACCTGCAGGGAGCATATTCCACAAATTTGGACCCAGCAAGCAGGTAACAAGTTCCCACAGGCTCTCTCTCTTGTTTTGTTTCAGTTCTCCAGTGGTACAGTGGGGCACAGGCCTGGGGAAGAACACACAGCAGTGAGGAAACAACTCCTCTTCAAAATGCTGGTGAGTATCAAATAATACCAGGAAATTSCATTTTTCTACAGAAAAGCAGCAAAAAAAAAAACCCCTGGCAGATGTATCTGGTGTTATTAGAGGAGATTTATACTATCAGCAGTGGGGCAGAATTTACTCAGTTTGTATTTTATAAAAAAGCTAATTTATACTGAGAATTCTAGAAATAATACTTTCTWAAAGCAACAGGTGTGAAGTGTTTATCAAGAATTTATAACACATTCTAACTTCATCAAACTAATTTTACTACTTTCCTTAAAGCTAGAAAAAATGCTCCTACCGTTGTTTACAGAGAGTAAGCAAAACCTAGGTAGGAAATTCTGAAGAAAAGACAATTGATGCTGATTAGTGGGATTTTGTTGAAATTCTAAGTTATCTGGATCTATTTGCATTTTCTTCCACTGCAATATCTCAGTACTGAAGGGCATCAAAGACCTACCAGAATTTTATCATTTTGGGATCTCACAGAGGCTCCAAACCACTGATGTGACTTAAATTCCAGTGGATCATCAGGAGCAAAGTCTCTGTTACCTGCAAAGACAAGCAAAAAGAAGCATAATTTCACAGGAACCTGTACAGTAAAACTGAAAAAGAGAAACAAAACCAAAAAACCAAAACACTAAGCCATGGGTTTTGATGCATACTGAGAAAACCAGAAAGAGCAACATTGGAGACTATCACCCTTTGATGGAAACTGGCTTTAAAAAGGATTTATTAGTATTTTTTTATATCAGGGGCSCAAAGCAGCTATTTTTGCACACAGAGCACTGGTGCAATTCTGATGAGTTGTGAGAGCTCAGAGTTTATAGGATGTCTGACAGCCACACAGTAAATACCTCAGAGCTGAGATATTTGACTTGCAAGCAGATGACAGCACTGCTCAAGAAGCAGAGCCAAAGCCCTGCTAGGACTAAAAGAAATATTGCCTGGATTAAATCATGTGAGCTTTGGCTACAATCATCCTGCTGGTAACATCTCTATTCTGAGTGTCACTGCAAAGCACAAAGCAGATTTGCAAACTTAAAAAATATGGRGAAAGAGAGCAAGTTTAAAACTGTAATTTGTAATTTGCACTGGGGGCTGCTCTGTGATGCTGGCTRGTAGAAACAAGCAGTATTTCTGCARGTGTTAAGGGTCAAAGTCATARAATTATTTGGTGTTTCTTGTGTGCTTTCACTGGCAAAAGGAGGGAAGTTTTGCCAGCATGATGAGAAAACTGATGTAATCCTTAGAAAAAACATACCTTTCCTAAAAGTTCCCTAAATGGCTGGTTTATRGAGCCTAAAACTACAGGAATGGATGAGGCAAGAGCCACACATCACCTCCAGAGTGCCAGGGGGATCCCCAAACCCAACCCTGCTATGAATCAGAGACTGTAGCCACTTGAGCCAAAACTTGTTTTACACCTTGTAAAGAATGTTCTGTCTGCAGAGATTGTGCTACTTCCCTTAGGAAAGTCCCATGGAAAAGACAAAAGAGATTTTCATCTGCTGAGCGAGCCAAAACAAGCAAGTATCTGGACTATTTTTGCCCTCAGATTAGAACTACACAGAAACCAATGCCAAGCACATTGCAACACAGAGAACTATTGTGTTTCCTTCTAATGTCATCAAAGGCAACTGAAACTCCCTCACCTCCCCTCCATCTCTTACTGCACTGGTGCTCAAGGTTTGGAGGGGCTGATGATCAGCACATCTGCACAGATCTATGTGCATTGAACCTTTACACTCTCACCCTTGCACAGGCTAAATTGTGCCTTGGAGACCTGCATGTCACCTTTTAATAGTACACAAAAACAAAACCAGATCAAGGTGTTTTCCAAACAGGGAACTATCTTTGGCACACACAAAAATCCCTGTCTCATCACCATTTTTTTCTGTTCCTTGCCTTTAAGTATGAAAGCCCACCCACAGATAGTTTTGCTCAGAGGCACAACTGGTTTAGTTTCAGATGAAGCTGCCACTCAAAGGGGCAGCAGTTCCCATTTGCTCCTGTCCACGTGTTCATTCCTGCTGCCTGTGTCTCTCCTGGCACTCCTGATCTCATGGCCACAACATGAACCACCCCAGAAGGAGGTGGTTCAAATTTAGCCCTCCTAAAGAAGTGTTCAGCAGGATGAGGTTCCAGCCCAGCTGGCTGCACGGGGAGGGGAGCAGTGCCAGCCTGCTGGGGAGAAGACAGCAGCACAAGGCTGGGAACCATATCCTTTCTGGCACCAACAGGGATTTAAAAGTGCTTAATTCATCTTCTAACCACACCCAGRTTACGTAGGCTGGAAAGACAGATTTGGCTTCTGCCCTCTCCTTGTCCAGCTACTCTCGAATACAAAGAAGTGTCTCAGCTCTACTTGCCAAACACAGCTTAAAACAATGTTAAACTTAGGAATAGTTGCAGGGTGGCATTTTATACTTTTCTGTTGGATTCTTATACAACACTATGTATGTATGGCAAAAATGAAAGCTGGTACAGCAGTTCCACAGTGTACAGCAGAATGCTATTGTCCKAGGTACTGTAAATGCAAAGCTC
Source organism: Alauda arvensis (assembly GCA_902810485.1). Classification (NCBI taxonomy): domain Eukaryota; kingdom Metazoa; phylum Chordata; class Aves; order Passeriformes; family Alaudidae; genus Alauda; species Alauda arvensis. The sequence goes on from CADDXX010000583.1 coordinate 195,589, forward strand.
CCAGTGAAGTTTAAAACAACAGACAGGAATGAGAAGGAAAGGCTGTGCTGCAATAGTGAGTAAGCATTACCAACAACCTGATTTTTATCTCAGCTGTTAAGGAAATTAGTCCCTTCAAGTCTGGGCTGAGTAACAAGGACAAAAAAAATACAATAAAAAGAAAGCCAAGTAGTGGTTACTGGTGCCACCTGCCCATGGTCTGTGCTGACTGCACTGGAGAAGAGAGGAGMCAGCAGAAGAACCAGCACAGGCTGCCAAAACACCTCCACTTTCCCTGCGCACTCCTCAGCTGCCAAGAAGGATCAGTGTCCAGGACAGCATCTCTATTGTTGTTCAAGGGACAAAAACATTTTTCTGTGGTATTAAAAAGCCCTGATTCAGCTCTAAATTGAGGATAATATTAGAAATCTCCATGCTTTCAGATACAACCAGAAGCTGGCACATGAAAACCCCAAATCTYCCAACCGGAAAGCAAACGAACACGACCACAAAGATAATGATGTGCCAAATGCAGTCTGTGTGCCAGATGTCATGACTTCAGAAGCCAGCATCATCATTTCTGAGGGCCTGAACAACAAATGAAGAATTCTTACAAAACCCCACCGCCCCACAGAGAAATGTGTTCCATTAGGCAATTTGGCAAAGTGGGGTTTGTTTATTTATAGCACACTGCTATTGTAGAAACACATTGCAAACATCCCAGTCCAACTGCCCCGTGTCAGYGCAGACACACATAACAAAGCAAGATGTGCTGCAAGGCTCAGATGCCTTACACTGAGTTTCTCTTGTGTTCAAATTTGCTTTAGGTTCTGTAAAGTGGGAGGTCTCAGAGAGAGGGCCTTGAGTTCAGCTTGAAAATGGCTGCAGCACTGGAAAGTGCATGAGGACAGGAGATCTACATCAAGCAGAAAGTATGGAAACACTGACAGATGTCTCAGGTAAAAAACTGATACAGGCCAAAGCTGATGTTAACTCTCCATTGCAGAAGAAAAGCAACCTCTTTTTACCTATGCTCTCTCAAAATTGTCCCCAGGAAAAACTGTACAAATAGATTATAAGCTTTTCTCTCAGATCCAAAGAGAAACTAATTCTATGAGGAAACCTGGAAAACACCCACTCAACTAAAATCCCCTTGCTTTAAACAAGAAACCATTTGAGTTTTTCTTCATGACTGGGAAAAACAAACACTTAAACACTCCTCACTGCAGCAGTTTTAACCACAGTTAAATGTTGAGCTATACCATAAGGTAGATGTGTCATGGGAAGGTACAGGACTGACTTCAGCATTTCTGTGTTTTATTACWAACAGCCTGACTTGATTATTATTTTATTTCTGTATAATTTTTAGCAGTGGTTATGTATACAAACAAAGCCATACTCTTTAAAAAACAGTATCTACTTTAAATGAACCAAACTGCATTACAGGTAAGATTTAAACATCCAGAGATTTATAAATCCAGACCAATGTCTTCATACTATAAGGGTTCTTGTAGCTTTATTGTGTTCCTTATAGCCTTTTCTTGTATTTCTAAAATTTCRGAGTATCCCAAAAACACCCTACACAAGTATTTAAGCCAGTGATGTACATTTAAATCACAGAATGGTTTGGGTTTGAAGGTACCTCATCTCATTCCAACCTCTCTGCCATAGGCAGGAACAGCTTCCACTAGAMCAGGTTGCTCAGAGCTCCATCCAACCTTGCCTTGAAAAAGCCTTCAAAAAGGCATTCAAACAAATACATCTAGGCAGGACAAACTATATTCTGAGTAGATTTATACAAGAAAACATCCAGAGTTTTTATACAATGCAATCTGTCAGACTAAAGTGCAACTGCTACAGGGACTTGTGCTTTCTGGGTCATTAATTCCAGGATTATGTCATCTGACCATGGGGTTTTTATTTCCAGTCTGTAAAGGCAGCTTATGTCCTGGTCTTTCCTTTGCCCCTTCTGATTGTAGCACGCACCACATGTTGATTTTACATGACTCTTTCAATAGGGAAAAAGGGCTGACATGTCAAGTCARCAGTGCTTGTCTCACAAGGTACTTTCCAGGTGGAGGGATGGGGAAGTCAGGGCAAGAACAGAATTAAAACTAAAATAACCATAACAATAACAACAAAACAATCATAATAATAACAATAATTATTATTATTGTTGTTTTTAAAATGGTGTCTTGCTGGTGGACCAATGGAACACTGTCTCTTTACTCTGTTCCATAGGATTTGAATTTACAAATGAAAATTAATGTGGAGAGGTGCTGGGTAGAAATTGCAGAAAAAAAGAAAAGAAATCCATCTTCTAAAATATAATAAAAAGATGAAAAGTTTTTTTCAGTGATGGATTTCTTTTAACTATCACCTTTGGATAGCTGGCACCTTTTTTTCCCAAGGGAAATGTTATCAGTTACAGAAACAAAGGAGTTACTAGGAAAGCCCTGTTGAGTAAGTGGATCCAGTTGTAACTTGCAGCCCGCCTGTTTTTATGGTAATGAGCAAACTGCACTAAAACATTTCACCCCTATCTTCAGCCAGACTTAACACAGACGATCCTGAGTCAAGAGGCACTGAACTGATGAAACCTGCATCGGTGTCACCACACTAAAAACACTTAGGAAGTTGCAAAACATAAATAGTCACCCGATTGACAGAGCTCTACATAAACCTCTGTAACTATGCCGATTCCGAGTGAATGAAGCTGCCCTGCTAGGTRAAAGGAAACTATGCAGCTAGCCAAAAGGAAGACAAAGCTATAAAATATGCAAGGCCCTGTTTTCATAATAGGAGAACTCTGTGCAGTGTAAAGTATCTTTAATCTCTCATTACAACCCAAATTGGGGCGATTGCAAGCTCAGCTAACTCAGCAGGAGTGAACACCGGCTTATCTGCACTTGAACCTGCCCACGCTGGGAGGCAGCTGGTGCTTCAGCACCCTCACTTCAGCCACAGTGTTGAGCAATGCCTCAGGGAGAAGGGAATAGAGACCTTCCCATTCCTCCCTTCCCCATTCTGAGGTACAAATCCCGCGTTTTTTCCCCGGGCGGTGCTGGAACAAAAACATTTTTTCCCTTGCCTAATAGAAGTCAGCCGCCTTTTTTTTTTTTTTTTCCAACTCGTCATCCCCCTGCGATCCAGCCACATGCACAGAGAGCCAAGAGCATTCGTGCAGGACTCTACCTAATCACAGAAGCACGAGCAGCTCTGTGCTGTCAGCTCTTACAGCGTGTGGAGCAGGCTGGATCCATTCTGCTGCTATGTTCTGCATTCAGAGCAGCACCCAGGCCCCAAACCCTGCTTCAGTCACCCAGCACAAGCATAAAGATAACAGCCAAACTTCAGGGGGACTGAGGGAGTGAGAGGTTTAGGCAGATAAAAATCAATCAGCCTCCCTCCCAATCAATGAACGGYCTGCACAAGGTTTATTGCTTTGTTGCTGACTCAATCAATGGCCTCTGAGATTGAAATTCCCCCTGTGGATTCCATGGTGATACCAATAAAGCAATCAGGCAAAACYAAAGCTGTACTTTGCTAAAGCAAGCTGTTTTCAAAGAACACCGACCTATCCCACACTTCCTTATTTGTAAAGTGGAAATGATGGAGCTTTGAACAACTGACTGTTTGGCACTAATGATCAAAATCTGCTGAAGGGAAATGGAAGCTCAGGCACCCACTCCAGCCATAACTTGAACATGAGCAGATCCTACCCGGTGCAATGCCACAGCTCAGAGCTGCCCGAGGCCATTAAAATACCCACTTCAAGCTAAATAGGTCAMACATAGATCCAGCCATGCCAAACTGGGGGTTTAGACTTCCAAACAAAGCCTCCTATTGTCTGGAATCACCCACTTAGGGGGACAGAGAAAAAAAGATCTGCAAACATAACAAATTAGGAGAGTTCTTTACAGGGTTATTTTCTTCTCAAAAGTCTCCTTCTCCTCTTTCAGCACAAAACAAAATATCCAGTCTCCAAAGAATTGTATCCAAAGGCCGTGAAGAACAAACAGTTTCTCTAGAATTACTTTGTTGCATCAAAAGGTGGGAAGGGGGAAGAGGAGGGACAGCACAGCTGTCAGTGGTGACACTTTCTCAATGCAGAGAAATTCTGCATCACACTGAATTCTCTCCTCAAAGCAGTAAAAACACAGCACACAAATGAGCTGACAACATTTGAGATGCTCCCAGTTTCTAGTATTCCACAGCTTCTGTAAGCCTCCCCAGTCCTGAATTTTGAGCTCTGCTACAGAGAAGGAAAGCAGCAGGGAAAGCTTGGCCCAGGAGAAGGAATGAGCACTCAGCCATGCATCCCTGCTTTACCACAGCTCTCAGAAAAGCAACACAATCCATTGTCTCAACAAGCAAATCTTCCTGGGCTAAACACCAAATCKGCACAAGAGATCTGCAATTCATTAGCACAGAGCTTCACACTGGTTTTATGAGCATATTTTCCTTCCTAACAGTTCGTAGAGCTGTCTGCATTTCATCAGATGATTCTAAATGCAGCAGCTCTTGAGGCAGGCTCAGGACTGCTCTTTCTGGTGCTGACAGAGAGAGCTGCAGTTCCAAGCATCTTGTGCTGCAGCAGATACATTTCTCARTTCAAGTTTTCTTTCAAAAAGCAGCAGGTAATAAAGTAATTGGGTTAAACTTTGCTGAAAAGCTATAGACACAATGCTATTTCTACCAGCCCACTTCCCACTATTCTTGTGGGAAGCTAGGACCCCAATAAGAAAAATAAAATCATATAAATAATTATAAAGGTTGTTTCTTTCTGGAAAACAAGCACACAAGAAACTTTTGATTTATATTAATTTGCCATGTGCATAGCCTGATTAACTCCAACTGGTTACCTGGGTCTCTGAATTATTTTTTTGTTTGTTGCAATGATCCTCAGAAAGATCCTCTAAAATTCCAGGATCAAATAATGGAGGTACTTATCTGGATGTCAGACAATTAGTAAGTGTATCAACCCTGCCATTCCATGCATGCCTAACTGTAAAACACACCAGTAAAAACAAAGATGATGTGTTGATTTTCCTAAAAAGCACATTTGGCCACCCCTCTGCTCGCTGGTGTCTGGCTCAGTGAACTTTTGATCCTCCTGTTGCACAGAAAAAAATATGTTTCATTTTCTACACAGAAAATGGACAACTACACAAAACAAAATTAACTTGTGGAATACCCTTTTGCTTTTCAAGAATMTTTTTCCTGAGGAAGATTATGGGAACACTGCTGGCAATATCTGATGCTATCTATGAAAAAATTGCTGTGCCAGTCTGTGAAGATGAAAAAAGGAGAGGGAGGCTGATACATCTTTAAAACAAATGGGTTTGAACCTTGCTTTCAGAACTGATCAGAAGCAGAAAATGGGCTGCATTCCCTTCGCGGTTTACCCACAAGAAATATGTTTTTCCTGGAAAAAGCTGCTAAGCAGCTGGCAGGAAAAGCCAAGAGTTCAGCTTTCTGAGAGAGGAACCAGGTCTCTGGTCAGTCTTGCAGAAATGGCTCAGCCACGTGTAAAAGCAGGTTTTCTACAACTTGCTTTCCCAGATAGTTTCTTCTTCTTCACAAAATTCAGAGCATTCCCCTATTTCTAGAGATTTAAACAAAAAATAAACTAAGTTTTCAGTCACAAAATTGTCCAGTGTGGAAAACAGATAAGAATGAGTGGAGATAAATATTTACCTTGAGCTACAACCTGTGATTTTTCTTAATATGACTGTGCAATGTAAAATATCATGCAGAGGAAAGGATTGATTACCACTGCTTGTGCTCATGAAATTTTTGAAAAATACATTATCTTGAGAATACAAATTTCCCTTCAGTGCTTGTCCTGAAAAAAACAGGGCCTCCTACACATTCTGAAAGTTAACTGGGACAGAGGGGAAAAATTCCAAGTATTTTATGTAACAACTGAATTGAARTTGTGGTAATGCTTTGTCACTTACAGRAAGAAGTCAAGACACAGAAGAAAAYYGACACYAGAAATTGCAGTTTTGTGACAGAGGCATGTTCACTGCTGAGTTAACAAGGTAAACAGGGTTTRAMAAGTGCTTMAATCAGACCTGTTTCTATCTAGACYTGCAGGACWACCTGYTAAAGTAACAGCAGCACTGCTTCATATTTCAGTTTTGCAACAGGACCAACAGAGGTGTGCAGGTGAGGAAGCTTGCTCTGGTGCTTGGGTCCTTCTTAACCTGCCACCCTGATGTGCTCCTAAGAGCAGGAGCCAGCCTGAAACCCTTGCCTGATGACATCAGAAAGCCTTTTAAAAAGAAACTATTCCATTTCTAGYCCTGTGRCAYGCAGCRCAGCCATGTGCACCCYTGAACTTCAGGGCAGATGCCACCAYACACCTCTGTTCTGCCACTCTGACACAGTCAGAACTGTGTTAAATCAAAGCCAACTGATGTCACTGCCAAAAGGCTGACAAGCCCCACAGCAGAGCATCTTCACATTTGGGAAGTGTTAATGTGCCATATAAATATTTTGCCTTCCAAAGCCACCATATAGACCAGAATGTCAAAAACAATTAGTGTAATGTGCACAGAAACACACAAACACACAGRATATTCTGCAGTGCGTTTTCAGTGAGTACTGAGAGATCCAGGACAAGAAGGGATTCCCTTTGCCAAATTCTCCCTGCCCATGGCAGGGGGTGGGAACTAGATTRTCTYTAAGGTCCCTTTCAACCCAAASCATCCTGTGATTCCATGAGATTTACTGCTGTTTTAAGTGAGAAAATATGCTGGGAAAGAACAGTGCTTTTTTAGCCAGAGGTTTAAAAACTGTAATAACTGCTTTTGTTTGATTTCGGTTTTGATGGGAAGGGCATGGGAAAGAGGGAAATACATGCAATTTCAGCATGAGAGCTGCATAAATGACATTGCACAAATGGACTCCTCYTGCCCAGTTCCCATCCTGACAGAGCTGAGTGTTCACCCACAGGAAGGAATAAACAGAGTAGTAAATTCTGTAGTACAGGAASCATCAGCTCAATGACTTATCTCTTTGCTCCAGGGCAACTGGGGTCAGGGTAAGTAAGCAAGCAGCACTGCTGCAGCATCAGGGCTGGAAGAACTCTTCCAAAGRCTCTCCCCCAGCAGCTGCTGCCTTCCCTCCTGGGCTGTGGAACTTTTTGATCACATAAATGACCATGCTGCTGTGCAAATGCAATGTTAAAGCCAACAGCAAGAGCTAGAAAATAAAACCCAGCCCTGTCCAGCCAGGGAGCTMAGCCTTGGTACAGATGGGGAAGAGAAATGGGCCCATAATGCTGCAGAAAAACTTAAATAAAAACCAAGGAGTGTTTAAGAAGAAATAGTCCTAATTAATTCAGTTGAGGTGTKAGGGCTGGCTTGGACTTGATGATTTTRGAAGTCTCCTCCAACCTGGTRATTCTGTGTGTGTCTGAATAGTAGYAGAACAACATACAGAGGAAAAGSCCTGCTTGCTGGACYTSTGYAAAACCCYAGTCTCATGTTTATTTGTGATACAAGACAAAGGGACAAACACAACCCTACACAGTCAGAACAAGGCTTGCTCTTTGCTCCATTCCCTTGCCACATTCCCAAGCACAGGCACACAGCCTCTGCCCTGCCCTCACTCCCTCACTGCTTGGCCTGCTCTGGCTTTTCCAGCTGTGCCACCTGGCAGAAGGGAGCAGGAGCAGGARTAGGGTCATGGCTCCTGTTAATTACAGGSCATCCAACTCCACACATGGAGTGTGGCATCAACAGGCAAACAGAGGAAAAGCCACAAGTACAAGCACTCATTATTTTCACARGTCAGATTTCTCACTGGCTGCAAGCAATTAGAAAATAACTTTGAAGAAACACATCTAAGTAATGATGCAGAACCTGTTTTTCCCTGTAAATYTGTGAGGGAATGAAAAACCCTGCCTTGTATGGCAGGGCTGAGCAACAGCTCTGGAGTTACAAATGGTGTTGCACAAGTGATAAGCASCGATGGATGAGCCTGGATTCCTGCAGAGGCTGCATTTAGTCATCTGCAAAAAGCCCCTTTGCATCAGCACCWCAAGCCAGTGGTCAGATCTTCCACTTCCTGTTTCCCCAAAGTGGGTCATGAGTGTTCCCTAAGCCCTGTTCCCTAAGGAGGCAGGGGCAGGCAGGAGCAGGGGGTACAGCACTGGCAGTGACTCTGTCCCCAGAACACARGGAATCGAGCATTGTGTTCTGCACAAAGGAAAAAGACATTTGCTTTTTTGTCTCAGGGCATTTATTATTTTATCAAGCTGAAATACAATGCCCCCTTTTCACCAGGAGAATAATTGACAAATGCATTATTCCCCCATTCATTGCCTCAGTGCCTCAGAGTGAGTTAAAGCATGCCTGAAAGAAATCCTCTTAAGCTGTTATGACCTGCTATTTTCACTGTTAAATTTCAAGTGATTAACATGCCTGTTCCTTAAAGGCAAAATGATGAGCTAAACACTGTCTGTTTGCCCAGGAGCATGGACCTGAAACACAGGCAACAAACTCTACCAACCCTACCTGGCACATGGAAAACCCTACTGCGAATGTTCACTGTACAGACTCATAAATGCACTGWAATTCCCTTTAGAAGATGTGTCTAGAACCTACATGTGTGGCTCATCTTTCCCCACCAGCAGTTTTTTTGCTATGGTATTAATGATGATTATTAACTAGGGACATGGAGATTCTTCCTTCAAAGTTCCCAAAGTAACAAAACCTACACTTGTATTCTAGTAAACAATAAGCCCAGAGAACAACAACAAAAAGAAGATATTAATAATCTGGTTTTGCTGTCTTGACACTGATGCAGACAAAAAYGTCAGACTTTGCATCTTATTAGAGATTTTTGAGCCATCTGGCAGATATGCTTCTATAGAATGATATGAGAGAGAGATAAATGAGTGAAGGAATGATAATGACTTGGGGTTTGTGGGTGCCATCACATATCTTTTTTTTTTCCTGGTGACACAGTGGTTTTCACAAAAAGATGAAAATTTCAGAAATCTGAACACCAACAACGTTTTGTGGCATACCAGGGCAATGGGATTGGAGGAAGGGCTTAAAAAGGCTGCATCAATCTAGCAGCTTTTGGGCTGCCAAGTCAAAATACTGGCAAGAGGCAAGAATGAATTACAAGCAAGCAGACCTTCAAGATGCAGGTGTTTCCTCTGCCCTACCACATGGGTCTTGCTAATCCCCTCCCATGACATGGGGAGGTTTTTCCACTGCCCTGGAACATGCTGTGGAAATGCTGGAAAACAGGATTCAGCAGTGAGTGGCTGGAGCACAAAAGCACATGCAGTGCATTCTCATGACCTGCCACAGCCTGTGGAAATCACTGTGTGCACCAGAGCATGAAGAAGGACTGAAATATTTCATGTGCACACTGCTGCTGCTGCTCAGCTCTTCTGTGCTTCAGAAATGGGTAAGGAATGCCTATGACCTGAGTGCTGCTATCATAGAAGTCACAAACACTGTTTAAAAATGGAAATTAATTTTAAAAAGACATTTTTCCACAGCTTTTAGTTCATATTCCTGTTTCAGATGAAACTTCTGGGTATTCCTGCCTACACCTCCTTTGCTGATATTGAAAATATCTTTCCTCACATGACACATTTTTAATAGGAAGAAAACCCCTCAGGGTTCATTGGGAATTAGGTTACCAAATGTTTCAGGATTGCTGGAAAGCACAGAGGAGAAATATAAATAGGTTAAAACACAAGAAGAACAATGTTTGCTCACTCAGGCTTTCAGCACATACCAGGGACAAGAGAACTCAGAGGAGAGGAAAAGGAAAGCACAAGCAAGCCTTGACTWGCTGCCAGTCAAAAATCAGCTGCATTCACACTGACCATGAAAAAAAATCCCACAGGGACCTGAACCCTTTSTGCTTCCCCCCAGCAGCATGAGAGCAGAGACATCCCATGTCCCCCAGAGTGACCTTACCTGTGGCATCAAATATAATGGGCTGGCAGTTCCTGTTGGAGTTCCAGTTACACTTGAGCACCTGCCCTCCTTCTATGATGTTGTGCTGGGTAGTGTTTGCTTTGGGAGCTCCCACCAGAAGAAAGGTCCTGCAGGAACAGCAAAAYGAAGGTTTCAACACCTAAGGCACAGCTGTTATAACTTTATGACACCTGAAGAGTTAATAAAGCAAAAGGCTTGCCTAGTCTAATCTAAATCCAACTTGAACTCTGAGTTACAGAAAAATTCATATGAGGTTCTCCTTTCTGCATGCAAAAACCCCCCACATTTAGCAAAAGGAGAGAGGAAAAAAGAKATGATAAATTTAAAGTATCCAGGCCTCCTTAGGATGATATTTTAAATGAGAGAAACACCTTTTATATAGTTTTTTCCTTTCAAACATATGTACATGTACAGCAGAACAGGAAATTGTGCACTCCTGTACCTTACGAAATCCATCAGCCAGCATCGTTTCTGGTTAATTTTGTGAGCGAGGCTAATTGAAGGAAGTCAGTCAAAAATGGAAACAATGTATAAACAAAGCAGGGGTGCGCTGGGAGCTCGGCGTGTACCGAACGTGATGAGTCAGCCCTGCCCGAGCAAGTGCTCAGTAAAAACAAACCCCCAGTGCCAGCCGCAGATCTGCATGCTAATGAATCCTTCCCCACACTCACTGCACAGTCACCGTTTGCTTACTGGGATCTGCTGTGCCTTTCTGTGTCGGGGTTTGGTGCCTGGGCTCCCACATTTCTGCAGCTCTGCTGCCACCGAGGCTCGCTCAGCGCCCTCCGAGCAGGAACCRGGTGGCAAAGCTCACAAGTGTGCAAGGCAGAGACTGAACAGGGTCTTCCAGCACCTTCCAGGAGCCCCAGCACCTCTAAGACCCACTGGACTTATCAGCACTTGGCTGACAAAGTCAATCTGAAGCACGAAGTCATGCTTAGGAGACAAAACCAAGTGCTTCCTTTCATCAGAACCACTCTCCACAGTCTCTTTCCTTTGGGCTGCTGAGGAGGGAAAGCAGCTTGCAAGAGCAAGTCCTGTCAGGCACTGGGGTTCTCCTGTTTGGAAACTGGGGTAGCTGAACAAGCTGCAGGACTGGTTGGAGAGAATGACTACAGGGAGGCAAACCCAGGCTTATCAAACTTGCTCTGCTTTTCAGAGTCATCTCCAGGCTCCTCTTTAGTAGAGATAAATTAGGTGTAAACATGCAGCACCCCATCAAAGCCCAGTTCACATAAAGATCTACCAGTTTTCAACCTGGGTGAATTTTCAGAACCTTAAACATGTCCTGGCATGGACCCGATAGGAAATCCAGGCTAGATGGCAATTGTTGTCCTTAGGTGCCATTCATAGACTCTGTACTAGAATTTGAAACACTTTAATCAACTTAAAATCAGCTCTCTGGGCAGAACAGAAGTGCTTAAAAATGAACACTATAATGCCAAGTAAAGAAACCTATCAATTATTATAATTACTGCCAAGTAAAGAAACCTATCAATTATTATAATTACATTCCATTAAACAAGTGGTAGCTTATCTCCCATTTTACTCTTGTACCACTGACTTTAGAGAAGTCCCCCAAAAAAAACCTCTTATTTAAAAGATTTAATTGTTCCCATTCTAATTACATATTTTATATTCTTCTTAAGCTAATATAATTACAAATAAAGGAATCACTATGTGGCTCCACAAAGGTCTTTTCCCCAAATTAAAAAAACTCATTTCTTTCCCATTTGCTCACTCAGGCTTTCAGCACAAACCAGGGACAAGAGAGACCAAGCAAGCAGATTTTGTCACGGCTCTTACAATAACATGCAAATTACCCAAATACTAAGAAGTCCCTAATCCACATAGTTTGGGAGAGAGGGAATAGAGGGACAATTGTATTTCYATGGGAATACACCAGCTATGCTTTGGCACTGCCAATTTCCTGAATCATGCTCCTGAACCAGCCACCCCATCCCAATGCCGGGGCAAGACTGGGAGTGTCGTGGTGTGCCTGCAGGAGCAGCCCTTTCCAGGGCTTTCCATGGCCAGCAGAGAAACCGGGGCTTCCATTGAGGTGCACCCTGGGACCATCAGGTGCAGCTCCTGTGAACCAGAGGGAGTGGGAGAAACCTGTTCCAGTTGTTACAGGGCTGTGTTCCTATAAAAGCTGTGCCCATGTGGGGCACCACAGCACCACTTCCACTCCTGGMACAGGACTTCCACACTGGACTTCTMAATATGCTCCAGTTTGGCAYCCAGCAGGTCAAAATAGTGGAACAGCAGCTTGGGCATTCAGGAGCTAACACCTTGTTGTCAGGCTAGACAATCCAAATAGCTTTAGCCCAGCAAAACTGACTTCATCTCTGGCACTCATGCATAAAACAGGTGACAAATAAAAGCTCACCATGTATGAAACAGGTGACAAATAAAAGCTCACCATGTATAAAACAGGTGACAAATAAAAGCTCACCCAAGTAAAAAGAAAGGGGTGGAAACCATGTGCCACCCCATATGCCTGGACACTGCATACAAGTATTTCTGGCTATTTCAGGAGGCACAATACCAGTGTCCATAGGCATAAACTGAAGATTTAACACCACTAGAGTTTGCTCCTGTCAAAGTTGCATAGCTACTTGGTTCAATTAAGAACTTCAATGTAAAATAAAGTGTTTATCTTAGCAGGTACAAACAAACAATTAGTGATGACAAAAACACCAAGAAGAGAATTCCCTTATAAATATACTTTCATGCTGCCTGAAAACCACACTGATTTCTTTTACAGCAGTGCACTTGGAGGTCAATAGTTCTTATAAAAATAATGGAAAGGTTCCAAATAGTGATTTCATGGAGAGCTGGATCACGTAATTCCTTATCAGAAAGTAAGGAAGAAAGTTTATTACATTCATTTACCAGTCTCCTGATAACTCTGCAGCCACACATGCTGACTTAAAAATAAAGGGAGGGACAAAAATAGCAGCTTTTTTGTTTTAGTACCAAGACTTACAGGATTAAGATAGCAGAGAAAGATGGTGCAACATGTGCAAGTTAAGACAGGATGGCTTCTAATATATGTAGGCAATAAAAAAAGCAAACAAGGCTAGATGATGTACTGCAGAAAGACTTACTCAATAGCTCTACAATTTGCTTATAAAGTTTTACAAGCAAAGATTAAGGGGAGGAGGGAGAATATCCCCTCAGTGGGATGAAAGCCAGCAGCTTTTCCAGCCTTACAGCCCTTCCTTACGATGAGAGAGGAGTGAGAAAAGTGACAAAAGCTGGGTGTTACTGTAGCCCGCATTTCAGAACCAGAGCCTGATTCATTCTGGCAACACCGAAGGCTGTGCAGTTAGCGACACGAGGATTCAAAGGTCTGAAACGCMACAGCGTTACACACTGCCTAATCTTTAACGTGAAACGGGAACACAGTCAGGAAGCAGAGTGCTTACAAGGAACTTTTCCTTCTCTAGACTCCTCAGCAGTTTGCTGACTCGCACAGACTCAGCACAGTTCAAACACAGCACTCCCGCAAAGCGCACTCAAAGAGAGAACCGCAGATGTGAAACGCCACGGGACACAGGTTCAGGAACCAAAATGCCATAACTACATCTTTCTACCCTGTATTTATCACCACCATTCTTTGCGTGAAACCAGGCTATGCAGAGAATCCCGCAGCGGTTCACGCCCCGCCGGAGCCGCTCGGGAGCGGGTTTGGCTCCGTCTCGGCCGCCGGAGCCGCGCCGGCGGGGCGGGGATGCGGAGCGGTCCCTGCTGGAGAGGCAGGCGCCGGCTCCATCCCCGCTCCGGGGCCTGAGCAAAGCCGCGTCCCCTCTGAGAGCCGCCCGGGACCGGCGGCAGCGGCTGGGCTGCCGAGGGAGCGGGGGCTGCTGCCCGTCCTCCGCCGGGACATCGCCGCCCTCGGCCCCGGGGAGCGGCTCGGCGGGGCAGCCCGGGGCGGGGCGGGGCGCGCACTTACGAGAACGGGTCGGGGGCGAAGAAGTCCACGGCGAAGCCGAAGTAGCTGCCCGCCGGGCCCGAGTAGACGGCCGGGCGCTCCACGTCCAGGTTGAAGGCGCTGCCCGGGGCCAGCGCGGCCGCCAGCAGGACCAGCATCTCCGGCAGGCGCGCCATGGCCCGGCCCCGCGCTGCTCCGCGGGCGCGGCTCTGCCGGGACGCGCCGGCCCCGCGCCGAGGGGGCGGAGGGGCCGCGCGTTTCCCGCGGCGGGGCGGGAGCGCCGCGCAGTCACTTCCCCTTTCAGCTGGGACGGGGGCGGCAGGAAGGAGAGGCGGCATCATGTGGTGCCGGGGGCGGGCCCTGGCCGCTCCGAGCTCGGGCCGCCGCTCGCTCTCTTCCGCCCGGAGCGGGCAGGGAGCGCCCGGCACGGCCCGGCACCGCCCGCCGGGCTGCGGCCGCGGAGCTGGCCTCTCTTCTTATCTCTGGGGCAACCCACTCTTACCTCTGCCCGAGCCGAAGGATGGAGAAAGGTCAAGGAAATTCTCTCTTATGAAGCCCTGGCACAGGTTGCCCAGAGCAGCCCCATCCCTGGAAGTGTTCAGGGCAAGGTTGCTCGCAGCAGCCTGGTCTAGAGAAGGTGTCCCTGCCCATGACAGGGGCTGCGATGAGATGGTCTTTAAGGTCCCTTCCAACCCAAACCRTTGTACCATCCTCTGAAGAAACCTGAAGAGGGGGATTTACCTGGTCTTACCAAGTCTGTTTGGTGAAGCCTTTCTGAACAAGCTGTTAAACAAAGAGTGAAGGGAGTGCCAGTGGGGACCCAGCCACGGAGGAAAAAAAACCCTGATTTTGTACCACATAGGGTATTACATTATGTAATTTTAAATCCCGGAGTCTCAGCATCTCCCCAGCCACAGCAATGCCCAGCAGCAGGTGCAAGACTGTAAAAAGCGAAACTGCAAATGCTCCTTGATGGAGGTGTCTGTTACTGTAGCACCCCTGCACTGCCCACCTGGGGAAGAAGCATCCCGTGCAGCTCCAATCTCTTCAGCTGCAGTTCGTAGCTCTTGTATCAGCTCTCACTGATAACATTTTAGCACTGTATCCTGGCTCAGGAGGCTGCTGTCAAACCCATAGAAGCCTTGGTCTCCTCAGCTGACAGAAGAGTTCAACATTTGCTGAGTATGACAGTGTCTCAGGTAGAAGAAAACATGCTGAACACCTACAAAGAGCAAATAATTCATATTAATTCAGAATATTAATKTGTACAACATAACAGGACTGGAGTTTGTTGCCACCAAAAGTCTAAACTTTTTGCTTTCCTCATGTGAGCATGATAAAGAGTAACAGAAGAAATACTGATGTTGCAAGCCCTAAATGAAAGTTAAAAACACCCCATACATATTTACCAAAGGACCCATTTAGTCTAATGGGAATCCCAAAAGAAAAACGTTTCCACAATTAGCGGAGGAAAACCCAAAGAACCACCAGCTACTCCTGTGTTCCAGGCACTTGTTCTTGCTATTAATTAATTACCATTTCTTCAGGAAGCCCCCTCAAAAATTATCTCAAGAAGGGGAGTTTCTATACTTAAACTTGATACTTGTTGGTAATCTTCCTAACTTTGCTGCCTCCTCAACAGGTTAAAAAGAAACCAAGCCACCCAATGAAACACATTACTTCCATTGTTATTTACTGACTTATTTCAGAGCTTTTGTACTACAGACCTGATCAAAGCAGAACTGCAGATGAGTTAATAAGTTCCCAAACTCCAGTAAATAGGGCAATAAACTCAAAGAGTGCTTTATGAGTACTTTGATCAGTAAGTCAGTAACTTATAGAAAAAGAGGATTTCTTTTCTCTGCTTGATTGCATGACCGCACAACGTCACACAAGCAGTGAAGGATAAGTTATCTTCAAGATACTATAATTTTTTTTAACCAAATGATCCATTTTGGCTTCCTGGGGACTGGCTGTGCAGCACTTCTGCTTGTTGTCAGCAATGGCAAAGCCAGTCCATAGGATTAACTCAGACATCACAGAGCCAGGGGTTCCTCATCCCATTTCCCTTTTGAAAAAAAGGGAAGCCTGTTTTCAAACCCTTTGCTCCCAGGGTTTGAAGCAGAAAGGCGATCACTCTTTGGCAGCCGTTCCGTGTCTGCCTCTGGGCTGCCGAAGGTGAGGCCGGCTCTGCTTTCCCTGACTCAGCTCCGCTGCCCGGGGCTGAGTCACCGGCTGTCTGTCTGTCTGCTGTCTGCCTCTGACTCACAGCACARCCGGAGCCCATCGGTCTAGACAGCCCCAGAGCGGAGCCACAGCTCCCTGCGAGGCATCACAGCCCCCTCGTGGGAAAAGCAGCCTTGGGATGCACTTCTAATCACAGCCCATCTCACTGTAAATGAGGCAAAGTGCTCTCAGTCGCAGGATTGATGCCATTGCTGGCATCGAGTTACCCTGTCTGACTGAATCCTGGACAGAGGAGTGAAAGTCAAACCCAGAAAGTTGGCTGCTAACGGAGAGCAGCAAACACCCTTCCAGTGAGGATGTGATTGTTCTTTCCTAGTAGGTTTAGTTCTCAGCATGACTAACAAATAGATAAGGAGCAGCCAATGAGATCGTATTACAGAATGTAAACAACTTAATTACGTGTTTCTGTATTTACTGGTTGCCTGTAGCTTTCAGTTTCCACGCTAAGAGATCCAGGGGTGAAAATCAACAGCTGAGAAGTGGGCAGGACTCGGATTCCTTCTAAGACACCAAACTTGTCTGTATCCAAAACAGAATGCAGTTATTTTGGAATTGAATGGAGTCTAAAGACTCCAACTCTATCCAACAGATCAAGCCTACATTTCTGTTAAAAGTCACTGGTCTTGTTTTTACTCACACAACGAGCTACTAACACAGATGAATAGAAATTTGCAAAAATGCAAAGCACTTTTGGTGGGCAGGTATTATTTTTTTAGCTATTCCTAAGTGTCCAGGCTRTAACAAACAGTATTTCAGAATGTTTTTCCTTTGAATTTCCACCTCATGACATGAAAGAAATGGACAAAGCACCACAATTTGGTAGAAACTGCAAATRTGCAAACCACTGTGGTCCTGCTCCAAAGGGTCAGCGAGGGGTCCTGTATATAGCAAAAAAAATTCAGCCTCTCAGTGGATTCAGTGCTCTACAGTATCAGCAGAATGAATATCTCAAGTAAGGAAAGGATCACCACTCATTTGTTCATTGAGACTATTGTCAGTCTCCCAGAAAAGCCTTCATCCATGTGAGAGTTTCAGTAAATATTTWGCTCTCGTGCCATCCAGACACTTGGACTTTTCAAGAGGCTTGGCTGCTCTGAACAGGCATTTCAAGAAGTAATTCAGTTTCTAAGAAGGCAATAGGAAATGAAGTAAAAGATGGACTTCACATATTAGCTTGGTTTGGTCAGATACTCATCAGGAAAAATAAAACATTACATCTGAAGACTGTGGGAGCATTAAGTGACAAAACAGGAGGAAACCACTAGAGATGTTTAGGCTTGATTTGCTGCAGTGCTCCTATGAGCAATCCACATCAGCCAGATGTCATGAGGTTGTGAGCAAAGCTGTCCTTAGCCCGGGGCTATGGGGCAATGTTCTCACTGGGACAACAAGGGTATGGCTACATTTGTTAAACCAGCTCCTAGCACCGAGTCTGAAATCTCCCAGTTCAAAAGGAAGTGAGSTGTACCCGGGCTTTTTTCTCATCTSTTCAGTACTGATAGCTGTATTACTCCAGTGTTAGTCAAAGTCTGTCTGCAATATCCTTTTTGTGTTTTATCAAGATATCTTTACAAGGTATTTTTAAAGAGTATTTTCCACCCTAGGGAAAAGTTTGGACTTACCCAAACTCACCCAAAATCATTCAAAAATCGCCTTCGGCACCCCCAAAGATCAGTTCAAAATCACTCCAAAGTCAACCTCAAACACACCAAAATCAGCTTCAGCATCCCCAAAAATTACCACAAAATCACCCCAAAAGTTCAACTAAATCATTGGCACCCCAAAAATCCCAACCAAAACCCCCCAAAAATCACACCTAAATTTGCCCCAAAACGCCCCTAAAAACGCCTCAAGAAACCTTAAAATTGCCCCAAAAACCTCCCCCATGTTGCCCCCAAACTTACCACAAAAGCACCCCAAAATCACAGCAGAAGCAGCCTTGGAACCCCAAAATGCCAACCAAAAATTGGTATCAGCAAGAGATAAYGTAATAAAGGAGAAATGGATCAGGAAAAAACCCAAACTACAAGCTCTCTGCACCATCTCCCTGACGACGTTTACGTAACATGTGTGCATCTAGAAGATGGAACAGAGACAAAAAGCTAAACCCACCCTGCTCTGTTAAGGAGGAGGGTGTGGGAGCACACCAGCCCAGAGGGAAAAGCCTGGGAAGTCAGCACCCCTACCCCCAGATGGAGTGCAGTGCAGTGCCCACAGTAACTGTGCATTTGTCTCCCATGGAAGATGTGTACTGTGTATGAAAGTTCTGTACCTGTGCTTCTCCCATCCCACTGARATGTCTGTCCTGGCACAGCAGCTGTGGAGCCCATGAGATGGAAAGCTGCAGCTCCATGTGAGTTCTTCCTGCAGTGATGGTTCCTTCCTTCACAGGCCAGTTCCACCACGCACAAATGCACCTGGACCTGCCCTTGTCCCTAATCCACCCTTCTGCCTGTATCCAGCAAAGCTTGCATGTACACAACAGTCACATTTCACAGTACACTTGATTAAACAAGGAATCATCCCTCCTATCTCTTCATCACTCTCTTCTCCACTTTGTTTCCTTTCCTGGAAGGAAGGTACATTAATTGCTGGATGCCATGAATTTTAACTCAACCTTTTCGCATTCACAAAGACCCTCGAGAACACAGTTCTTATTCTTAGTTTCATCTTACTCTCCTTCCTAAGAAGCCCTTCCYTCTTTTGCCTGCCACTGTTTCCATACTATTTTAAGTACTGTCCTTTCTGCTGAGACCRTCATCCATGGCAAGTGTGCACAYAGGATTTATTTAGAAAGTGGAAGTKCCTCTGTCTGGCAGAAATTCTTGTGGARCAGTAKTCTGCTGGGACAAAGGGGAACAGARCACTTCCCTGCACACAGGCTCTATAGGCACAGAACAAGGGCCACTTTCTAGCTTATTTCCATTTATGGAAAACTTCCAGATGACAAAAGGCATTTCCTTGGTTTCTTACATTCTTGACTGCTTCTGGTTATACAGAAATACCAGAGACCACTGCTTCCTGTTGTATCCTTGAGATACTGCTATCCCTGTCTTCAGTGCAAATCATCTCCTTTTTAGTACAATGACAGCTTCCTATGTACAACTATTGAATCTTCTCCCCAAACTTTCTAGTTTCTATTAATTGTCTGATTTTTTTCTATGATGTTTTTTCATCATGCATTTTCAAAGGACTCTAACAAGGCTCAGAGTCACAGGGCAGTCATGCTGGCTTTTTGATTGATCATTCCAGGCACATAAAGCCACATCTGCATTGAAGCATCTGTCCTCTAGTGCTCCTGTGTTACAGTAATGCCTCCACATTGCTGCTGGAAGGATTTGGAACAAAAATAAGTTTAAAACTTTCAAATTCCCTGGGAAATGAATAATTCTTCAGGCTGCTCTGTGCTTAGTAACAAGCTCAGACTTTGAATGTGTTGAAGACTTAGATAACAAAATAATAACAGGATGCACAGCAAGTAGGATTGAAAGGCAGTGGAAGAATAGAGACAAGTTGCTTTCTATCCAACTCTGAACATTCTTTTACTCAAATACAAAAGCACTAAAAGAGGGTAATTACATGAACTGACACTGAAAGAGGTATTGCCTTCCCCTTGTCTCTCAAGAAGCATTTTAATTGTTTGAGCCCAGGCACTCTCCAAGTTGAAGACACTTTACCCTCTTACACAATGCCCCAGACTTCAAATTTCCTCCCTCTTCCCTAAGCAGAAATATCCCTTTCTCCCCAAAGAACCACAACTCACCCTCACCTTGAAGCCAGTATATTTTGATCCTCCACGTCCAAGGAACACTGTCCTGTCTGGCATTAATATTAAACCAAAGCATGTCCTTATCTAGCAAACATTGCACTGGTGATTAAGCCATTGTTGATTAACATAACAAAGATTTCCCCCAAGGAATAAAACTTGGGGGAATAAGCATAGGTCAACACATAATCAGACCTTGATCATTCTAACAGAGGCTTTGGCCAGGGGAGTGAGGGGTGGGGGTGTTTGGTGTGGATCTGGCTTGTTCTCAAATTTGTACTGGATGTCTCTAAGCCATCAGCCTGCCATTGCCAGGGGTCACTACAAAGGAGTCCCAGCTGGGGGCTGCTGCTGAAAGAGCTATTTCTGTATCTATCAAACACAAGTTAATGCTGACTACAGTTATCAGTGCTGCAAACTCCAGACACTTCCATGCCCYGAATAAAGAGCACATTTAAGCTTCTCCCTTTTTGCCCTCTTGGGGGAAGATTGCTCATTCCACTTCACAGGGCTGCCCATGCATCCAAAGAATGGGCAATTATTCCTGGAGAGCAACTGCTGTGCACAACTGGAATGTGGTATTTCTGAGGGGAATGCATCCTGTGGGAACTGCCATGAGTGGAATAAACACTTCTGTGGACAAGAAAATGACTGAAGAGTTCATGGTGTAGCCCTACCAGCTCTACACAACCTTTCAATTGTAAATAACACAAGACCCTGATGTACTTCAATGCTCGAAACAGGKTTTTTTCAAAATTAAATTCTTTCTCTTGACATACTTCATTTTTTTATATAAATGGGCTTCTAATAAGCAGAATCTTTTGTGAAGCAAATGCTTCATGAATGAAGCATTGGAATGAACTCCTTGCTTCTGCTTGGGTACCAGGTGTGTTTTATGGAGCTGAGATCACCTTTAGTGCTTTTACTTCTACACCTTATGGTGTAGGGCTGTTAGTACTGACAGAGTGCAGCTCCCACACCTCCCAGGTACTTATTCAAGGCAATAGTTCACAACAGTGAGACCCTCCACAGTTTATAATTGCCTTTCATTTTGACTTTAGTCTGTCAGACATTTGAAGAAATAATTTTTGCTCTGTTCATTCTGACCAGCTTTGCTAATCCTCCTTTTCTCCGCTGGATAAATAAACTCCTGGAGTATTTGGAGTCAGGTTAGGGAAGCTCACTGCTGAGGATGCTGTGSCTGTGCAAGGGAGAAGGCAGCAGCTGCCTTCACGAGGACTGCTGGGCAATTTGGGATGGATTAGAGGGGTCAGTCAGAAAGTCTCCCTTGCCCAGTGTTTATCCTCAGCAGAGGATGAATACAGCAAAAGAAAGTGATGAAGAATGAAGATTAAAGGTTTCTTCCCTAGAAACTTGGCTGTTACCTGATTTGAAGGAGGCATTAAGTTGCAACTACAGAATTTCTGAAATGGAAACTGAACTGAAAGAATTGAACTACCTGTCATGTCAGAGATCACTGAGACTGACAGAAAACAGTGACTGAGAGCTTGCAATGCATTTGTGTGCCTGTGCAGAGACCAAACTGCCACATCCTCTTTGACCCCATCTCTGCCTGCCTTGTGCTCAGGGCACAGGAAGGGAAACCAAGGAATGAAATACAAGTGGAGGTGGAACATGAACAGGACAAAACTTCTAGAAGATCAATCTTGTCAAAATGTATTTTGTAGAAGCATGAGAAATGTAAGTTATAAGCTGACTTCCTGCAAGAGATGTGCTACACYCATGTTATGTACTGAGAGACAGTTTCATTCCAGCACAGGCCCAAGGATGCAGCAGCCTCCACAYAACACAAATCCCTAATGGCTGATGGCAAAAAGAACATGGTTTTACCTTGGGAACTTCCTGTAGTAATTTGCTCACCTCTTCCCTTCAGGATTGCTTCTGCTTCTTTGCTTTTCTAAAGGAAAGCTGTGATGTTGTCTTTTCCATGGTTTCTTCCTTTAATTTAGGAGTCCATCTCATTTTTTGAAGCCTGATGGGGTAATTCAGGGAATGCCTCTAAGTTTTAAGCTCAAATTTAGGTCCAAATGTATTACAACACTACATTTTCAACCATAAATGTCAGATAAAGAKATCACCTCCAAGGTCTCTCTCCCTAAACACAGATGAGATGCTGCTATTTGATGACTGAAAGAAGTGATTATTTTTGGCATTCATYTCAAGAATGTGCTATGAAGGAGCCTATTGTGGTCACATATTAGGGCTGTAACATCATAAATGAATAAAACATCTTGGCCTTATTGCTAACACCAGCAACAGCTGCTCTCTGTAAAAAGACAGAGCACCCATTGAAAGGAAGAAGGGAGTGTGACAGGCAAAGCCAAGGTCACTTCCAAGCCTGCAATACCAGTGTGGGGGAAAAGGAGAAGGGCCAYGTGCTGMTATCACAGGAAAAGCACTWWAGGTGATCACAGCTCCAKAAAACACAMCTGGTACCTAAMCAGRAGCAAGGACTTCATTCAAATGCTTCATGAAGCATTTGCTTCACAAAAKRTTCTGCSTATTAGAAGCCCAYTTATAGCAAAAAAATCAAGTGTGTCAAGAGAAAGCTTTCAATTTTGAAAAAGAACCCATTTCTAGCACTGGAGTATACCAAGATATTGTTCTACACAACTGAAACATATCAGCTTCTGTTTTTACACCCCCTTTCTCTATTTGGCATTAAGTCAAAGCAAAGGWAGGCACAGGATATGAGTTCCTGCAAGAAGCCAAGCCAGTAGGAGTCATGCTCTGAACAACATGTAGCACAGGTGTGGAGCTCCTGAGTTTGCAGAAGTTGGTTAGAAACGGAGAAAGAGGGAATGAGCTGTGAAGAGAAAGGCACCACAGGCTCCATCTAGGAAAAGAAATGTTCTAAATGAAGAATTGCTGGAAGCTCTGTAAAAGCACTCCTAAGCAGTGCACAGGCTTGTCCTTCTCCTACCTCTTTGTTCCCCAGGTGTCTCTTGGTCTGACACAGTGCTGTTACACGGGGGTTTTGCAGCTCCTCTGGCCTTCCCCACATCTCATTTTTCCAATTCTCATTCACAGTATTCAGGGGATAATTCCTCCTCAGACACATAACTCCTCCTCAGGTGAATATGTAGGTTTTATTTGCATATGAGAACAATCCCTTGCTCTCAGCTTAGGGCTGCAATAATTTCACTGTGAGGAAAACAAAGAGCCAGCCTTGTAAGATTTTCAGTTTAGTTGCTTGATCTCTGCAGTTTCAGTAAGTTATTACAAAGCAGCACATGGAACAGGAACAACAAATCATGTTTATGAAACCTCCAAGTATGTTATTTGCAAGATACAAAAGTTTGCCAAAATTAAGCCTGCATTACTTACTGTATTCAGGTAATTGCTAAAAGGGG
This sequence comes from Alauda arvensis, assembly GCA_902810485.1. Lineage (NCBI taxonomy): Eukaryota > Metazoa > Chordata > Aves > Passeriformes > Alaudidae > Alauda > Alauda arvensis. The sequence goes on from CADDXX010000583.1 coordinate 218,872, forward strand.
CATTAGCATTGCAAAAGAACTAGAATTCAGCATTCAAAATGGCTTGAATTCAGCACTCAGAACATAAGTATTTCAAAGCTGTTAGTCCACATCCAACTAAACTGAAAGAAAACAGGAATAAAAACATACTGATTTGTTTGTGCACATTGTTTCTGTGACCAACACACTGAGCAAACACAATTTATAASGAGAATACTGAATTGCCAAGATAAGTACCACTGCTTGGTGCAAAGTTTTATCAATAATAAAACCTCCTCTTGATAAAAACAGCTGGGGAGCACTTTCCATTAAGAAATGGCAACACTTCTATTACAAACAACGCATAGATAATGCAATATTTAAGGTCAGTCCTGACACTTAATTTATTTTTTTTTCCAGGCCTTTGTGAAGTGTTCATTACAAAAAACCAGCAGGGAGCTGTGAGTAACAAAGCAGTGGCAAGCATAAAATTCAATCACACAGGCATTAAAAATCTCCCAGGACTTAAAGAATTTAAAGCTAGCCAGTTTCAGCAGTTCAAGCAGTTTGTGTGACTGAAATGGCATTTTAATACACACCAAAATTTAAAACCAACCAATACTCTACTCCCACAACAGCAAATCCCAGGAAGCAGAGGCATGGGTTTACTGCAGGACCTTCAACTGGTTTTGTCCACACACATGCCCAGTATCAGAGGTGTTCCAAGGCAGTGCTGCACAAGTGTGTGCCCTCAAGATSTGCTCAGGCCACATCTCTCACATTTCTGAATTTCTCACACACTGCTCGTGGAAGTTAGGAGGAAAACAGGCTGATGCAAACACTGGCCCAGGCTGCAAGGGCTAGAGACCAAGTTTATTGCAAAGGTGTTTCTCACCTGGCTTATGATGCTTTACAAGCTGATCTCAACCCAGCAGTCTCCTGAATGCAGCCTGCCTCCTCTGTTAACAGTGAAATTCTGTATTTCTGTCCCATACAGACTGGGCAGCCACTGGAATGAAGACACCATGATTTCTGGATTATCTCTCATTCTTCCAGAAGTGACTCACTGACTTGATATCAGAGTAACTTCAGGAAATGAGCATCAGTAGGAACAACTTAATGATGTCACATCCAAGTCAACTCCCTTCCCTCACACTGCTCATTTCCTGAACATGAATAATTCATCCACCCCAAGCAATGCCTTTTACAATTGAACATTTGACTGAAACCCCAATGGCTACAAATCCAAGGCTCTTTAAATGAGAAGAGCTTTTAGCAGGCCATGTGAAATGCAGCAGCCTGTGGTTGCCCACCTCAGGAGTCTGAATGGGCTCCTGAAGTGCAGTCACCCTGCTTCCATGGCTGGAAATCTGGGCAGAGCCAGGCCAGGCAGGAGCTGTGCCAGAGTAAGGGGAGAGGAAAAGGAGTGAAAACCAAACAGGGACATGTGAATTCATCTGTCACAGCTACTGCCAGGAAAATCAGGATTTCTTCAGCTGACTTAAGGATGTTCAATGGCTTTCAGTGCTATTCAAGGTGACTGGATGTTTAAATGACACCTGTACAAAAGGAGTTGTGCATCACAAGCATCCTTTTAGACCCCAAAGGGCACACAGGCACCCTCTGCCTATCCATCAGTGCTTTATTAGCTGAAATTAATGAGCCATCCTGACATTCCTGCACTGTAAAATTCAACTAACATCAACAAAAAMCAGGTAAGTATTATCAAAATGAGTGTTATATACAATAAACCAACCCCAACAAAACATAGAAGGCCAYTTTCATCCTTGATAATAATTACTTTTATTCCCATTTAAAATATACAACTTTGAAAAATTATGCAACATACATTCAAATGAACTGCATTCTTAAGTGTCCTGATCACCAGGTATCCTGGCCAGTATAATACAATAATCCATCAACTCTATTTATGGCCACAGGAGAAAAAATCTGCATAAATAAATATGTATATGCCAGTGCAGCTTTTCCTTAAACACTTACATTTAGAAGTCCATTTCAGTAGGCCTCTTTCTCCCAAGCACTGCTTCTTGTTCCTACAGGAGARAACTGATTCCACCAAGATCCCAAAAAAGGCCAAAAATTCCAAGTCTGCTATTTTAGAACCAGCATTCATGATACCAGAGTGAATTCAGCAGTGCCAGAAATAACCAGTAAAGCTAATCTTACCACCCAAAAGCAGTGCTGGGAAAGCTCASTAACAATGCCATAACTGGTCTGGAAGTAGAAGATTTAAGAGCTTTAGAAAAACTGATACCAAGGGTATCATCAGTAGAGCAGCACTGTGGCAGACACCACAGGGAGTATGGCAAGGAGGCACAGCCACAGCCCCCTGGAAAAGCACCACTGCTGAGAAATCCTCATGGCAGACACTCAATCCATTGGAAAAGGACACAGGTGCAGTGTGCAGGGTGCAGCACCTGAGGCAACTTACCCCTGRACACCTTGCTGTCACTTAGAGGACACCAAAGGCATGTTTGGGACTGTAACATCCCTGCTCTGCAGAGCTTCTTGGCTAATCTACAAAAGACAGTGGGGAGAGAATGAGACTGGAACAGCAGGCAGTGATGCACAGCAGGAATTACATCAGATCATGGGTGGGAAGGGAACAAGGACAGCAAGGGAGAAAAGCTGGCTGCTGGATTTTACACTGCATCAAGAGTAGACAAAAAAATTGTAASTGCAGCTAGCCCAAATTTAACTGAAGCCAACATCATCACTTCTGCATCAAGACTGCAGAGGAAAACATCTACCACTCTATTAGAAAATCCAGTTYTTAACAGTTTGGTGTGATATCCTAACTTAGCAGAGAAAAATCAACACAGGTATTTTCAAGTTGATAATTTTTATTTACAGATTTATTGGCAAAAGGTGGTGGGAAAGTTCAAAACATTTTAAACAGAGGGCACTGTACTGTATTGTATGAAATATCAGTTCACAATCTTCAGGATCCAGCTGATCAAATAAAGCTAATCACCACTTAAAGAAGCATAATCTGCATCAGCTCCATTAGAGTACCCTGCCTGAAAACCACTTCAGGCAGTTTCTAAATCAACACAAGCACTAATTAAAAAAATGCMGTTTTTGTGAAGAATGTATACTTGCATTTTTGTACTGTACCTGATGTCAAATTGCCCACTTGCATACTGGCAAAGCAGTTACACTTCCTACTCTTAGTTGAAAGTTATATTCTCACTGTCTGCAAGTTCAGCKGTTGGGTAACTCTGAACTACTCTGAACGTTTTACTGTGAGCATAGTCATACTGGAGTAGATGAGATTGAAGGAAAACATTCTTGGTACACCACGTGCCCATCATATTCAGCTGCATAACCATAAACATCTTGTTTAAGAATTCTAGTCAAAAAGGAGAAAAAATGTAGTCAGTTTTCACTTTGTCACATAGGTTTAATTCCTCACTGGAGCCTCTTAGTTCATTCTTCTAAATCAAGAGTGTTTAGTTCTTCTTCTAGTTCATCCAAGTCCTCTCCAGTAAAGAGATTTTCATCAACTGGAACTGCATCAATGACTCCATTTTCCAATTCCCCATCTCCATCATTATCTTCATCTAAATCATTTTGCTCACTGTTGTTTATATCACCACCAGAGGCTTCACTTAATTTATTATCTGAAAAGAAACATAATTCTTAGGCATTTCTGTGYCACAAGTTTCTCAATCACCAACTSAATYCACAATCCCACTAAAACATGCTTTYWAATTTTGMARCTATGAAGAAGCCACTTTATTTGAAATTCACAGAGACTTGCATTGGCCAAACAGCATGTTAATATGCAAGTTAACATGGAAACAGGTAGGAGAAAAGAATAACTCACCATCTTTTTCAGCTGAAGTGTAGGTGCTGAAYCGTTCTGGACTAGCCACTGTGATACCAGTCTCCTCTACTGCCTTGGGGACATACAGGTTCAAGTCTACATCATTTATGCACACAGGGTCTTCCATCTGCAAAGTAAACCAAGGTGCTCTGCATGAATTCCTGTTCCACAAAAATCYTCACTTCTGCAAGACTTCTACAACATTTGGCACCTTCAACAGGAACATTCTGATAAAATATACTCTGTGGCAGTATTAAGAACCAAGCTTAATGATTTCATTGTAAGGGCTTTCAAACTGACATTTTTCCAACTTGAATGCTATTGAAATAAAATCCTGTTTCCTTTACCTCATCATCATCTCCTGTTCCTTGAACATAACGGGTGTCATCTGCTTCTTCATCATCAGCATCAACGAGCTCGGGTCTGAACTCAAATACTTCACGTCCACTGATCTGTTCACATGGAAAGAAACCTCCAGTTAGCACCTCATGGAATTTACATTGTTTACAAAAAACCACAAACAAACMAACCACMAATASGAAAAGAAAATGACACACAAYACTAAKCAAAACAATTTCAGCTACCTCTTCACAMAACTTTATTTACTTGCTCTTCCTACATTAAGAACTGGACTGTAAAACTTACCACCAATGCCTTGCCAGCTTTAAAGTCTGCTTTCCTCCTCTCCATATCTTGCTCAGCCTTATCAATTTTTTCTTGTCTTTTTCTTCTCTTCCATGCAATAAAACACTCTAGAGTAATTTTGGTAACATTTGGTCCTAAGGCAGCCCGCTGTCAAGCAAAGAGACTGATTAATGCWAGAAACTCTCTCAAAGGGCTGTAACAAATTGGATACTTAATTACTCTTTTCCAGAAATGAACTGAAAACGTTTCTTTCCAATCCCCTCTAGACTCTTACAGCGTTAAACATGCATCATCTTCTTAACATTTGACTCAATACGTTAGTGAGATGAGTAGGCATGGAAATTAATAGGTAATGTGGAGCAGGAAAGAAAGGAAAGACAAGAGCTCAGCTCTGCTCTAAGTTCCACTGCCAAGCAATGGTGACAGAAAGAAGGCTTKGTGCTTTTGATGTTGCTGCCTCATTAGAGAGTTAAGGGAGTGCTAAGGAGACAGTGAGCTGGGGATGAGAAAAGCCACAGAAGCAGTTGTAATGGATAAATGAGAAATAGCAGTTAAGAAATAGAAGCCTCCTAAAAAAGGGTAAGCAACAGCTGCACTAAGTATGCAGCTCTAGTCACTTCTATTCACTTYGTTTATCTAAACAAAACCATGAATCAGTGCTATGCATCCTTTACCTTAGCTCATACACCTCTAAAAACATGTACGAGTTCTTGATTAGAAATCAGCCCATTTTTAATGTGCCTCTTTAGAGCAATGAAAACAACTACCACCAAAAGGTACCTGTCTGCCAACTTTACCTCTTTTTCTATTAGATCTTCTAAGGAGATTTCATCCTGCTTTTCTTCCTTCTTTTTGTCTTTTTTCAATACAAAGCCTGGAGGGAGGGCATGGCGATACATGCAGTTGTCTCCTCCACCTGGACAGACCCAAAACCATCCATATTTGTTGTTCTCAATAGCATCAAGGAAGTATTTGCAGACCTGTGTAAAAACAATGGTTGTTAGCACTCTTTCCATGCCCAGCATTTTACACTTCAGGTCAGAAGTTCAGTAAGCCCAAGGCAGCTGTGCTCAGAACAGAAGGAACAGGTGAAATGCACTGCTACAAAAAACAGTAGACAAAAAAAACCCAAAACAAAACAACTGAGCATCTAAAACTCATGTACTCAACAGCTTTTTCTCCCTCAATATGATCCCARTTTAGAAAGACAAGATGACTGAAGAGTGACATTACTGCTCTCCTGTAAAGCCAGCAGCACATCTCCTCCTGCTCACAAGCATTGGTGCAATTTTTAAACAACAAATTCCATCTGCCACATGTTGCTAAACCTCCCAGCTCCGCATCATGAAGTGAAAATGCCATTCTAGGACTTTCACAAGCAATTCAGAGTTGATATTTAGCCACAGCAATGTTTAACTTTTCCAGTTTAAAAAAAATTTAATTATTTATTTTTTCTTCTTATGTTTAATTTTTGTATCTATATTATTAAAATACATTAATTAAATTATAAATAATTAAGCAATTAATAGTTTAAACTGAATTTAAATTGYAAATTCAAATTTAGGCATTATCAATAGAGCATTTAATGACTTGATATTGAAAATAAGGCGAAATAGCCCCAAAGAATGAAAAAAGGATTAACCCATTATGGCATTCAGTGCAGAACTCAAAATATGGTTGAACTTAAGAGTCCAGGAATTACAAATTACTCTCAGTTSATAAATTAGGAGAAAATTTAAAAGCTTATGCTTGTATGTAACCCAGTACATAGATAAGTCAATATATATCACTGCAATAATAGACCTCAATTATCACAATACTTGGATTTTCTAAGGAATTTAGATATACTGCTGAATCCTGGAGCATTTCTAAGCACCTCACCTACTATCCATTTGTAATGTACATGAGAAAACTTATTATGGACTGAAAGGAGCTGATGGGTTGTGGTTTTCTTTGTGGCCTTGGTTTTTTAATTTTTAAAGATATTACTAGAAATATTATCAGTCCAGCTGCCTGCCCAGAATATTATTGTTATAATATTCCATTCTAAATGTTTACACAATGATAAACACATCTAATGCCAGACTGCACTGCACTTAATTCCTTCTAGTACAGCTCAATTAAAAAAACAAGGAAAAAAAAAGCAAAGAAGACATACTATTTGGGTTTTGGGTTTTTTCTTTTCCGCCTCACCATGCTTCTTGTTCACCACTTCTTCCAGCTTCTTCTCATCCCAGTTGTCCATTGTATCTAGGAAAAGACAACAGGTGGCTTCACAAAAAATCCCAAATACAGAACATAGCCAGCAAGCTGCTTTTCTGCCCAGTAACAGCTTTAATATGCAATTCTTACATTTTAAGTTGCTTACACAAGGGAAAATAAATTCAAGTTCTTAAAAATACTGTTTTCAAACTCTSCTGTGCCACTCAAAAGGCAATTACCTCAAAAGCCCTAGAAATTTTAAATTTTGAAATGCATAAAGTGTGTTTCAGTTAAACACTCAATGTGTCACTGCATCTGTACAGACCTGAGTGTGGACAAGGGAAAAGAAGAAAAACAAGACAARTAAAAGAGAAGGTTGGAGGGTAATATGCAGAAATACAGCTAACCCAACCTGAGGCTTGAAAGAGAAAATACCAAAACATCTGTGTTCAAGTTAAAAGAAGGAAATCACCAATGACAACATTCGCAGTGAATCTATGGGAACCCATCAGATACATTTAGGGTGACAGAGGCTAAAATTCAAATAATGATAGAGACAAGGAAATGTGAAAAAACCAACTTGTATAAAATCTCTCATCCCTGCTACATAAAAGTAAAATCTACAGTACTTAGCCAACRAGTCATTTGGGGAGAGAAAGTAACAGAAAAAATTCCCAAGTATCCCTAAATGCAGAATTCTGCAYGGCTGGGCAAACATTAGCAGCAGTTCCAACTCTGGTTGTTCATTGCACTTCCTCCTTTTGCACTTCCCTTCTACAGAGCTGAAGAGGGAAACAGCAACTACAAGGCAAGTCAAATACTGCTCAGCTTGTGACTTGTATGACTGAATGCTTGACACTGCACAACTGAAAAACCACCATTATTAGTAGGTCATACTTCTTGTAGGTGAGGTCTGAAGAACAYTTGAGAGCACACCTGGAGAATGTCTCAGTGCTGCTCAGAACTTGGAAGGTGGTGGGATGGTTGTCTTAGTCACAGTTCTTCAGGATTGGAACCACAATACAAAAGACTCTCAATCTTACAATTCCAGTTTCAGAATTGGAACAGTTTAGCAGTCATTTTCTACAGTTATGATACCTTTTTCAAGGTCTTCATCTCTTGCATCGATGTAGACACTTCGTTTTTCACACTTCCTTTCCAATGACAGATCATGAGAAAACTTGCACTTGTCTCCTTTAGTGCACTGCCCTTGCTTGAAGAAAGCACAAACTACAGATTTCGGGTCAGCACCTGAGTGAAGGAAGTTTGCATATTTTAATATTATTTTAAAACAAAAATTACATTTTAGAAATTCTGAGAATTTTGAGGATACGTAGAGAATGAAAATGCATTTTAAAAATAAAAGCTTCTTGAAGTGTTCATGGTAAGTACATATTTCATGTCCTGAACATGCTAAATTCACTTCTATTGCACGGTATCTACCTTAAATATCAGAGCTGCCACTAAGCTATTKAAAGAAATATGGTGTGCCTGAGCAAATTATTCATTCCTGWATTACAAYACATCAGAGATCATTCTGTGCAACTTCTTCCCYACCCATGAAGCTATTCTTGCCTCTAGTACACAGTAAAGCATCTTCTGCATGTCAGCCTTTTCCCAACAGATCAACAACACATTACAATAAACTCCAGTAATTTAACCCACACTCACTCAAACCACTTTTCTCCTTTAGTAACAGAAGAAAATGGCTGATCAGAGACCCCAAAATAAGCAACTGTTGTTCCAATGTGAACTATTCAGTCACCCTAACTACAGCTTAAGTAAAAATCATCCCCTGAAGAATCATTTGACCATTAAGAGGTCATGAGGAAAAGCAATGASAGAAGCAGGTCTAAGTGTATTTATGAAACATGAGTAAGTCAGAAATGCTTTACTTGTAGTATTAATTCAGTTCTCATGGAATATTTTAGGCTTGAGTTTTCCACACAATGCTTCGCTTTCGGTTGGACTGAAGGTGATTTCAATATGTGCAGCAACACCTGCTTAAAATGTAATCTAAGAATCTGGGTAATATTAGTTTTCTGAAATAACTAAAAGTCAAAAACTGCTTGATTTAGAGAAAACTGATATAGAAAGCTGCAGGTCACAAACAGAAATGTGTCCTTTGCTGCTGATCAGTGCCACAACGAGTAAAAACACCAGGTTTGCTTTAAATATATGAAAATTACACTTCTTTTGTCAAAAATTATTGCACACCAGCTCCAGAAGATTGGAAAGTAAAAACTTGGTAACATCACAGAATTTGTTTGTTCAATAACCAACCTCAAGAGAGCCAAACCAAATGCCACTGCTAATTATGAGGTCAGATACCAGAGACTGGAAAGTATTTACTGCTCTGATTTGAGTACAAGTCTTCTGTTAAGACAAAAGTTATGATCTTGTGTTCTTTGTCTGGATGTTCACACTTCTCTAAGGAGACAGGCTGTTTTACACAAATACCATCACACATAAATCATGCCACTCATCCAGAACCATCTCATTGATGGACCAGAACACAGCCAAGTACCTTCAGCTGTGCTGACAACATCAAGGTAGCTTTTGATATTCTAATGATCTACTGATCCCAGAGGACTTCCCAAAACAATGTCAAATCATGACTGACAAAATACTTGGCACACCAGATGGAGGAGGAAGTAGTCACATCTATGTCATTAAAATAGCAACTGGTGTTCTTGAAGGGTTATTATACCTGAAGTAGTAATATCAATAAGAAAACATAAATGAAGGGAAATCAGTCATACCTTTGCTAATTTTCTGTGCAGCAACCACAGGCTTGAAGAGCTCATTYAATTCTTGTAATTCCTTTTTCTTATCCTCTTTCTTTAATTTYTTCTCACTTTCTGATTGAGCAACCTATAAATACAAAACCAGGATGTCAGGACTCACTTCACACAAACTGCACGTTAAAGCAGCCAATCATTCAAAATGAATTCACAAGGGCAGGAATGAAACATCACAACCTGTGATGCCTGGAAGGCTCAGAACTGCTGCTCCTGTGTGTGCAGCTGGCACTGCATGGGGTGACTTTATGGTGCTTGCATCCCAATTGTCTGTTGTGTTTAGGCTGGATATTAACTTCTGCACCTTTCAGACTTGTTCTGAAAGGAGGGAAAAAATGTGGAGTTTGTTTTCAGAAACTGCTCCTGCTACCCCAAATTGTCTTTCACAGACTGTGTTGTCTGCAGCAGGAACTGCTTTTTAGTCAGTTTTTTAGCTAGCTGAGCCAAAGTCCCAGGGCAGGGATTTGGCAGGGCCAGCCAAAACCAGGATACCTGTCCCACAGGAGGGACAGCAAATCTGCCAGAGAGGCAAGGTGCTGGCAGTCACCTTCAGTGTCACAGTGACCCCTACTGCACCTTCAAGGGTAGGAAAGCCAATGAGAGGCATTGAGATTTCACTCTTTTGGAGTGCTACTTCCAGATCTGCACAATAAAAGCCCTCTTGAGTCCCCTACATGCTGCTTTGCTCCTTCACCTCATCTGTACAGGCAGAAATKCCAGGAAATCTGTCTAGGGAAGTAGGAAATGTTTTTAGAGCATTATTTCAACTCGGATCAACTCAACATRTGAATGCTTCACTGCTTAACTAAGGACTAAAGACAGGAAAATAAGCTTAACTAGGGAAGGAAAACTGCACWTGTAAAGAAGAAAATCCCTGACTGCCTCACCTTTTTTTGGATAAGCCAGAGCAGGTGCGTACACCAAAATGGAATGGTACCACATGAAAGAGGACATGGGAGACATTCTTGGATCAGATATGAAAGGTTTTAACAAGGTGGAGGTCCAACTCTTTCTCAAGGTAACAACTGACAGGATAAGAGGCAAATTCTCTCAAGTTATCCCAGACAATGTTTAGATGAGATTTTTAAGAAATATTTCAGCACTGAAAGGGTGGGGCAAGCACTGGTGGACTCACCATCCCTASAAATGTTCAGAATGTGTAGAATGTCTCTACCCTTAAGGATTCTGTGTTTATTYGGCTCTTGTCCTTAGGGAAGCCAGTGAGACTAACACCACAAACAAGTATATGGGGCACTGTTTTCTAAAATACAGTGTAATATTAAAGAAGGAGCTTTGTTCTTATGGTGAATTTGGCAAAAACATACCCAGTTGTTTTAGAAAGGAATTARCAGCTTGGCTAGTTTTGCTACTCAAAGTTCACAAATGCAATTTTAAATAACATGGAGACCCACATATGTCAGCTACAGAAAGTTGTACTTTAAGACTGCCTTTGTTTATCTTCAGAGCTCTAAAAGCTTGAAGATAAAGCTTGTCTTAAAAAGAAACCTAACAAACCAACAAAAAAAAACCAAAACCCCCCAAAATCAAAGAAAAAACCCAAAGAAACAACAACAAACCAAAAAAGGAGCAAAAACCCCAAAAAACCATCCACCACCAAAGGTAAAACTCTGACAGCATTTCCATTTAATCTCATGACATAAGGAAAACTGCTCTTAAAAGTTCTTTTTTCAAGGAAAACGCTAACTAATGGAAAAGTTACCATAAGATAGGTATAATCAGGTTTAAAATTTTGGTTCTGACATCCAACAGTCAATAGCTACCAGCATTTAAGAAATAACATTATTTCAGCCTGGCTATTTTCCATATTGGTATTTGTATACATGCCACAGGGATTTCATACACAAGTTTCACAACAGTTTGAACACCAATAACATCAAGGAGTCTTTTCCACAACCAAAAATTATTAGATTTAATGACCCAAATACCAACTTCACTTTTCAAGCTGGGCTTGCCATGCCGGTTCATCCTTGTCACACAAGGAATTTATCATGGCATTGTCAATTGAGCTAATGTAAATGTAATKATTTTACAGGCTTATTCATAAAACAGAAAGCTGGGTCAATATTTAACAGCTGGCTCTCCTAGCACTGCAGGAACAAGAGGCCTGAATTATTTCATGATTCCACCATTAAATCCATGCCTTCTGATTGAGTATAATGTAAACATTGTATCTCATTTAATCAAACAGAACGGCCAAGTTGCAGATAGTGGCTCAAAAGTTCAGGGGTTTCGACCAAAGAGTTCACCAAACACATGGAGGCTTGACAGACTTAAACTTGTAATAAATACTTCTGTAAGTAGAATGAGAACATATAGGTTTGTTGTAGTTTTATCTTCTTTCAATTCCAGTTTTAGTAACAACTATTGTTTATTTTAATTGCTCCCTATTTCTCAAGTAAGGTGGGAATTAGAGAGAAAAAAGATAAAGAAGGTGCAACTGTACTTTTGTTACAGCCAGTATCTACAATTGAATTTCAGTTATAACTTCAACTGAATTATGCTACTACCAGAATACTATGGAGATAAACACCATGGTTGAGTTTGGATGGGATGCAATTTTCTTTCACAACAAAAGCCCACAAAACAACAAGCTAAAACCCAACAAACCCCCATACTCTGTACCACCTTTACCCAGGTACATAATTTACAGCTAGACAAGCTCTGCACAACAAGTGTGAGCTAGATCTGTGCCAGTCACATGAGGCAAGGAACAGCTCAGCTGTCTTCTCCTTCAGTACCTGACCACACAGAGTGAAAGATGATTTGCCTGTGCAGTGGGAAACCATCCACAATAAATGCTTACCTGACGTGGATTCTGCTGACCAAACTTCACCTGGTGAGTCACAGCCTTGATGAACTTCTGCTGCTTTGCACCTTTTTTATTCTTTAGGCCAAATGTTTTGTCCTAAATCAAGAGATAAACACAGCCATATTAACGTTAAATACCCCAAACCAGCGAAACAACAAAACCACTCCTCTCAGGAGTGAACCACAGGAGTAAAACACAGATTGTTTCCTCAAGCAATACAAGAAGCAATATAGACAAAATTGAGACTCCTCATATCATCTTCAGAAGGGGCTTTGCAGCAGAGCCTCCTGAATGTAGCCCTTGTGTGAGCTGATGCCCTGTATCAAGTGTGAGTGTGCACACACAGTGCTCTCAGGGCTCTCAAGATGTTTTTGGAGACTACCCAAGGAACATCTGAGGAAAACAGGACAACTGATGAGMCATAACTACTGCTGGATTCTCTTCTGTCTACCTGAAATCACTCATTACTTCTGTCTTCAACTATTCAGATACCAAAGAGTCATCTGTATAACATATATCAATCACCAAATGTGACACATTCATTTTTATTTTCAAGTATTGGAAGCTTTTCCTTTTCTATCTACTAGTTGGAAGTTAAGTCTTTATCCTACATCAGGTCTGGACAGGTGCCTCTACTTCCTAAAATCCACTGCTTGAAGTTTCTGTTTACTGCCTAAACCAATTCTTCCTCTGTATCTTCAATTTTATTGTTAAGGAGAAGTTTCTATACCATATCTATGAAAAATTCCTCACAAAAAAACCAAACAAAACCAAAACAAACCCAAAACAAAGAACCAAAACAAACCCAAAACACCAACCAAACAAAAACCCCAAAGAAAAACCCACCCAAAAAACCAGCTTACTTTCACATGAGTAGCTGAGGCAGAAGTTATTTTTTCTAACTGAAACACCTGCCTTAAAAACTTATCCATGCCTTTGATTAGTCACCAACATTGTCCTCCTTGAAGGAAAAAGTAGCAGCTGTTTATCCAGCTAAAATAGTTCAGTTCAAGTATGGTTTTGGAAACCCTAACAATCCAAAGGTAYATTATAAAATARTAACAAAATRAACAGCTCCAAGGTTCCAGACTCAYGCTGTTTTCACTTACAACCTGTTCCCCATGAACAGCACCTCCTCTGTTACTTGGAGCTGGCAGGAGAAGTCACAACAATTAGTTGGGAAAAAAAATTGATCATTTACACATTTGATTACTACTGCAAATACAACATGGAAAATATTATCCCCGTGTATCTGATTTATTTAAAAACTTATTCTTAACAATTAATCTTTTCCCCTTTCAGCTCTATTTGCTTGTAATGAAAAGCAAAATTCTTCTGGAGCAGCAGCATTCGTCAAGAACCTCAGGAACTCCAATGCCAGGAGAACACAAGACCAACTATTCTAACCCAACCTTTCCAAGCCCCACAGAAACAAAAACCTGCAGCCTCACACTTAATGGAACACACTCAGTGCACGGGTATTTCCCCTGAGCTGCATCTTTCACGCCAATAATGCAGGCAAATATTTAAATTTCTGTGACTACTCTGCTTGTACTCACCATAAATTCACACAGAGAGCACAGACAAACACACACCCCTCCAGCAGGTTTTTAGCCAGTCTGCTCATATGGGTCAAATTWTAACAGAACCCACCGCAAATCTGAGTGAGGAACCAACGAATCATTAAAACATGAAGGGTTCTCTGGAGATGACCTCGTCCTACCCTCAAAAGCACAAACCTACAAAGAGCCAGCCGGACTGTGAACACACGGCACACAGGACAGCAGGATGAATACAAGAAAGGGCAGGAAAAAAGCACAGCAGTGCTGTCAGATCACGKTCAGGCCCAACACAGCTCGGGCCTGGCAATATCCCGGCTAACGCTGGCTCCAAGCAGCGCAGAGAAGCCAGAGCCTCCCCGGGACCAGAGAGGTGTCAGCTCTGTGATCCTCCCCCGGCCGCCCCAGCCGGGAAGCTTCAGGGAGCGGCAGGCCCCACAGCCCGAGGCCGCGGCGGGAGAGCAGCGGCCTGGGCCTCCTCACCTCGATGATCTTCTCCTTCTTCTTCTGGTCCGCCTTCTTGCTGCCCCCCGCCGGCTGCTGCTGCTTCTTGGGGGGCATGGCGGGGCGGGGCGGCTCCCGCGGGGGCTCGGGAAGGGCCGGGAGAGGCCGGGAAGGGCCGGGAAGGGCTCGGGCCGCGCCGCCGCTGCCGCGGGGGGGGAGGAGCAACGGGTCCCGCGGGGCACGATGGGAACGCGCCGCGGGCCGGCCAATCGCCTCCCGGCAGGCAGCGCGCGCCGCGTGACGTCACCGAGAGGGCGGGGCTAGGACGTCAGGAGCGTGGGGAGGCCGAGCGGCGTGACGTCACGGGAGGGGCAGTGGCGGGAAGTTCGTATGGGAGCGGGGCCGTTCCAGGCTGGCCAAAGGCGCTGCTTCCCTCATGAAGGAGAGAGCGCTGCGAGCGTCCTCACAAGCGACCCACTCTGAATAGGTCCCCCTCATGAGGGAGAGAGCGCTGCCAGCGTCCGCACAAGCGACCCGCTCCGAACGGGCCCCCCTCATGAGGGAGAGAGCGCTGCCAGCGTCCGCACAAGCGACCCGCTCCGAACGGGCCCCCCTCATGAGGGAGAGGGGGCTGCGAGCGTCCTCACAAGCGACTCGCTCCGAACGGGTCCCCCTCATGAGGGAGGGAGCGCTGCGAGCGTCCTCACAAGCGGCTCGCTCTGAACGCGCCCCTCAGGTTCTGGAGGGATTCTGGCGCGCGGGTCACGCTTGTGGCAAAACCCGGCACAGTCGGAGCTTTTCTCTAGGAAAAATGGGCTGGCTTAACAGATTTATGAGTATTAACGTTTTTGTCCGGGTGGGGGCTTAAAGCTGATTTTAATGCTCGTGCGGCGCACGATGCCAGGAGGAGACACGTTCAGGGAGCAATGTGCAGAAGGAATATGTGACTGTACCTTCCTGGTGCCGCGGCCACTGGGGAAGGGACAGAAAATGACATGCGGTCGGGTTTAGGATTATAATTAGATTAAAGGAATAGATGTGCTCCGGAAACTCGGGAGAGACCCCAGAGAGGTATGGCACAGTGGGCGCTCTCACCTTATTCCAGTAAAATATTTGCAGGACTTCTCTGTCTCCTTCCTGGAGGCCGGCTTTTTGCAGCGTGATTTTCCACACACTTAGGAGCTGTTGCATCCTCAAGAACACACAAAACAGTGAAATGTCAGAGAGAAAGACAGCATCTCTCAGGTTCCATCAACCATCAAGTGATAAATAAATCCCAAATCAGCTGCTCACAAGGTCATCTCTCCCCAGGGAAGGGGTCACAGCCCCAAGCCTGGCAGAGTTCAAGGCACATCAGGTCCCTTCCAACTCAGAACCTTCTGGGGTTTTCACAGTGCTAAAAAGCCATGCCAAACATTTGGCACACATCACTGCTTGCACTCTCAAAAAAAGGGTGGAATGCTTTGGTTCTTCAGTTTGCCAGCATAGTGCAGACTAAGTAGAACCCAAGCAATTTCAGGTTTTGTTTTTAGGCCCAAAGTCATTAAAAAATGCCAGACAATGAAAGGTCTAGGAGGGTACCCGATTATCCTGGTTTACATGGGGTCAGATTTGAAATAACTAATGACTTCTTGATCCATCAGGAAAGACACAGTAACACACAGTGGTGGGAGCCTGACACAGGCGGAATTTAATCTAAAAATCAGCCTCATTTGTTTGAGTTACTTGGACAACTTGCTGCCTTATGTCAGTCATGCCCCTGCTAATGTCACTGTGATTCCAGAGCCATAATATTTGCTTTCCCTTTGAAATTTATTTCATTTGTGGCATAATTCACTGTGCCTTCCAATTTAAAGGAAAAATTGTTCCTGTCTTGTTGCCTCCTTTCATTGTGATCTGAAAAAAACAGAGAACATGAAGATTGTCATAAATAAAACACAATTAGAAGATTAGTCCATCTAAGCCTGGAGAACAGTATTTTATTTCTAGTTCCTAGAAATTGACACAACTTGGTTCTAACTTGCATCAAGCCTTAGATTTAGAACTAGCTGGGGCTARAATTGTGAGCTAACACAAGTCAGTACTGTTTATGAGATTTCATTTAGAAAATCCTAAGTAGCCACAGAAAAATCAGGCTTCACATAASTCAAGCTTCTTGACTTTTTCCCACCTCCTTTGCTGTACCTCAGAAAATAAGATCATGGCTCTAGTCCTTACAAGCATCGATTGCTTCATGAGTAATTGAATAAGTGAGGAATAGCCCAAGAGCTCACTGGGCTTTACCAACAGTGTGTTTCACCACGGTGTGTGTGCATCTTCCACAATTAAAATAAAGTCAGTTTAATACACCTTCCTGTTTTTCACCCCCGCAACAGAAAAATGAAGCCATTCATTTCCACCAAGTGAGAGGGTCAAATATGAACCTACAACAACACTCAAAGAATTTCTGCTTGTATCCAAATTGGAAGAAAAAGCCATCTCCAGATCCTTCCTTCTCTGTCACAAGCCAGCTGTAGAGCTGGAACTCCTACTCACCTGCATATTTTTTTTGCATTTCAATAATACAGGCAAGGACACTCATTTTAACATCTCCCYAGCTACATGCATTCACATTTGCAATAAAACAACACTTTCAGGCTCTAGCCCTTTGGCAGAGACTCTTGAAATTGTGAATGCTTAACGTGCAAAAACAAGCAAACAAAAAAACCCAATCAGAGGGAAAAAAAAAAACCAAACAAGGGGCTTAGGGGGTTCATCTCTCTTTCCCCAAAAAACAAGCAGCAGGACAAAACAAAGCAGACCCAAAGTGTGCTAAAAAAGGTTTAAATTGTAAATTAGGAACAATCTCCTCTCTGAAACAAAATGCCCAGTAAAGCACTCTTCCCTGAAAAGACAAGAAAAGTGCATGGATATAGCACTTTAGGACATAATATGATGATGGAACTTAATAATGTTATGGGGTTTTTCCCACACCAAATGATTTTGTGAAACTAAATAAAATTTTAAAACTCTCACAGAAARCCTAAAAAAGACAATAAAAAA
>CADDXX010000583.1:239822-279900 GCA_902810485.1 Alauda arvensis
AGTCAGTATTGTTAATCTGTTATTTGAACCTTCTTTCCATGCAAGGAACTCTGGTTTTCTCCACTGACTTTCTCCATTGGAAAGTTCTGTGTGGCCATGTCACATGTGCAGTGAACTCTAAACCCAGAGGAGTGTGGAAGGAATTATTCCTTGGTTGGTCAGGATTTATTTTGGAGAGGTGTAGTTTGGTCATGTGAATGCTGTTTTCATGGTGAAATAAAAATATGGTGTGGGTGATGTCTTAGCAAAGTCTTAGAAGCCAAAGCTTGTGCTGAATTAGATACTCTTCTGTTGTTAAGCAGGGTGGTTTTCCCTGGTTTGTAGCTGTGGTATAGAAGATTTTTTGTGGTTTTTTTCCTCAGAACTATTTTCTATGATGTAAGAGCAGTTAGATGCCTCTCTAAGCAATCTGGTTTGAGTCCTTTGTGTCCATGGAAAAAACACCTGGTTTGGTAAATGGGAGAGGTGACTCTGTTAGACAGAATAACTGGGCTGTTCAGGGAGCTGTGTTAACACATACCTCTGTCATTTTGCTTATGGCAACTTTAAGTTTTTTTTCTTGGAAACAAGAGTGCTGGTTGTGAGCAGGAACTTTCTTTGGTTAGTTGGGCTGCTTTCTGACCAATGCTCCAAAACTCAGTGTGACTATTTGGTGTGACACTTTGGCAAACAAGACCCTGGTGATACTTAGTAAAGGTAAAATTTGGTTGTAGCAGGGGAGATATTTGATGATGTACTGGGGAAGTTTCAATTCAATGGTCAACTCTCTGTGCAAAGATTTTGAAAACAATATGAGGAGTGTTGAGAGGATGGAGGAAATAGTCAAAAAATGGAGAAAATGTGTTTGACTGAGAGCATCTCTGAAACAGTGACCAGGTTGGAGTCTGGGCTTGGTGGTTTTTTTTTTAGTGTGGTTTTAAAAAATTACAGAACTGAAGGCACTGAGTACTTGTATTTACATCCTATGTATTGATATAAGGTGGAACTTTGGAGTATAAATGGAACTGTACTTGGGGAAGGCTGGTAATTTTGGAGCTAAATTAGCGTGTGTACTTGTACCTAACTTTCATCTGTGAAAAACAACATTTATAGTAGACGTGGAGTAAATGCTTTTCCAGGTATATGTGGATATTCCTTGGGGGAGTTGTAAGTTTGTTGTTTTTAAGTTATTTGGATTCAGCTTGGGAATCAATGGTTAAAGAAATAGAAATGGAGTTGGTTCTTTTAGTGGAATCAGAGACGGCTTCAGAATGGAATCACTGGAGTTTTGGTTCAAGCTGTCTCTGTGGTGAAAATGGCAACCAGTATCGGTGGTACTGCTAAAAATGGCCATAATATCCCTGGGTTGTGGCTCTGGTTGCCAGGATGCAGCAATGGTGGGCAGTGTTGGGGTGCCAGGCTGTTGCTGAGCTCACAGTGGGTTGCATTCCATGCAGTGTTGGGGTGCCAGGCTGTTGCTGAGCTCACAGTGGGTTGCATTCCATGCAGTGTTGGGGTGCCAGGCTGTTGCTGAGCTCACAGTGGGTTGCAKTCCATGCAGTGTTGGGGTGCCAGGCWGTTGCTGTGGTGCCAGTGGGCTCCTGGCAGTGCTGGGCTGAGGGTGCAGGGCTGGGCCCTGGGCACAGCAGCCTGGGGGCTGAGTGCAGGGGGAGGCTCTGGAGGCACCCAATGGTCCTGGCAGGATCAGCTGTGCCAGGGAAGGCCTTCTGCAATCAGGGCTGAGGTGGTGGGTGAGTGACTCGTACTCTGTGACACAACCAGAATGTCCAACTCTTAGCTTGAGTCAGACCTTCAAAGAATAACTTGTTTCTTTCTAGGTGATGGTGAAAATTTATACAGTTCCAGCAACCCATATCTGTGTTAGAATATCCTAGTTTTCTTATTGTTTGCCCAATGTTATTTTTAGTGCAATAGCATTGTATCTATCAAAAAGAATGTTCTACAAATAAGTTGCTTTCATGGTGCAATGCAGTTTTGTAATGAGTTTGCAAGTACTTGAGACACATTCTGGTACTAGTGACATTTTTTCCCTCTAACTGTTTTTTCACAGCTCTTGTAGGTGGGCAAAAGTCTTCTTTCAGCATTAATGAGAGCAGTGTCACTTTGTGGGCTCACCATGCTGTCATTTACAGAGTGGTGACAAGGGTTCTCTGGKTCCTGCAAAGCCCTGTGCTTGCTCTGTGCATGTAGGTGCAGATTCCAAATGAATTTTAGCTTAAAAAAAGGTCTTTTCTTGTCAGGAATGAGCTGCAGAAAGGACACGTGGGAGCTTCTGGTTAAAGAATTGAATCTTACAGATTGGAACTTATGTTTGGGGGTCAGATTTTCTAAACTTAAAAGAAGAACTAAATAAGGAGGTATTTAAAATAGGACTTTAAACAATTAATCTGAAGAATGTAATGGTAGTTTTTATCTAAGGTTCACAWTTTATGGACTGTTTGTTAWCTGGTTCCAGAGTTGTTTTTGAGTWATCTGGTKTAAGTGYCAGTGCAAGAACAAAACCAAATGCTTTTCAAGTGTTGATGATGTGGTGTGGTGGTGTTTGGTTCAGAAGCTGTCTGTAGCACTGCCCTTTATCAGCTGATGAATTACAGAGACAGTGGCAGTATTTAACCGTAAAGTAATCATTTTACTAATGCAGTAGAGGTTTGGGTTAAGTTCCAACACTTCAAGACTAAAAAGCTGTTGTCTAATTGTTCATAGAGTTTAAATGGAGAGCTCACAGAAGTGGTGTGTGTGGGGAAACAGGATTATCTACACAGGCCAGCAGAACATCTCTTTGTATGTTCATTGTTGAACCAGAAATAATGATAACATTTTAGTGACATGTACTCTGGGTGATAAAAATGAATGGTTTGGTAAAWGGGAGGGATTCTGTGCTGAGGCAGAATAACTGGGCCATTTAGTGAGCTGTGCTAATACAGACCAGTGTATTATTATTCACTGCAATTTTTTCATTCCTGGGAACAAGAGTTGTTCCTGGTTGTGAGCAGGGGCTTTCTTAGGTTACAAGGTCTTGACCACTGATGGAAAATTTTTTGTAAATATTTGGTGTGATTCTTTGGCAGACAAAATCTGAGTGATGCTAAACTATAASAAAGGTAGAATTTAGTTGTAGCAGAGGGGCATTTGGTGCTAATGCTGGTGACATCCCAYTTAATTGGTCAATTCAGTGTGAAAGGACTTTGAAAACAAYAGGAGGAGTATMAAGGGGAGAGAAGAAATAGTYCAGACATGRTGGAAATGTGCTCTATTGGAGAGCACMTCTGCAAGTTGSAGTCTTGGTTTGGTTTATTTTGGTGTTGTTGTTTTTCCTAATTTTTGTGGACTAMATTCAAGGGAATGCATTATGTACTTGCTTTTGCATCCTATGTGTTGATAYAAGATAGAAATCCAGTGTACAAATGGAACTGTACTTTGGAAAGGCTGGAAGTTTTGAGCTAAATTGGATCCTGCATTTGTAACCAACTATCAGCTGTGAGAAATATTCCACTTATGTAGAGATGCAGTAAATAGTTTTCCAGGTAATTGTGGCTCTTATAGTGAAAGTGCAAGTTACTTATATRCAAGGTATTTGGATTCCAGATAGGAACAAACTCTAATAACTTGAAGTGTAAAGGTCATGGTGATGGGTTTTTACTTTCTAGCCCAAAGCTCACATCATCTCTTGTGAGCCTGGCAGCCAGACTCTGTGCTGTACAGGTTATCAGGCTTCTGAAGTGATGTCCCATTTGCTAAGTGCAGCCAGGAACTCTGATCCATTATCACCTGTGTAGGTGCTCAGTGTCTTCATTACAGGAACCCGTGTCCCTGGTTCTGTTTTTGCAGTTGTTTTGATCATAGCAAGAAACCAGTCAAAAGCTGTGCCTCCTTTAGCTCTGAGCTGTCACAAATCTGAATTCCAGCCATATGGAATTGTTCAGGCAATTGTCTCTAGTTACTATTGTTCAGCTGAAATGAGTGGCGTTTGGGGGTTTTTTGCCACCTTTATCTGCTCTTGTGCTAGCAATGCCTTGCAATTAAGTAATGATTCTTTTCTCCCCTTCCCTGTGCCTTCTGTCCTCTGGATAAATACTGAGCTGGAAAAAATGTGTGTCATATTTAACTGGGACCTTGCATGGTATAGGTGACTCTGTTAGAAGATTTGCTTCTCTGTAGTGCAGCAGGGATGTTTTGTACTGCATATAGAAAGTGAAAGTGTTCAAAATTTTCTTTTGGCTAGTTTTGTGGATAATTCCTGCCAGTGAATCGAGCAGAGAAGGATTTTATTGTGTGTGCAAGTTCCAAGCTTTATTGCCCTGAAAAAAACACATAATTCTACCTGTATTAGTGTTCAGGCTGTTTTAAGTACTGTACTGCAGTCCATGGTTTCTTACAATATTCCTGTCATTCCTGTGTTTTTACTGTATTAGAAATGAGTGTGTAGTGAAGTGGAAACATTTGTTTAACTTTATTTTCCAATTCCTCAGATCTTTGGTGTGATTCCTTGAAGTTTGATCATCTTGTTTGTGCCAGCACTTCTACATCCTGGTGTAATTATCAGTGAAAAAGCTGGCAGAGCTAATCTTGGTTTTTCTTCTGCTTGTTGGTAGAGGGCACTGGGTTTCCTCTGTCCTCCAGTATGCTTTGTACCTACCATAGAAAACAAGGTGCTGTAGGTGGGGGTGAACAGGACTCCTGAAATGACAGCAAACAAACACCTCTTCTGTAGGTGGGAGGGAGGCTGCATGCTAATGCAAGATGACCCTGCAGTTACTGGGTACTTTGTGCTGTCAGTGAAGSAATTCCAGTGAYAGGAGAWKGTGTAAATCCARTTTTCATAGACATATGGCTGCACTTCARGTGTTTCTTCAAGTACTGTGTGGTGTCTTTGTACAGGGAAATTTCCTTTCTCCTAAGGTACTTTTTATTTAACACAAAAAGAAGGTTTTTACATGCATATGAACAGTGGGATAAGACACTAGGCTCATGTTTAAAATGTGTTTTAGAGCATTTGTCAGAATGGGTTTATCTGAGAGTGTGAATTAGAGAAGCCAGTTCCCCAGTAACCTCCTTCATAAGCAAGCTGCAGTCTGTCTCTCTATTCACTTAGCATCATAAGAAATTCATTTTCCAGCCATCAGCTTTTTAACTGCCTTTTCTTTATTCTCAATATTAGAACAATAAAGCAAGATCATGTAACATTTAGTCCTATTCAGACAGTAGTRAAGTGCAGAGGGCACATCAGTGGTGACATCAAACTCATTCCAAAGGAGAGGCTCTCTYAGGTAGTGTTAGATAACATGGGGTTGTGGTAACAATAAAACACGAGTAGTTGTGTTAAAATTTTCTCTGAAGATGCTCCAAAAGTATGGAGAGCCATCCCTTTGTCCCTTAATATGGGAAAAGAAAGGAAAGTTGGTAGAGGAGCTTCCAGAGAGTAATGAAGAGATTGAGAGTAGAGTTGGCAGCAGAATGAAATTGATAGTCTTTGGTGGAGTCTTCACTTTTGCTACCAGGGAATTTCTTGAGCTTAGAGACTGTGAAGATCTTCAGAGTTGTCTTCTTTAAATTAACATAAAGCCATATTTATGTTAAGCACTGTATTTTTATTTCCATGAGTTGCAGTTAATGACTGTAATGTGCTATTATCAGAATGATAACAATACAAATTAATTTTAAAAGAAACCTTGTCATTAGTGTTATGCTGCAGAGCTGAGTGGGTAATGCTAAATATTTGTTTGCTTAGATGCAGGATAGAGTGATACTGGTGTGTTATAAAAATTCTTGTAACTATTATATATAACATAAACACTTTCAGTTGCTCAGTTCCATCAAATGTCTAATTTYCTGCTGTAGCTGGAAATGTCTTCTGTAATTAGAGTATTGTTCAAATKCAAATTGTTCATGCAGCCATTTACATGAAATTCAATGTATGGAGTGCTGTTGTGAAGAGCATGTCATTAAAAARAGCTGTGGTCTGGCATCTCTTCATGGAAGCAGTACAGGCCTGGTGGGGAGCTTCTCGGTGGGACTATTGGGGAGGTTTCTTTAGTTCCTGGTTGTCTTTCTGCTGCATGGTTGTACTGTCAGGAATGCTGTCAGGGTCATTCTTTTCAGAGGTGTGTGTTGTTCGTCACTCAGTAGCAGCCCAAGTCACCTCCTGTGGACTCTTGGCCACCATCAGCTATTGTCATGTTCTCTCTGACACCACTGTGGTCATAATGAGTTGGAGAATTCAACCTCATGAGCCTTAGGAATCTGCAATTTGGCATCATCCTTTCTTTACTTAAATTTAGTTCTGGTCATGGAATTCCCTGCCTTCTTGCATTTCTTTCCTTCTTCTTTCCTGAAGGAGAATTTCAAAAGCTGCAGGCAAAAAGTTAATATGGTTGAGGGAGTGTTGTCTCTAACAAGGTATTTTTTCTTCTCCCCATCATGTGTTTTGTCTAGAGAAAGAAGGCCTCTTATTTGGGTCATTTAGAAGTCACATTAAATATKCTTATGTAAGAGGGAGAAATTAAGCATTTTCAGTCAATTGTCAGCATGTTATTCCATCCCATTACTGAAAGGAAAATGCTTCACAGCTCACTAACCCTCCTGTGTGCTTCTGCTACGGGAAATTAACCTTGTAAATCAGCCASCATTCTCTGAAGCCACCTGATCCTRGATTTCCTTAGTTTCTTGTWACAAATTGCATGGCATGAGATCATCTGTAGGAAAATGTGTTGGGAAGGTGGTCCTGCAGCACCACTGTGTGCTTRCTCTGCATGTTGGGTCACAAACCCACTATGGGAATCCAAGAAATRAATGCCACTGCATCTTTCTTACATAGGACAGTGAAACCTGTGGAGGTCATGCTGGTTTCTTAGAGGGGTTATAATCAGCTTTWGATGAAAAGAGAAAATAATGCCTGTTTTTAGTTATTGCTTTTAGTTTTGTTTGTGTTACCTTGTGTACTAAGGATTAAATTGTCTGCTTCAGAGAGTCGGTTTTTCATTTGTTATTGCTGTGCTTGTTCTGCTTGTGYGAGTTCTTGATGGATGCTATTTAAATTTGGATTTGAAAACTGAAAAATACTGAGGAAGCTTYTGAAAGATTTTTATTAACTTAGACTGATGCGCAAGTGAAGGATTGCATTTCTCAGCATAAATACTTTGTGCCTAGGCATGAACATTTTCATGCCTGCTTTGCAAAGGTTTGGTATGCATGAAATAATTTGAGATGGATTAAGTTCTTTTATTCCCATATAGCTCTTAGGAAAAATTTGTGCTCTCTTTTTGCATTTACAATATAAAGCTTGGTTTCCTAGGTTTTCTCAATAAGGATAAATGAAGAATTAACAAGGGCTCATTATCTTAGGAAATATGTGATTGTTCTTGCTGTGTTTGTGTCTTGCTAAAAAACATGAGATGGAGCTGCTTGTAAATGGAAGGAAAATTATTCTGGAATGAAAATTCCAGAGTAACTGTGGACTTGCAGGTGCCCCATGCTCAGTCAGTGAGGTGAGGTGTGTRTGCTCCTGGCTGTAAGCATATGAACACTTCTCTTGCTTAAATTAACAAACTCATTCAAGTGTTGAATGCCTTGACCCATTTGAACTGAAGTATTTAGGAGGAACATCAGCTCAGAGGAAAAACTCCCGTAATTTTCTCAGGTTTGGGGGGGTGGGAAGTTGCTTAATCCATTTTGTAGTACAGTGTGCACTGCAAAGCAAAGCAACAGCTGTACTGTGCTTGCATCCCTAGTATTTATAATTTCAAGTTTATAAGGAAATAGCTTTATTTCTGTATTAACTTGCAGGCATACTGAGTAATGTAACAAAATGGGTTTCATTTATCAGTCTAACCAGAAAGAATTAAGGCTGTCACACTGATGTATAGCATCTAATCAAAGGAAGAACACTCAGTTTCAGATTAAGATCATTAACACTTCAATGTTTTCTGTGACAATAAATCTTCAATGCATCCTAAGTTCTTTGATATTCCAGTGCAACAAWAATCCCCTAGYGGATTTATTAGGATAATTTTATTATTCCTTTCTTCTCMAAGATGATTTGAAAAGCAAATTATGATTATTATATATTTTGGCATTGCAATTAAAACAAAAGTTCTGAAATATAACAAYSTTTTGATGTTATAAATTGTTTCACATGAAGATCAAAATAGAAGCAAGTCAAAACAGTATCTAAGGGCTAGGACCTTCTTATTTTAATGAATAATTTCCAACCCCTAGGTTGCAGATACACTTCACATTTTTTCGTATAAGCGTGTATGAGCTCTTCTGTAGTTAGATCTTTGTACTTAAAACCTTTAATTTGGCACAAAGTGTATTAGCTTTTGATGTTTCTCTTGTAAGGACACACTTAAGCATCCTTGGTATTAGGATTTTGCAGTTTAATTTCAACCCCAAGGTCAGAAATTCTGTGCAGTGTAAGGTAACTTGGGCCCAGTGAAAAGAGGACTACTGTGCAAAGATGTAAAAACACTTCTTTGCTCTTCCTTCAAAAACAAACATTATTAAGAGGTTTCCCTGCTTGGCCATGCTCCTTATCCCATATTCTGTCTGAGTCAGAAATCCTGTGAGGACTATTCAGGGAACTTGATGAGATGAGATGCTCCTGATAGGTTATGGTTTGCTGGGTTGCAAAATACATCCTGAGGTGAAATATTCACTTACAGTAACCACCTCTTGTTGCATTGGTGAAACTCTCAGTTCAAGTTTGCAGGGAAATGGTTTYCTTAGTAAAATCATTTTGCTGTGAATCCAAAACAAAAAATTACAGCAGTTTCTGGTTTAGAGCAATTTAAGCTATTCTTGAATGCTTTTTCAAGTTCTTTCTGCTTTCATTTCCCATGGAAGTYTGAGTTCYAAGAKRAARRYGTCMTATGGTTTTCCTACAAAGCAAATTTCTAATCCCTTACATTTAATTTAGAAAATATCTGAAGCTATAAATTGTGTACTAGAAACAATTTTTTATACATATCCTGTCTACAACCATAACCTTTGTATCATTTCTGTAAGTATATGTAGCTTATTCAAGTAAAATACTGGGGAGTGAAAGGAAAGTGCTGAAAGAGTTGGTGAATTTGGAGCCAAGTGGATGTTCGTTCAGTAGCAGCTTTACAGAGGAAAGATAATTCCAAGTTGCCTTTCCTTCAAACTCCTCTTGTTTCTTTTCAAGTATTGTTTTAGGTCAGGCAGATGTTTTATGAAATTGCTCTTTGCTTGGTGAAGTCAGCAGGACTCTGAAGCAGCTGAAGGGGGAAGCACTAATTTTGGCTTCTTGTGCAGAGCTGAAGGTTGTCCAGGGGGTGTTCTCMACATGGTGCCATTGTAGTCAGCTCCTGTGAATCTTCAAGTCCCTTGGCACCTCACCTTCAAGTGTTTTTGCTCATATATCAATGTACAGATGGTCAAGTCATGGGGAGGTGTTACAGAGGGAATTAAGAGAAGGCTTTTTATTAGCCCATATGTCATGTTTTTTCACATTAAAGCTATTAATGTGCTGTATCATGATACCACTGAAACCTTTATAGGCTGTTTATTCCCTGCTCTTTTTTCCCTGAAATCTTTGAAGGAATTTTTACTGTAACAGAATCCAAATTAGCAGTAGGTGTGTCCTTTGCTCTGTCTCGGGCTGCTCCTAGGTGCACAGATGTTGATGAAGCAGCTGGTAAAACAGGATGCAACCTAGAGAGGTCACATTCACCTCTGGAAGATTTGGGTTGATCTTTTTTGTCTTATGACTCTGTCTTGTTTGCCAAAGTCAAACTGCAGATTTAATAYAGATTTAAAAGGAAAGAGAATGTGCCTTTAAAATGAGTGAATGATAAAAGTGTCTCTTTAATGTCCCAGCCCCCATGTTAATGACTCTTCCTAGTAAAGGCTAGAAAGCCTTGATGGTGGACTGCTTAAACAGGTATGTCCAGAACAAAATATTGTGTGCTGTGCACTTAAGGAGAGATGAAGTCTTTTTTTATGGAGTTCAGGTTTCCATTTTCATCTGAAAAAGAATGGAGTTGTTCTCATGAAGGATTAGCACAGGTGTAAGGGTTTGAGCTGTGTGTTTCTGTGCTCAGGCAGCCATTCTCTGGCACTGCAGTTCTCATTGCAAAGTTGATCTCGCAGGTTTTCATTTTTGGTGGGGGAAGAATTAGAAAGGGAAGAGCAGAAGGAACAGCTTGGTTTTGATGCTAAGACCAGAGGTACTGTAAAACATGCGTAAGGAAAGGAAACATCCTTTTGTTTCTTTGCTGCTGGTTACAGAAAAAAAACTGTATTGAGTTTTTAGTTTTCTTTTGTTTTTTTCCTCCTGGCTTTCAGTGAGTAACTTAGGTAAACATCAGTCTCGATGTCATGGCTTGCTACAAGACTTGGAATAACTCTGGGATAACCAGCTTTAACACATGTCTTAAGGGAACAATGGAAGACCTTAGGAAATAAATAATCTMAAGTGGAAATGAAAAAAGTTAATGCTGTGGCATTGGGGTAATGACAGCAGGCAAGTTATAACATTAACTGAAAAGGYTTTTGCATTTTAGACTTAATTCACTGAGTACTTGCGGTTTGATCACTGGCTGAGGAGTACAGTGGTTTCTCCTATGGGTAGGTGATATGCAGTGTAAGACCATGTGTGATGATTGMTGGTCAGAGGTGGAAGGAGGACTAGGGCAAAGGATAATCAATGACAGGAACAAAGAAAAGGGCAAAACCAACAAGCATGACTATTCCAAGGGTGTGATGCCATAAGCCTTGATCTAAGGCATTATTTTGCTAAGTTCTATTAATATTTATTTAGTTAAGTATGAACACCATTTGTAGGAACCATTCTCATTATGGTAAAGTGTCTATTTTCCATTCATTAATAAGGTTAGTTCTGTTTATTCTTTACTCTAATGCTCTGCTTTGATTCTGGCTTTTTTGCAATTCAAACGATTTCAGTTCAAGGGCAGCAAAGGATTTTTTTTTAACCTTTCTAAAGATCATGRCAGTGTCCAACAATTAATTGTAGTAACTGATGATATTATTTAATGTATCCAGTGGGAATGAAAAGGTTGCACTGTGATTTTGTGTAGCATGAGGTGATGTTGAAAGCAGCAGTTAGAATACAGTTTTCAAAAGCAAAACTGTGATCTTAGAACTGTCAGACACTATGGAATTCYTTAAATATCTTTATCCTGTGTAAAGTGAAGGTGTTTTCAGTGAGGTTYGTGGCAATTGGAGGGCTTTGTTACTGTGCATTCTTGTGCCTATTGCAGCTGGAAGAATGAGATTTTAGTTAATAAAAATGTAGTTTTCATTCAGTTTGGWCTTTATTCAGTCTTGGAAGTTCAATAGTTGGACTGGGAACTGTAGTGAGTTGTTGAAAGTATAGTAGAAACAAAAAAACCCATATGTTCTATCTTATCTGCTGTTTGTTTCATGAGCAAACAGAATGTAGATTGCTCAACAAAGGAGAAATATGGGTTGGCAAGTGCCAATCTGCTTCATTTCCTTTTTGCAGAAATGCATAAAAGATTTTTGCTTTGATCTGCATTGAGAACAAGAGTGGAGGGTCTTAGCAACAGTCTCGTCTTGTCTTGCTCTCTTTTCAGTGAAGTGCATTTTGTGGGCCTCWTTGTGGTGGCATACAGATATTGTTGTGGCTTTAGGAGCTGATTACTTACTGCTCTTTGTTCCCAAGTGTTATTGTACTGTGGTAAAAAGGAACAGTTTTTTAATTTTTGTCTTCTTTTCTGCTAAGGTTGATATTTAAAACATGAAGTTGCTGAAGCCAAACAGCTGTAAGAAAAATGCAGTGCATATATTCAATTATGAGAATCTTCTGGCACCATCAGGGGATAACTGTTTTTCTCTCWTTTTTTTKTAACTGAGTTTAGGTACCACCTATATTTTTAATATTAGGCTGTAAATTCTGCTTTTAGTAATTCACTGCCAGTTTAGCATTCAGCATGTCTATGAATTCAATCTTGTTATGTTTTTAGAGTGGATAAATTTAAGTCTAGCAAGCAGAGGAAAACTAATGAGGGAGCATTCACAGAATGCAGAAATTGTGCCTAATGAAGTAAACAAGTATAGGCCCTCTTCTTTATCTACTTTATAATTTCAAATAAGGCAGAAAGTTAAACCCAAGCACGTTACTATGGCACAAAGTGGATCTAAATAAATATTCYGAAGATAAATTATAGGGTGGGTTCAGTGGCACTCCAACTGGCACTAAGCAAACTTATACCAATGCCAAAACCTCTGGGGAGAKTAGTGAAAGGCCCCAAAGGTTTGTGTGGGGAGTTATAATGAGAAGTGAGTTTACAAACCTAAGACTAATGTGGGCAGCTGCTCTAATTCTTTAGACTCCATCCATTTCCCCTGTGTAGTGTTTTGGTGGATGCATGTTTATCACCTAAATAATTCTGGACTTCTCTGAACTGTTCTGACTTTTTTACTGTGTGACAAACTATTCTGGGCCAAGCCTTGTTTGCCCTKCTCTGGTTTTCATAGCTTTGCTCTGGTACCTTTATGCCTAGAAGACCAGGGAAATGCCTTCTTTTTGGCAGTGTTTCCCGAAGTAAATGCCTATCATGTATTGGTCAGGCAGATTTTGTCGGACAGAATGGCCCACTTGGTTTGCCTAGTAGCCCAGTGGAAGATAAAAAAAGTGATGAACAAATCTCCAGTAACTCTAAATTGAGTTACCCAGATATACTGACAGGAGAACAAGGCACAGGGCTCAAGAACAGGCTGTAAGAAAAGCTGTTGAATGTTGGCCTCTCAGATGTGCAAGTGAAATGAGGAGGCAGGGGAAGGAGGCAGCTCTTAGGAACAGAACTATTCCTTTTATCCTCTATAAGCCTGTTTAAGTACTGCCTTCCCTTAGGGGGATAACTCAATCCAACACCTGTTGGATGCCATTGTATTTCCATGGATGATTTAGGGATGGCTGCCCATTTCTACTGATCTTGTTCAGAAATGATTTAAAATGTGCMGTAGTGTAGGCAGAAAGTCAAGTTRGAGCTGCTGTGACAATGCTTTCATCATCTGTCAGCATCCTGAGTGTCATGAGCTAAACCTTAGATTTTATTGGAACTGCCTGATACCTGCCAAGGGGCAGGATATTATTGCTAGGGAGAAATCCTCTCATCTTCTGTGACTGCATCCCCAGTTAGGTKTAAGAACTGTTTGGCATCCAGAGGTGAATTGGGTTGGACTTGTACAAGGCACAGAAATCATCCATCCATCTCCCCGTTCTTCTAAGGGAAAGGATTCTGAGCAGAGGGCTCTTTGACTCTGCAGTGGGAACTGGTTGGAAAAATTTACTTTAGTAGTAAGATTCTGACTGAAGAMTTTTGCAGAGGCAGGTTATTTTATGGAAATGGTCAGGTGGTTGTTCTGGTCACCAGGTTGCAAAAGGAGGCAAAASTACTTATCAATATACATGAAGTGAATTAAGAAGTAGATTAAAGGAAAAGTTCCAAAGTCCAAGCTGGAGAGAGGTTCAGAGAAACCCAGAATTGCCATCCAAGATCTTGGGAAGCAGAGTTGTAATATTTCTGCAATACTACTATGCATGTACTCCCTAACTAATACATGTGGTCTTTGGACTTTGAGGACAACTCTGACACCCAGAGGRAAAAAAAGGCTTTATGGAAATTTTATCTTAGAATCATTGCTGAAGTAGAAGTGCTGTTTTGTTAGTGAGAAATGCCAGTGAAATTTAAATATTGTGTATTCCTGACAAGTGTCACTGCACTAAATCCCCTTTGTGGAATAGTTAAGTCACAATTGAAATTTGGTGTTGTGAAGAAGTCCATCGTTCTAGCACTTAAACTCTTTAGGAAACAATCCCCATAAGGGGTGATGATTTGGTGGTGGCCAAGAAACGTGTCATCTGTATGATCCAGGTAGAGAMAAGGAAAGGAATGAATGCTGTGAAATAGCCACAGTCTTTGTACACACCTGAAAAGAGACTTGCATGTGATACATGGGCAGATACCAGCTTTAAATTATATTTAGTCAGTTAACATCAGTATTAACATACAGATCTTGATCTGCAGAGGTGTACTCAGGCTTCATGTGTTTTCCTGTCTGTCKGCTTCAGCTCAGCAGTGTGAGATCCAAGGCCAAGGCTTTGCAGAGTGGCTCCTCATTTGTGCCCCTGGGTGTATGATCACTGTTTCATACATAGGACAGGCAGACCTGAGGAACAGTGAGCATTCCAGCACGGGCTCCTGCTGCATGTGCTGACACACCCATTGCATGGCGTGGGGACTGCCCACTTGGCTTGAGAATTTGCCTCCAAGCACTTAATTTTTTCAAAGATGGTGTTATTTTCTTTGTGTATCTGTGCCTCCATGGCTGTAGCTGCAAACAGTTTAGTCTGACTGGTATTCATAGGTTTTACTGTTTCCTGCTCCCTCTGACTCTGTGGTGCACAAAAGTAGACCTAAATGTTTTAGTGATGAATTATTGCTGGGTAATTAATCAGCTTCCCCTGCTTTAGGCAGTTGCCTCCTAGAATTTACCATAATTCACCTCCATCAGCCAATACATATAGACATTAATGGCCTCATAATATTGTCAAGGAGATGTCAGGCAGTACTGAAAGGGTGTGATTGCATCTCTTTAAGCAAAAYTTGTTACTATTTTGCCTCTATTCTTGTTTTACACATTTATCTTGCCAGTGCCGTGAGCTGGACTGAGGACACATCACCAGGGTGCAATCAGGAGCAGGTCTGTCCAAGTGCATAGTAATTTCAGGCTTGCAATGGGAAATGAGTAATTCCCCAGCAGGCAAGTCACAAAACCAGGTACTGACAGCTGGGGCAGTGGAAATTCTCCTTGCAGTGGCCTTATTTTAAGCACCAAGATGAAAATATAATGCCTGCTTAGAAGGTGCAAATCATGTCTGCTCTCATTTGACTCAGTGAAATTTGCTCAGCTTCATCTTCTGGTGCTGGGGATATTTTTTGTATTTCACAGTGTATTGTGACTATTTGCCCAGTATTTGGAAAAGTTASTCAGATTTAGTGGAAATGTTTCTATTTCAGACCTGAAACACTTTGATATTTGTTAATTTTATCAGTGTATCTGAGTTCATTGACACTGGAAAAAGTGATCCTGCTTCTTCAATTAACAATACCACAATAATTGCCTTTTTATTAATCTTAATTTGGGTGCCTCCCTGTCCCTATGGAACAATGTGTTTGAAGATGGAGTGAGGTAGAACACTGGAAGGAAAAGGCCTAAATATTCATTGAAATAAATWGGACCTTCCCCTTGACTTCAAAGAAAAAAAATAGTCTTATTAAACACAATTGAGGGAAAGAGGGAAAAAACCTGAGAACCTTTGATTTCAATGCACTTTGGAGGAGAGCATGGAGAGAGATGAGAATGAGCTCTGTGAGGTGGGACAGTGTGAGTTGCCATGGTCCACAAATCCTTGGTATTCTCCAGGTCATTCCCATGCTTTGAGGAGGGATGTCATTTCCTCCACTTCCAGGAGTGTGTATTCCATGTTGTATATTCACTTGGTAGGATTTGTTGCAAATCTACTCACTAGAAATGCTGTGTGTACCTATTAGTTTTACCTGAGTTAGGGAATTTGGCAAAGGTGAAAGGTCAAGAGAATTGTTTAAGCTGAAAACCAATTTTGAGTGTAACAGACTGGCCTCTGCACAGTACAGATAAAAATACTTGTGAGAACCTTTCATTTTTTTCATTGATCACGATGTACTTTTCATGATGCTGTGGGGTCTTTTTAACGGTTAACTTCAGTTTACTGTTAAAAAGACCCTACAGCATCTATTGGCTTTTCTGTAAAACAGCAAATACTTTTGAAAGAGAAATAGCTTTTTTCTTTAATGGCATGTTCTTGGTTATCAGATGAACAACATTTTTGGAGGGGTATTCAATTAAGTGTTATGAGTAAAATATTTACACTTACTTTGAGCAATCCTTTAAGAACTAGAGGACAATCTTAAAGTAGGATCACCTTTAGTTCCTCCAAACAAGCTGTGGCTGTGCCCTGTTACAGTGGGAGGGGCAGCTCTGGGCCCTGGTGCTTCCCCAGGAGTTTTTGTCTCTTGCTGAGGTTATTTAGAAATTGTGCTGCTGCTTCTGGGATCCCCAAAAGGTCTGTCTCCCACATAGCTGGATGTTGTAATACTATGTTTCATTTCCATGTGTTCTTTTCTGTCCATGGTTAGTCTTTGTAAAGGCAAAGAAAGGGTTTTAACACCTGTTACTTACTTGTTTAAATGGTGGACATACACATGTAACTGTACAAAGTGTTTCTGTTGGATACTTTGGAGACTTCTGTTTTGCTTGTGTGATCTTTACTATTTGAGGGAAACTTTCAAACTCCTGATGGGCCTTAAGTTCTTTTTATTTCTTGGCCAGACAGTMCTTCCCATCTTTCTACTTGTTCTCCCTTTAATTTTAGCCCCTGGMTGGCTAAACTCTCCAGTTTTATGATATCAACTTAAATATTTACAATTTATAAGTCATATAGACATTTATTGTATATTTTTAAATAATGGAATTTTGGCCCCTAGAGGGCTAAAATTTGGCTAGCTCATGTTACTGCTCAGGAAAGCCTTGTTATGGAACAAATGAGGCACAGCTGAAATCAGTTAAGGTGTTTGATAGATAATGAGGCACAGGTGAAATCAATGAAGGTGTTTCTGTTGGAGAGAGAGGAGACACCTTGCAGTTGGAGCTGGTGCCCTCATGTGAGCAGACAGTCCCAGAGCTCCTTCCCTGTGCCACCTTCAYGCCTGGTGGCAGGAGAACCTGACAAAGGGAGTGTGAAATAATGGTACCTGAGCTTTCAGAGTCTGAGGGGTGAGTAAAATTTGCCATGATTTTCCTTGTTTTATGGAAGAAAATATTGTAGCGGATCCATCAAACATAGCRGGCTTGAAGTGAAGGCCTGGAAATGATTCTGWAGGAAKAAGTGGTTTATAAAMCAGGGCAAAAAAAGAAGATTGATAGCAGAGATTTTTTTTTGCAGTGGTGATTCCATGAGGTATGTTTTGATGCATTTCAGTTGAAATTGCTATACAGGTGTGAAGTTTATCTTGCTCTCTCATTGTTGTGCAGCTTTATGGCCACGATAGTAAATGTTGAGCTTTTATGTGCTGGTTTATACTGTTGATTTGGGATTATTTGTGGGGGTTTTTTCTGCTTGAGGTCTCAACCATTAGCAAACAAACATGTGCTTGACTTATGCATTTTGCATAAATATCCAAAGTGGGAAMAGGCCTTTGATATTCCCTGTGTTTSTGTTATAAAGCAGATATAAGYGATACAGTTCTGTTYRCTTTCTTAATGGCTCTTTTTTKCTGTGGGGCAGGTGTTTGGCTGAGGAAATCTTGATGTGTTTTGTGAGAGGGTGGAAGTAAAACAGTAACTGGTGGAAAAACTTCAGGACTCGCTTTTCACTTGTAATGGTAGTTTCTGTTCATTGTTTACTTAAATGAGTTGACAAAGGTAAATTTATGACCAAGGTTTTTTTCTTCTTGTGGTTAAGAGCTTTTTAGCTTGCAGGAAAGCTTTTTTTACTGTAAAACCATAAGAAGGACTCTTTTCTTGAAGCTTAGTTTACACAGACCTGAAAGTCTCACTGGACAAAGCCTCCTTTCAAATTCAGCCTAGAAATGCCACAATGTCCTCTGAACCCCACATGTGTAGAGGGAGTTGCTTAAGGAATGTGCTTGAATAAATTAAAAATATATATTTGGTAAATCGTATTTCAAAACATCTAAAATACTAAATAATTGTTTAAAATAATGTAGTATTTTAAAAGAGAATTTTAATAGCTTTTAAAAGCTTTGCTTACAAACTCCTGTAAGAATTTGCTGATGTGCAAAATGAAGGTAATCGATACAATCTATTGATTATAAAGAGTAAGCAAATTAATTATCTCACAGAGGATCTTCTAATGCTTTTTGATTTCAAATCCACCATTGTTTAGAGGAGGATGGGTGGTGGATTGTGGCTTTGAGGACTCCCCAACATGTATAAATTGTGTGTATAATGTGTCTTGTGGAGGAGCAAGCCRGAGCTGCCTGAGTGTCTGTTTGGGGTGAGGGAAGGGGCTCTTTGTATGCCCACGCCTTGGTTGTGGGTTTTCCCTCCTGTCTGGCAGGTGTTTTGGAGCCTTGTGAGGCTCAGCAGTTGTGCCTGTTTGCTTCATGTTTCAAGGTAAAAGGTGTAGTTTGGTCTTTCTGCAAAAGCATCATCTAAATCCTCCGGTGTAAGCCACTAAGGAAACCTTGGAATACTGCCCCACAATAATAGACTCATGTAGTTCCAGCAATGACATCACACTTTAATGTTTCACAGAGGCTTGAAAAGGTCTCTGTTGTCAGACTGGAATGGGRCACTTAGGCAGAAGCTTACTTAGAAGCAGTGGTGCCTGGCTTGTTCTCTCCTTGCTTTCCAAACCTCTTCTGAAAGCTGTCAGACAAAAGGCAGCTCTCTCTTGTCCCTTTTCTYCTAACGAGTAGAAACAAGGCTGTTAAATAGCTGTGAATGTGGGAGCTCCTCCCAGCAGCGCTRARGAGTCACCMGGTGACTCAAAATGCAGCGTTTAACTGTGKCCKGGTTTGYGGCTGTGSAAAGGACAGTGTCCTTTTAAAAGGTGGGCTGCTTGATARAGCAGAGAAAGAGGACATAGCTTGTAATTCAATGCCTGTTAGCTGGATTTTGGTTCGTGTGGCTGGCTGGAAAATGCTGCTCTCATAGCAGTAACTAACATGGCAGGGCTTGCATGTGAACTAAACAGAGCAGTCTGCAAAACTCGAGTGAGTAAGTTGCCTCTCCTGTTGCATTTGTTTTGGGGGTGGGTGGTAAATTTCTTGAGGATTTTATTTTGAAAAGTTTTGTTGGACTTGGTGGATGTTCCTTTCAGAATCTAGGTTTTCTGTTTTGGCTTGTATTTTCCATGTTGACTTCAATTATTGTAGTGTCAAAAAGTCAGTTTGCCTTTGTAGAAGTAAAACGTTTGCCAAGGTATTTTTTTAAAAGCGTCTGAATCCAGGAAGGAGAAATAGAAGAAAATAAGGAAATACTGTTGCAGTTTGTCTACTTAAAAGCTCTTGTAATATATATTTTTACTGCATTGATTGCTGAACTTTATCAGAGCCCAAATACATTTCAAATCTTCTCTCTAGTCTGAGAAAGCTTGGAGATGGCAAATTCAACATTACCTCGTGTTGTTGGCATGGTCTGTTTGCAGCAAGGCTAAATGGTGCATCAGAATCCACTCTGTTTTTCCAGAAAAATCACTCCTTTATGGTATTGTGGAGAGCCTCAAGTCATTACTGTTCCAACCTATTACAGTTAATTTTTTGGCAAAATGTCTCCATAACAACAAACTGTTTTGATGGATTTCTTATGCAAATTCTGCAGTAGAATGGGTTTGGTTGGGGTTTTGGTCTTTTTTTTTTTTGTTTTTTGGTTGTTTGTTTCATGGGGTTTTTTTTTGGTTATGGTTTTTTTTTTCCATGTTCTTAATGTATTTGTAGACCTGTACTGGTGCTGCATAAATCCTCTAGGAACCTTTATGGAATGCCTAGCACAGTTTTGGAAAGTGAGTTTAGCAGGTGTGGATTGGTGGAATTGCAGTTTGCCCCGCCATGTGTTTTAGTCTCCTTTGTGAGTCTTTCCCCACTMCTCACCTGGCTGTAACATGTAAAAATGCCTAACTGAGCAGTTATTTACCCGTGGCAAGCCTGTTGTACATAAACTCAGGAAATTGTGCACCTCCTGGCTCTATTTACCTTGATCTTATTCCATAAAATATTCATGCTGATAATCTGTGCAGCTCAGAGGCGCTGAAAGATGCTCTGCARAAAGAGGGAATACTTGCTCTGAACTCTATGGAGGCCCTCAGGAGTCATTCTGATTCATGTCTGGGGATTTCACAAGGATTTGACATGCTTGATCTTTCGCTTGTAATTAATTGTCAGAGCTGCTATCAGCTTTAGAAATGGCTTTCTACTAACTGGCCAAAAATAGCAGTGTTGGTCTTTGAAACTGTTGCCTTTTATGTGTGAAATCAATTGCACCGAGAGCATGTTCTTTTCACGAGTAACAAAAAAGGATCCTGTTCTGTAATGTCATCCCATTTGTTAGGAGATGTTAGCACCTCTCATTTCACAAGGCTTTTCTATGTACATGGCAAGGATGCATTAAATTGAGTCACGTGCGAAAAGAAATCTGCAACTGGCTACTTGTAAAGTTACTAGGTACATGTAATTTCTCTGTGTTTTAACACTTACTTTAATGCAATATATTAAGCTGGTTAGGTGATGAAAGAGCTCTTTGGCTATTGAAAGTCCTCTTGCCACCTCATCTCTCCTGCTGTCAGTGTGTGCCTGGTAGTTAATAATAGCTTGAAACTGGTTTCAAGCTATTTTTTCCCATTTCCCTCTTAGTTGCAATAGAAAGAATAGCTTCTATTTAGGAGAGTATTTCTTCCTGCAAGTAAATTGGTGTTTAGTGAAGAGAAAATGTATGGCAATGGTGGGAACTCAGCAGAGCTACCTGCATCCCATTTATCCATGGGGAAGGAGTGTTGGTGGAAGTGTCTGTCTTTAGGATAACTGTGTGTTCTGCTGCATGTGCTTTTGTTCATAGCCTGACTCAGGGAGGGTGTCCCACCCCAAAATGGCCATGGGATGGCTCAGAGGAAGCCTGGCAGGCTGCCACTTTCTTGCTTAGGCCAAGGGACTAAAACCCAGAGAATATGTTGTGTGTTACATGATAGACATGAGCAATGTGTCATGACAGAGATGTGACATGGGCCTTGTTAGGCCTAGCAGATGTTTTAGTCCTGGCTCTCTCACTCTGAATGTGRGAGCTGGATGCATGCTGGTGGTGTAGTGCATATCCTCAGAGGAGACAGGSTGATTTGACAGCTCACTGTAACCCTCTTGGATGATGTTGACTCTTCTGTCATATGCTTGTTGAGAATGTGGCTTCTTATATGGAAAACTGAGGCTTCTTGTAGTAAAAATAAGGCTTTCTTTTCCTGGTCGGTTTTTCTCTTTTCCTGGCTTGGCTTGGAAGAGAGGAATATTTGAATGTAGCATTAATGTGTTTTATTTCTGAGCTTTATTTGGAAACTTTGAAAAGGTGAAAATATGTAAGCACTAYTGAAGGAAGAAAGTGTTATTGCTTGATGTATTAAGCTGTTATTTTTTTTCTGAGGATCTCTGTGTGTTTTTAGAGATACCAGGCAGTACTTTTTCTTGTAGCAGTAACAAGTCCTGCTGCCTGTCTCAAGAGAAGCCAAAAAAGGCAAGATGAGATAGGTGGCACTTCTGTCAGTTCTCAATAGCTGGTGAAGCAGATGAGGAGCTGCACAAAACTGAAAGCAAACCAATCAAAGTTGCTCTGTGCCTGTCCCCCAAGTCCAAAAAATCCTCTCAGCGCCCTCAAGGTGCTGTCTTTGTGAAGGGAATCTTTTCTCTTGAGTGGACGTTTAGAGAATGTTTTGTTGCACTGGTTATGTTAATGAAAGTGACCTTTGTTTCACAAGACAGGAATTCAGAGGGCTGTCCTGCTCTGCATAATTACCTGTCACAACAAAGAGACTATATTAAGATGGAAAACTGATATGGGTGTAAAATTCTGTCTTACCTGATCTGCAAGGTATATCAGCAGTGCATTTCACAGAACTTGATTGTATCCAAGATTTCTGGCGGCTCCTGGTGTCATGTGAGAATGCTTTATGGAATGTACTTGGTCTTTTCCWATTTATATTGGTGAGCTAACAAAACTGCTTTTTGTTGGCTCCTGTAGCAAACCAAGTGTGCCATGTGACAGCACTGCCTAAGCCTCTCTGGTAGCCTGCTTTTAGTAGTGGTGGGCAAGATGACAGCATTTTGCTGCTGGTCTGTCAGGCATCCATGTAAGGAATGTTAGTTTGAACCCCATGGGCACCCCTTGATCCAGGTTATCTTTGCTGATGTACATGGATCCTTGTTCTTACAAATAATGCATTCAAGAATTTGGGACATCTGGGACATTTTGTCTTGCTCCTGGAGGAAAAGGTCACAGCCTGTTTCTCTTAAATAGCAGCAAACCCCAGCATGGACTCAAGATTTGACCCACATTAGAATACATCAATTCAGATCTAACAGAGCTATGTGATTGTATTGTGTACATAAATACGTAACTGTAGATGGAGATKTAAGGTCTCCTACTGTAAATATAAATATGCAGATGTACACACTAGGCATGCATAGAAAATGTATAGCAGGGAAAGGACTTTGTGATACAATGAAATTAATGGCTTTGTTAAGGTCTTAGTTCCTCATTAAAAATACTGAGAAGTAGAAGCACTTGTATGAAAGAGTGAAACTGGGATTTCAAATTAATGTGTATGGATAATCACGATGAACTCAATTTGGGAACATGAGCCTCTATGAAGATCTGTTAAACTGTTCATATAGATCACTGTTTTTATTTCTTGTCCCAAGTTTTTTTATTAGGATTTGTCATTGTGCAGTTTAAGGAAGGTTAATATTTAGTACAATATAGAAGTCTTAAGGAAAACATTTGTTTTAAAAGGTAAGATTTCTTCCATTGTTTAAAGAGGAAAAAATGATCTTGTGTCAATGATGTAGACTCTTACCCTCCTGCCTCAATATTCAATTATTTTAGTTTTTCTGAAGTTTCAGCATCATGTGCATGTGAAATTGGTCTCTTAAATTAAGTGATATTTTTTGTATTTTTGAGTGGTCTGTGCTAAGTCTGGACCAGGAACTTGCAGAAGAGCTGCAGGATTGAAGGAGAGCAGAACTGACAGCAAGTAAAGCTCTGTTGGGAAATCTTATTGTAGTTACGTTGAGCAGGATTTGAGCAATGCTGCTGTGTCCTTTKGTTCATGTGTGGATCCCAGGGTGCATGAGATGGGAGCTGTCATGACAGCCAGGAACTGGGAGCCAAGGTTGCTGAGAGATGTGTCTGTAAGAGAAACCAGCTGCAATCTGCTTGTTTCTGGTGACTTCAGAGGTACCTGGGTCAGTGTCAGTCCTGTCTTGTACTAGAGCAAAGCTGATCAGTTGACCAATGTTGCTGCTTTGAAGAACTTCCCCAAACTTTAGTGAATAGTGGGAACTGTCATTAGAAACAGATGCAATGTGCCATTCCAAGCACTATCTTGGTTTTAAATGCTGAGTTCATGGAGTTTTCTTTGCTAAGAGTAGGAGAGCTTCACGTAAGTCTTCAAACTGCTGGTGGTTGATAGGCTTTTATTTATTTAATCAGGGCAGTTCTTGTTACAGAACTGATGGCAAAGGGATCAGGGCTGGGAATTTGTTTTACTAGACTTCAACATGCTGCTGTACTGTTGGGAAAAAGTGGAGATTGCTTTGCCAGCACCATCTGGGAAGCTCAGTTTGGCTATGTGGCAGACAGACCCTTAGTGAATCAGAGGAGAATTGCCTTTGGAATAAAGCCTCTTGGTGGCAGGCTTTTTTAATCTGCTGCACTGACAGAATTGCTCCATCTTGTCCTCTTAATGCAACTGTGTGAGCCAAATCTGCCTGAAGGGATCTGTRTCCAGGAGAGAAGGGAATGGTGTTGCCTCTGAAAGGTGCTTACTTTCTTATGTGAGACAAAATGAACTTCTGTTGGCTTTGTGGGGCTGCAGCTGGCACTCTTGGGTTATATATTGCTCTTCTAGAAATCTAATACACACTTGGAATTTATTGCTAAAGAAAATAATGGAAATCTTGGCTATAACTTGCAGAGGCAAACGGTGTATGCTATGTTTGTAATTGTCACTTTGCTCAAAAATGATGTTTCCAAGTCTGTTGCTCCTAAAGGTGGTGGAGGGATGAATGCAGTGTTTTCTTGTGGCCTGTGGAAAAGGTGGGGTGATGAATATACTGAGTTGCATGAAATAGCATTCACAGAACTTGCAAAGAAGAACTTAAGTTGTTCAAGCTTCCTGCCCTGAAGTGTTTGTGATTTAGTCTCTCCTCTCTGAAGAGTGCTTAGGTAGTTTTTTTCCTGTGTGGGGAAAGGTGTTGAGGAAAGAAGCAGATATGAAGAGAGCAAATTGAACAGCCAATATTGCCAATGGCAAGTAACAGCCAAGTTTACCTGCAGCTTGTACATTAAAAGTGCCAGCTCTTCCTTGTGCTGAATCAAGCAGGCAGCCACCAAACACAGTGGTGACTGCAAGGAGAGATGGCAGACATTTTAACTGGTGCTTTTTTCCACAGGTCTTGAATTAATACCCTTCCTTGAATCATCCAGTAATGTTTGTACACAGGTCCTGAAGGCAACCTGCTGTTGCTTAAAGTGTTTCCAGTGTTTTTCCTTACTGCGGCTCCAAGTTGGTTGGAACAAGTATTGTAAAAAAATGTAGTGCATTCTAGCATAAATGAAATTTCTCTATGGAAATATGAGTGAGGAAATGGASGCTTGAAAAGGGTTCAGTTGTGATKGGAATTSAGTCACRATTTARRTACRCAYKGCAATGTTCACATCTAAGGAGCATCTCATCCTGTAGTCCTTGAAACATGTTGGGCAACATGTTAGGGAAGACTTGAGAGGAATCCAGGTGTTTTTGGGCAGTGGCATTATTCTGAGGGAGTTTTAGATTCCCTTAGCCACCAGTAGTACCCTAGTGCAGTTCCTGCAGGCGCTGATCTTGTTTCAAATATATCAGAACTTGATTTGCCCTACAGAATACAGAGCAATGTGGTGTGATGAGAAGTGGGTGTTGTTTGAAAGATTATTCCTGTATTTGTGGAAGTTAAGTGCTATGGTGGGGAAGAGCCACCAAAAGAATGGTTAGACAAGCACTGAAAATGAGCAATGAGATGAGGTGTGGATTTTGGGTGAGCTACCTAAGGGTTGTCTCCCTGTTGAGGTAAAGAAATATTTCCAGAGAATGTAGAAAGGGAGATGATCTGGCTGCTGCATTATTCTGTGCCTGCAATAGCCTTCAGGGCTGACCCAGATCATCAGTGCCATCTTTGTAGCTTGTGGTTGATAGCTCAGGTTTCTTATTTTCAAGTGATTGCTGGAGAAAGTGTGCCTGAATGCCGTTCAATATTCGTGGTGACCAGTAGTTGAACAGGAGACTCTGCATCAAAAAACAGCTGAAGGTCAATTGTATGATGATGCTGGGTGGGTTTTGTGGGTATGCAACAGTTGTGGAGGACAGTAAATCACTGGCAAGACCACCAGGTTCTGTGACACATGGACCCAAACTTATTCTCATTTGTAATTTTTAGCTTGTGCCAGCTGTTGTTGAACTGTCATGTGGCCTTCTCTGGAGGGTGTTTGGTGCTGCTTGTAACTTCATGGAGCTCCTGCTAAGAAAACAAAGTGGGGAGATGGACAAGGTGGAAGATGCTGCAGTAGTCAGTTCCTTCTCTTGGGGTTTATATAGTTTTCAATGCTTTTCTTATTAGAAAGATGGAATTGTATGCTTTTTCTTGTGTTTAGACTCAAGGCAGGATTGAGGTAAATCTGCAAGCCATTTAAAGCAAGTTGCAGAGGARCAGCATTGCTTTAAGTGGGTTCAGTGGGGCAGGAATTGTGTTCTTATGTTTTGGAAGAAGGGCAAAGATGACACTGATAACYGAGGGCAAATCAGCTGTGTTATGTACTGTGAAGTGTACAGAAAATACAACTGAAATGTAGCAAGTAGTTCACAGTTCCACAAAATKATGAGCTTGCTGTAGGTCCATCAGTTGTTACGGTGTTTAGGATTTTTCTATTGCGTTGCTCTACAACTGCAGTC
Source organism: Alauda arvensis (assembly GCA_902810485.1). Classification (NCBI taxonomy): domain Eukaryota; kingdom Metazoa; phylum Chordata; class Aves; order Passeriformes; family Alaudidae; genus Alauda; species Alauda arvensis. The sequence continues at coordinate 265,576 of CADDXX010000583.1, forward strand.
AATGAGATAAAAACTAAGCTGAGCAGGTAGTGAACATCCCATAAAGGTGCTCTGTGCTTTATMAACATGTGCTTTAGAGAGCAGCTATGGAAAGTTTTACATCCATTTTTGCAAAGAAGCTGCATGGCCCAAGTGTTTCCCATCATTTTCTCAGGAATGATACCAAGATTATGCACCTCTTTATTCTACCCTTCTCTTCTCCTCATGATTTTCCAGGCTGCTTTTATGTATAAGTGCCTAAATAGAAATTGCCAGGTGCATGTGTATTATACAGGTGATATGGGTGTCTTGGGTTCCTGACAGTAAATGGAATTTAGTGTGTATCTTGTTCAAAATCTGTGTCGAAATRTATACAATCCCACAGCTTTTTATGTTGCAAGAAAGATCAAGTGTGTTTCTGCAGGTGTAAATTACACATGGCTATAGAAATGGACTTGARAGGATCTTTTATGCATTATATGTTTGAGAAGTCTTTTAGGCTGAGTGAAAGTTTTCCATTTGACTCCCAGTAGAGSGTTTTAGCTCACATTTTAACTGGGAATTGAATTTGGATGCCTGAAAAGTTTGACTAGTGCAGCCTCACCTCTCACAAGGCAGTTAGGAACAAGGAGAGCAGGCTGCACTCTTTGTCCCTATGAAGCAGCTCAAGTTTAATAATTAGTTGATTAAACTGGGGTTTGCTTCACAGCCACCCAAACTGGTGGCTCCAGCCTGAGTGTCTCCTGTTCAGATTACTTGGCTGAGTTCAGTGATACTCTCAGCTGGGTTATCAAGAGCAATTGGCAATTTCCTGGAGTGTTTGTGGGGCTTTTCTTGTCTTTGTGTTTTTTCCCTGAGGGTAGTAAATGTGGACCATCCTTGCTAGATTATACACATGTAATGCGATTGCTTGCAAATCCATGTTAACTGCAGGCTGAAAGGGCTTTAAATACTACTGTCTTAACTTCTTCTGTGGTTTACATTCGCTCTTTAATTTTTAAAAAAATATATATCTCTGTTCTAGGAACAAAAGCTCCTAGTCTCCTTTTTATGTACATCCAAACTTGTGCAAAAAGCAAAGGCACAAAAGTGTTTGATTCATGTGTTCCTGTATTTACTGATGTGAGTGAGGATCTGAAGTAGGATTTGYGTTGTGAAGTAGGATTACAGTCTGTAGCTGTAAAGGAATTTGGGGTTTGTTTGCTGTTTTCTAGTGAGACCAGTCCTATCCTGTATCACTCCTGTGAAGGAAAAAAATCAAAGACTGAAACTTTCTGGAGGTGTGGTAGGGAAGGTGTGTGGTTTGGTTTTTTGTTCAATTTACAGAGTTCCACTGCTTTTAAGAGATTGGAAACATGCATCTATCGATGTGTCAGCTGGCAAACTCCATACTAAGGAAATTGAAAATGACTTTAAATACAAATATGGAACTTGAATGTTAAGGTAATTGCTGTAAAAAGCAGTAAGTGTTAAAAGCATTTAGAAGACACAAAGGCATCAGGAGCTAGGAGCAATGGAAAATGTCCCTGTGGCTTTTGAGAGCCTTGTGAATGGACAGGAGTGTTTAGGGGGTGACTGAACACCCTGAGTGATGGGAAGGTGTTGTATCCTGTGTGTTGTTTTAATAGCTTTGAGAAAACTGTCAGTACAAAGGAAATATTCAAGTTGGAATAGCTGCTCCAGCTAAAAGCACTACTGGAATAGTTTCAGAAATGGTCAGAACAAATKATCTTCTTTCAAGTTCCATTTTGTTTTATGATACCTCTTTGGATGGAAGAGTTGTCAAGTTGCTCTTAAGTGCACAAAAGTAGCAAAACCTGTCCAAACAAACTCCAAGTACTTGTACAAAAACAAAATCCCCTATAAATAGAAGCCTCCCATCAAAGGAGTGAAAATGTTAGGATGAATTCCCCCATGTAGAATTGCATTTCCAGTAACAAGAACTAATTGCTTAGAGCACCGAACAAATAATTAGTTTGTAGACAGAATCCAGAAATGCAGATCATTATGTGCTGTATCTTTGAAGCTGAGTGATATTTTYTTCTGATCATTAAAGGCATCTACACAAGCTATTTATACTGCTGGTACTAATGACTTAACCTAAACTTGTAATCAGTCAGAGTTTGCTTTGGCAGTGTATCTGGTTTAAGGATAAATGAGTACAGGTGGTTTCAGAGTTTGAGCTCAAGAAGCAGAGCATTAGTGAGTGTTCAGCTGCTCTTGATTGAGCCACACTCAACAATAAAAGACTCCCATGACTAATTACAGAAATATTCTTTTGTAATTTATAATGACTAAATTGATTCTAATTCRGAATGGTAGATAAATTGTGCTTAATTGTTTGTGGTAACACAATTGGTTCTGTTGTCTGTGATTTGTAGCCTTAAAATATAATCCAGAAGCTTTGTAAAATTTAGTTTTGGTGTTTGTGACCTCTCTACACCTTGCATTTRTGGGYYAGTTTCTGTGAGAAATCTTCCTAAAYTATTWTAAGMTTGCCCARACTATATGAAGGATAATGTTAGACTTAGGAAATTSATACARATTGTATTCAAAGGGAGTTTAATATTTCAAATRTGTGTACAAAACCACATCAAGCTTGTGTGGGATTTSTTTTTAGGTGTGATAACAAAGGTGAAATTTATCCAGAGTGCATTTTACCTGGTGAATGAGATCTCTTTTTTTAGTGATGGACCTAGGGCTCAATGAGCAGTTTTAGAACAAGGTTGCTTGCAGTATGTACTTAGAAACAACAGTATATGATGGGAAAGAAGCCTGTTTCACTAACTAACCTAAACTGAGCTCATCAGCAGTGTGGGAAATGTGTACTTTGTGTTGTGCTGTTTCTCCTTTTTTGAGTGCCCTGGGTCGAGTCCTGTGTGTTGCTGCTGCACCAGTTGTCCCTAATGTAGGAAGTGTTAAGTTCTACATGGGTATTAGATCTTTTGGGCAGCCTCTTCTTCCTTCCAATTACTGGTTTGTATCTTTGGATTTCCAGACCCTGCTTTTCTCTTTTTTTAGAACATTCCATCTCCATCCTAGGTCCAGGAACAAATCACATGTTGAATGTCAGAACTGAGAAACAAAGGACAAAAATGTTCCTGGGCACATCTATCCCCTGCAACAGCAGGTTGTGGTTTAGTTGCTCTCTGTTTTGACTGGGACTAGAAATGGGGTGGGGTGGATAGCAATACCCTGTATTCCGAAAGAATGGCTTAGTGTTGTGCTGATAATGTGAATTTTGGTGTACAAAAGGGTTATGTGCTGGTGCTCTTCCTGATTTTTCTGACTTGCTGTGACTGGGAGCACGGCTGTGTGCCATCTTTGCCAAATCATTTCCTTCTGTTTGCCCTGGCCTGTTAAATGAGTGGAACAGAAAACAATTCCRTAACACAGCTGATAGAACTGTGAGTCAATTTAGAGTGTTCATGTGGTGAACAGATTCTGCTTCACTCCAGAAGAAACACTGAATTATCTCTGCCTTGCTGTCTGTGTCTGAGGAAGGGTTCATAGGCTGCAGTTTTMGGGTAGGAAAATGTGCATTTTTAACAAGTCTGAGTAGACTGAGGGCTGACAGAATCCATGATCTCCTTGGTGACTGACAACAAGAGTGACARCTAACTCCAGCTGTGTCTGTGCTTTTGTGAAATGGATCCCCTCTTGCTAAAGACTGCAATGAGATCATCACCATATTTTCTTAGGCTTTCCAATAGTGACCACTAAAGGTCAGTGCWGTGCTGGATTATGCTTGAATCACTCATGATCTAATGCTTTGCATCCAATTACCAATCTCCTTAAAAACCTTTTCCATGCAGTCCTGAGCTACTCTGTTTTTTTTATAAGGGCTGCTGTTAAATGCTTATGCCCCTTGCAGAGAATGCCACTGTGAAAAGATGAATTCTTCTTCTCTGTAACCTGGTTCMTGTAGTCCTATTTAGAGTCCTGGAAGACATGGCTTTTGCCTAATCAATAATCACTTCCAATTTTCTAAGTGCCTAAAAATCTGACAGCATCCACTGTGACTTGTGCATGAACTCTGAGAGGCTTGGCATGAAATAGTAAATGCTTCTAGGGTTCCTTAGTAAATAAAATTCGGTGCAGAACCCCACCCCAAACCAAAGCCAGCAAACACTACCAGTAGAGTGTTGGTTGATTTGRTTTTTTAATGAATCAAAAATTAGTCCTCACTTKTTCTGTGGCTGAAGATCTCTGAAGAATTGGGCAGTGATGATGTGGAACACAAGAGTAATTAAATCCAAGTAAAATTCAGAAATTAAGGAAAGGAAAGGTTTAAACTGGCAAGAATTGCTCTCTTGTGCTCCTGATTACAGCAGATTTTCCAGAGGATATTAAAATGTAATGTACTCTCTTCAGCATAGTGGCAACTCAATTTCAAATGAACAGTGATGGACATGGGGAATACTAYAAGGTAGTTTAGYATTAGTTTCCAAGTGATGGTAAATTGGAGCAGTGGATCAGTTGCCACTAGCAGGAATTGAATTAGAGGGTGTAACAAGTGGCTTTCTGGCTTGCTGAGGCTTTTTTTCTGTTTAGCTTGTGCCTGATGTGCCACCTCTGTTCCAGTCTTTAATGCAGCTGCTGAAATGTGCTACAAGGCCACTGCAGGATTCAAATACAGTGATTTTACAAATTTTAACTTTTAGCTGATCCTTATACTGCTCATCTTCTTGGAAGACATGATTTTGATTTTCTGAACTGTTCGATGTTCTTATTTCTCTGATTCTTGTGTCTGTTGCTGTAACTGGATTTGGTTTGCTGTTTGAATTTGGGCTGTAGAGGAGTTAAGGGGGTGTTTTCAAAAGCTATTAGTTTTTACASATTTCTAATTCTGTGGGATGCTTTGCATACTTGCACTACTGTTACTGTTTCAAAATTYCACATTAGTCATAAGTGTTGATGAAAATCTGTTCTTTTTTAACTGTAAAATAAGCCATGAGCTGATGCAAAATGCTTGTTCTGCTGCATTTTTAGCTCTTAAACGGTACAGTGGTGTTTTGAATGTAAATTGGATTTCACTATAGAAAAAGCTAGTGGATTGACAACTGTCCTTTATTAAGACTATAGTTTAAATAGCACAGTTTTTAAAGAGTTCTTTGTCACTTTCTAAAGCTGGCCTTGCGTGATTATGCTGCTGTACTCAATTAAACAGTAACAGAAGAATTTGGGACAGCTTTTTATACTGCTTGACCACGACATAAATGTTGTGCTAATGCATCTGTGACACAGAGGATTTCAGAGCACAGAAAAAAACAGGTTTTAACTTCTCAGCTTTGTGGCATAACATATTGCCTATCTTGATAGCATTGTAAAAAAGGAGAATGGGACACTTTTGATAAAAACCAATATTGAGGGAGTACTGATGCATGACTTGGTGTAGATAACTTGTACCTTGATCCAGTGGGAAGCTTTCTTTTCCCCACACTTCACCTGGCTTTTAGGCCAGGTAGTTATTGATGACTCACTACAATGGAAAGGTTATTTTCCCCTGTATTCCAGAGTGCTTTGAATCTAGTGGTAGCACTTATTCTATGTATGTGCCTCCAGAGATGACCTGCTTTTGGGCATGGAGGGTTTCATTCTGATGAGCTTTTCAGACATGGCTGTTAGGGGAGCAGCCTTTTGGTTAAAATTTGTCAGATTTTCTTCTTGTGTCTTATTTCCCCCTGTAAGCTCCATTTTAGTAAAATTATTTCATTGCCCTGTGAGTGTCAGAAACCAGAGTGAAGCTGCTGTTGTCTTTTGCACTGGTGCTGCTGGCAGTGTGTAACTTCGAGTAAAAAATGTATCAATTGAAACTTCTAAGGTCTAAACTTGAAACAGGAAGTAGTTACTTGGAAAAGAGAAATTTGCAGGTACCAGCTAGGAAATACTCCCTAGCCTTAGAGGGATTAGGATATTGCACTGATTTTTAGGGAAATGGTCTGCTCTTMAGCATGTAACTATTGTCTGCTTTAAGTCTGAGCAGATACCTGCACTGGGTAATGTCCAGAACTTGCTTCCCACCTCCACTGCTCTGTCATTCTGTGACTGCCAAGTACAGAGACTGTCTGCTTATTCTTCTATAKGGACTTATTCTTCATAGCTTAATAAGCAAATGAATGCCTTTCTCAGAGAGCCCAAACCTGCAGTATGCATGTCAGACTAAACTTCCAATATCTGGTAGGCCTTTGTGTAGGAATAAAGCTGGGGCTTGTGCCAGAGTTCTTGCCAGTCAGCTAGTCCCTAGTTCTGCTTCATGAAATCCATCTGTAGACCCAATATTTCTGTGCTCTTGTAAACTAAAGTGAGTAGGAGGGAACAATCAAATATTCAGAAAGGGGATGACCTCACCTAGTACTGTTGATAGCTTTGAATTTAAGCTGCTGTAAGTTGTTTAGCTGTCCTATTCCAGAAGGTGTTGCTTCTGGATCTCTGCTGGGCACCCACAGTAGTCAGTGTCTCTTGGAGTACTGGTACAGTACTGTCTTGGAAGTGGCTTTCTTCCAGCCCCAAACCGAATCAGGAACATCTGAGCAGTTAAACTGTGTGTGGCCAGAAGATGTCAGCCTTGTGTTTGTAATGTATGCAAGAGACAGTGGCAGTAACCCTCCCTCAGGTTGGCTGTGTCTCTGCTAACCCCTCTGAGTTCTCTGGAGCTCTGTGGAAGGCAGCCCTTGGATGGAGCTTTGTTTTGAGGCTGCCAGGCACTGGGAAGTGACCCCAGGCATTAGCCTAGATGTTGCTCACAGAGCTGCCTCTTTGTKCTGCTTGAAACAGAAAATGCAAACTTCCTGGCAAGGTACCCAGATAAATGGCCTAACAGTGGGCTGATAAACTGATGTTGAATCTTTCCTGTGTCCTGATCTGTTGCGTGCCACTAGTGACGTTTTAATAGTTGTAATTTAAGGGAAAGCAAATTATTCCTCATTAGCACTTGCAGCTGGTTAGTAATTTCTCATAGAGCTAAGACAGACGTGTAGCAAACAATTTAGTTTTTCAATGTTGAGTTGGTTGCTTTCATTAAAATTCTTCTTGGAGGGCAGGGTAAGATTTTGTTTGGAGTCCCTGTCAGGTTGGGTGATAAAGCAGCTGGCATTTGTGTCAGGAGGGGGGTCTCTAAAAAGTTACAGAGACTGAACCTGGTAGAGTTTGATCACTCAAATAGCATTGTTTTATGATGCTCTGTCTGAAGATACTACCTTTTGGTAATCCAGTGAATACAGAATTTCATAATGTAACCTTGATCTGGGGRATAAAATAACCTCTCTTCCTCCTGAAAAACATGCCTGCCTATGCTCCCTGCTCTTTATGCATGCAATAGTAAATTGAAGGTCATCTTACAGCAGCATGGTTCATCTCTTTGATATTCACATTTTCTGGTAATGGCAGATTCAGAGGAGTGGCTGTCACTGCATGGCAGGATGARCAAAATGGATGTGTACCATGTGATGTGGCAAAAATGTGGCTACAAAAGCRTCTCTTGACCTCCAAGTCGAGTAGGTTCTGTATTTTATGACCTATGCAATCATTAGCTTCAGAAATGCATTATGGTATGRAGAGGCACTTCAGAATATTAACCACTAGGACTGAGGATATCCTGTGTTCTCTATTGCTGTCTTGACGTACATGAGTGACTGTGATGAGCATTAGCTTTTGGAGAAGGAGAAAATTGTGTGTTGAGGAAAATTGAGCACTCATGGGCTGTTGGTTGCCTTTTTTTTCTAACCTTAAAATCTGTCTTGTCAAAATCACACAATTCAGATTTATTTTCTTCAGTTTCGTATGTAACAAAGTCTAGACTGAGTGATGTTTTGATGACTTTGAGGGAGAAAGAGGGCAAAGAGTAAAAATCTCKCAGGGTGCATAAAGGAGTCTGTGCACTAATGAAAAATGAAGTAAAATACAGGCTATTACAAAATGGGAGACCCTTACATGGCATTTGTTATATTCATTTCAAAGCAGGGAACTTGAATATGGAGAGACAGTAGATTCCATGGCTTCTCTGCTTTGCAGTTCCAATTAGAAACTCTTGCAGTTTGTTTTAAACACTCCAGAACTAAGATTTAGGAGTAACAAGGGCYAATAGAAGAGGACAAGACATAAACGGTTCTGTTTCCTTTTTGTTTCATTTCTCTGATTCTCTGTTGGATAYAAGACAATAGGCCAAAGTTTCCAGCTGTGAAATCTAAGCTGAATTATCTAAGTGTTGTGCTTGTACTGTCAGAACCTTCTTAGAGCATCTCTACCATGTGATTGGATAACAGCATTTCTGCTGGGGCAGCCTCATGGCCAAGTTACTGAGGGAAAACAAAACACCAGCCAAGTGGATGTGGCTCTCAGGCACTCTGCAGGCGTTTTCTCAGTGTCATTGTAACGTTTGCATTCAAGGCATGTCGCTTGAGGGTGGTGATGTCAACTAAAGTTTCTTAAGAGTTTTATTTTCAACACCAACTTTAATCCAAGAGCAGAGGAACTTAGGAGAAGCTGCTCCTGATTTTCATACTCTTTGCTAATAACTTTTCCTTCCCAACATGACTATATCCCATTGAGGTAGCTGTTATTTGCTGACTGCATGAGAGAGGTTGATTTTTGTGTCCAGTTTTCTGCAAATGAGCTTTTTGCTCTGTGTCAATGATTGTTTTCCTTTAAGATTGCTGTATTACTCCTTTGTTTCTTGTTCAATGACACAAGGACTACCCAAGTAGGTCTGTGTGACCCAARCTCAGCCAGTGCCTTGCTACAACAGTTGTTTTAATTAAGTGAAGCAGTGATTGTGTAGGTTCTGTTCAACCTCTGCTACTGGTTGAAATGGGATGTTATGGTGCCTCTAGCTTTTACTCCTACTGTATTTAAATTTTTCTGCATARTATCTGCCACAGATTTCATTCCATTTCTGGAGACTATTGGTGTTTCTGCAAAACAAGTGCTTTTTCTCCAAAGCACACCAATTGTACCAGGCTCGTGGCTCAGTGTTGCCCATAAAGAGCTGTAGGGATGCTGTGTAGTTTGAAGTTCTTGTGTTGCTTCATGTGGTGTTCTTACTTTCCAGCTGAAGTGGTRTAAGAAATGAACTGTGCTTTTATTTCACCACAATCCATGTGGTATATTTTGGTCCACTCTATTGGCTGAATTCTTTGGTGGGGCAAACCTGAATGAAGTTGGTGTTAGGGAGATGTGCAGACCTCACCTAATGGATTAGACCTTTGAGTTTCTCTGTTAAATTAGTGTCTCCAGCCACAGCCTAGGCCTCACAGGGCAGTGATGTTAGATAGGTTATTTAAAGCCTTTTGCAATCCCAGTGCATGCTTTGCTATCTTTGGTAAGGAAGACTGAATATGCCAATTGGTCAGAACTTAAAGGAAAGAAAAATCTCACCCTGAGAAATAGATGAGCGAGAAACCCTTGTCTGAGATTAAAAGGACTTTTTATTTAGAAGTGTTGGAGATCTAGTTGAATGAAACTTAAATGTAGCTCATGTAGAGCTGTAAAAATAGTACCACACGTTTCTGGCAACTGTGGAAGAACCTCAAATTTATGAGCTCCTGCAGATCTTTTTGCTATCTCATGAGTGTATTTGGCGTTTAGTTATTCATTTAGTCAATTGTTATTCAGTTAGTCTGAGTGTTCTGCACGGGTAAGTTCATACTTTCTCCAGTAAACTTGTCTAATTGGCCTAAATTATGTTGTCTAKTGAAACATTCTGTTTAGGGTTTTTCAGAGCAACAGGACAAAACAGTGCTAGTGGCAAAACATTGATTCTTCAGGGCAGTTTTCAGAAAATTTTTGAACTCGTTTATGTACAGTAATCAATCTGGTTGGAAAGATTTGCTCCACAATGGCAAGACTTACTTGAATGTGTTCTTAGTCTTGGATGGAATGCAGATGTGTGTACAGAAACACAACTGTAGAATGTATAGTTAAGTGAAAGGTAGCAGATGATAGTGAACCCTGAATGCTGATAGGTTTGTCCTATCATAAACATCATTTTGGAGCATAACAGATGAAGGTTAATAAATTTGACCTTTTTGTTTCCGTCTGTAGCTATGGAATATATTGCACTTTTGTAGGATAAATGCAATCAGTGTAAATTGGGGTTTATCCAATGAAAACTACTTGAAGCAATAACCTTATTAGACAGTTTTAAGCAGTTTGCTATATGGATGTATTTATATAAATCCCTAAGTTAGAGAGCTACAACTATTCTAGTTCTTGTGAATTGSAACTGAAGTAGCTTTCATTGGGTGGGAATGACTTCTGTGTACCCTCACCAATCATGTGCAGGGGTGAGTAGCTGTGTGTTTTGAGGAAGTCACAGAAATATTGTTGACTAATGTGACAGTGGGAGGCACTTGAAAGTAGAATTGTGGGTTTTGGCAAATAAAGTTGCAGGGAAGAGATTTCCATTAGAGTCTAGTGGAAAAAAACTATATATTTGGTTGGATTTTGAGTGGCTAGTGGTGATTTTCCTCTGTGTTTGGCCACCATGGTCCTGCTTAGTGAATGTGCTTCATCAGTTGGCTGGACAGCAAGGCATTCCTTCAGAAATGGCATTGTATTTGAAACATGAGGAGGGAARAAGCCATGGGAAGTGATTATTTGAATAGATGCTCAACTAGCCTTGTTTGCAGCAACCTTTCAGCACATTTCACTGAAAGCAGTGAAACTGAAAAGATGGGTTGCTGCCACTGAAATCAAGATGCCAGTTTCCATTCAGTCAACAGCAGCAATCCTATTTGCTTTCTTTTTACTTTGTCCTTCATAGTTCCCTTGCTGTCATCAAGGATGAAAGGCCCAGGGAAAAGTGCTCTTTYTCTTGGAGATTTAAGTTCAATTTGCAAATAAGCTAAAGCTTGAACTTTGAAACTCACCTTTAGACTTGTATGCTTTTTGTAGGTTGTTCTTAACACCAAATCTTAAGCAAAAAAAAATCACCACATGGTGTATGAAACAAGACTTGAATGATAATAAAGSAGGGTCAGGCAGCTGGTGAAATCTGTAATAGCTCTGCTGTACTCRGAGAGAATCAACTGGCTGCTTYCTCTAGATATAKCCAAGAAAGTAAAAATGTGTTGRAGTCATTATAGAAAGACTAGATAARTAATCACTCATGAATACATCTTATATTTCCAGTTTGACTTGTTGAAAGGGTATCTTTGTATTTTCCTTTTCCTTGAATTAATTTATTTTCTTCAAGTTTTTGACTAAGCTTTTATGAATACCTTGCAACACAGAGTTTACTGTGAGCAGTTGGCTGGGACTGTTCTTTGTGTGTGACACAGGCTGGGTTCATTTAAAATGTCATGTGTCTGAGCTATCCTTGATGATGTAGTTTTCAGCAGAAAGCTGAGAATTGCTGTMTGCAGAGCCAGTAGACTGAGTAGTGAAAAGATGCTTTCATCAAGTTACCAAGGTGCAGCATATCAAATGTGGCTTGTATGATGCTAAGAAAAATAGCCTTTATGATACACAGTGTGTAGGGTTACCTACTTAGCACAGCTTTGCTACTGGAGGGGATTGCAATGTGCCTGATTCTCACCTTGCAGTGGAAAACAGCATCCTTCAACCAACAGAGCAGTTCTTACTGCTTTGATCTGTAAATGCTGCTTCAGTGCAACGTGAGGCAGCAACTCATTACTCTGTTGTCTCTGGTTTCTCTGGGAGATGGCATGTGGRCTCTGATCTGTCATTGTGGGGATTTCCTGGCTGTAATGTAATAGAAAATGTTATCCCTTCTTCTTCCCCTTCCCCCATAATTATTAGAATTTGCCATGTCTTAGATAATCTCAGAGGAGAGCAGCCTAAATTACCCAGCCTAAAAGCTGGTGTTGGAGTGTAATCTCTTTTTCGGGTTGTCCTTGCTTGGGTACTTTTATTTATGGTGACTTTTTCATCAACCCCYTTAATTTTTGCATGGAACCAGAATACAACCTTAAATCTGGCCAATGCGTCTTAATCATGTCTGGCTTCGCTCTTGATCATCAGTGTAACCACTCACTACAGGCATTTCAGCTTCTAAGCAGATTYATGCCAACTTCTTCAGAAAGAAAATCCTTGGGAGGGGAAAATCTTCCTGGGATAAGTTATGTCACAGCTAATGGAACAGACAGCTGRGAACAAGTCAGTGAGTCTCAAACAAATGGCAGAGATGTAAAGCTCTGAAATAGTCTGGAGGGCCTTGAACCACAGTGACTTTTTGCAGGAGAAAGCAAGCTGCAGCAACTACTCTGACAACTTGTGTTTTGCTTTTCTTACTGCTTCTTTTCATYCCTCTAACTCTGAAATGATACAAGATAGGAGGGCAAAGCAGTTCCTTGCAATTATGTTAAAAGGTTGTTACATTTGACAGTTATATAGTATTTTTTGTGTTTGAAATCTTGGCTGAATGTGTTATTTAATCASTGTTATGTATCACTTGTCAACTAAGGATGTTTTTGTTCCTTAGTCTTTGTGCTGTAGAATAAGTAACTCAATGTAAGAACTAGTGATGAGCTGCTCAGTTACGGTAACCTACCCTTTTTCCTTTCCATCCCTGTTTTGTTTCATTGCAGTGGCCCTCAGTTTTGTTTCCAATAATCCTCTTTCCAATGGGGTAATACTACTTATTATTGCAATATTATTAATATTGCTTATTTGAGTGCAAATCTTGATACCATATTTGATCAGGGATAGGCCTCCTGTTACCTTCCATGACCCACGACATTCTGCCCATAAGATGAACTGACAATGTGCACTTTTTTGTGTGTCTGGTAGAAAAAACAACCAAACATTTGTGAAACTTTGTGCTTTATGGGAGCAGGTTTTTCAGTTGTCCTTAACAGTTGCAATGGAATGGCCAAACAGATTGTGGGTAAAGATACTTTTGGGTTGAGGTGGTTACACAATTAAATGAATAAAATGTGGTATTTCCTTATTTCCAGTATGTCAAAAGCTTAGAGCTTTTTTAGGAGAAATTCAATTAAATCCATAAGATGCTCTTGGCTGAATTAACAAAGTCAGAATTATGCATCACCACTGCCTCTGTCCATTTAMCTATTATAATGTAAAAAGAAAGTGGTCACTATTCAGAATGTTCTGAATAGAAATGCGACAATAACCTGGTTGGTGTAAGCACTTGTAGTTCTGAAAGAATGGAAATAAATGTAAATCCTATTACAGGTTTAATTACCAGGCAAATATAGGGTAAAATTAACCTAGAAAGCTGTCGTAAGTTTTGTTGGGTCTTTTCAGTTCCTGAATGTCTTTTAAAGATAGTCAAATCTYTAGGTAGTTCTGGTTTCTTGTAGTTGAAGCACATTCAGTAAGAGAAAAACCTATTTTTTACTTGTTTAGGGCTATGTAGGTTAAGAGTAATGTATTGCTAATGGAAAATGTGAATTCCTGCCTCTTTTGCTGCCTTGCCTGCAGTGCTCTAGCAATGTTGTGGGTACTTCACATTTAGTAGGTGTAGAAGGTAATGGCTCTGTTCTGTTCTGAGACCACTTGTAGCTACACACCCTTGAATCCTGTTTRCTGACTCCCAAATTCAAATCTCAAATTTCTGTGGACTGGCWTAACCCAGGAATGRCACAGTAAATGAGARCATTCAGACTCAAATACTGYRYGCTTTTCTCTGYTCTAGATTAGGCAGCACTTAAAGTMATTTTTCTGSTTTCAGTCCTTTCACTCTTCTGAAATTCACTCTCTAGCAAGCAGGCCACTTTGTTAATGGTTWTATTGGAGTTAAGSCTGTCCTGTGGCAGTAGTGAATTCTGGTATCTTCAGAGCATGGAAGAAGTTTTTTCTTCATAAGTGTTTCAGAAAACATGTTGACCAGAGTGAGGTTATTGCTATCAGTGAGATGAGGGAGATAATGGCATGCTTGCAAAAGAAAACAGTGCTCAAGTTTTGTGCTTTTTTAGTAGGTGTTTTCTGCAATTGCCTTCTTCCAAGTGGCCAAGGATCAGAAGAGAGGTCCTGACCTTGTGCAGTTTTGCAATTCATAGATGTCCAGCGTGATTTGGGATTTGGGAATTAAATGGCTTGAGCTTGCGAAGCTGTAATTGAGCTGTTAGATTTCATTCACTAACCGTAGTCTGGTCAAACAACTGACCCGTGTTTTGGTTGGGTATTTGATGCTCTGAAAAATAACCTGCCTTGTGGAATGGAAAATTGAGGTCAAACCTTTTATGTGCCTCATYCAAAGGAGCTTTTCACTCAAAATCACTTGAATTGAGCCATGTCTGGGTACTGTGGGGGGTTTGTYGAGAGCCAAGGGTTTTGGTTTGTTGTCTTTGAAACTTGAAATATACTTTTGTTAATTTTCCAATGAATACTCTAATTTGAAAGTATATGTGATGGTGGTATTTA
>CADDXX010000583.1:280185-305755 GCA_902810485.1 Alauda arvensis
ATGTTATACCTTCACTTTGAGGTGTAACTATGAAAAGCAGCCCTATTCAGTTGATGTCTTGGAGTATCAGCACTGACAGTGAGCACAGATATTCACTGGGCTGATGGGTTTTGGTCCCAAAGCACTGGTTCTCTCATCCTTCAGTTATTGATGGTGTGACTGAACTGCTCCCTGCTCTGGCTGTGCAGTTTGCTTTCTTGGGAAATATCCCTCCTCAGGAAAATGGGTACTTGTGAGGGAGCTGCTGCTGACAAAATAACTTCAATTGCTTATATTTTTTGGAGTCAGATGTGTTAAGAGCTTCAAGAAAACAGTCTGTTGAATTTTTGTCTCTTTGCAGACAGTGATGTTTAGTGGAGACAATTATTTCAGCCAGATGCCCACATGGTAGTGGTAGTTTAGGCTGTCAGTTCATGAATGTCACACCAAACCATGTGCTCTGTGCTGGTAACATGGATACCATTGCTGGTTTCTAAAAAAYACTTGTGTTTCTGCATGAAGAAATAGCTTCTGTGACAGTTGACTCAGCTGTTTTAGAAAGGCTGTTTTTCTTCCTTTGGATTCACTGTGTGTTTTGGAAGCTCTTAGGAAGGGATATGGTACAAACTGGTTGCACTCATAAAGAATTTGCGAATGTACTTCAGCTATAGGAGTTGGATTATCATTTCCCTCTTTGGAGGGTTCATCTGATTTTGTATCAGGAGGTAAAAATATTCTGATGAGTGTGTTGCTTATCATAAAATGAAGTGTGTAGACCTGCAATGGAAAGATTGCTGTTAAAACATCTGAAGACCAGCATTCCATATTTCTGCAATGTAAGATAAAGCAATTTTACAGTGGTTTATGCACCTTGAGAAAAAGTAGATGTTGAAWAAGTACCATTAATATTATTTACTTAGTAATCAGCAGTAATGAGGTAGAAAACCAATTTATAATGTGTTTTGTGGTCACAATTTTTGCAAATGAGCCTTCAATAGCAGAGTTACATAAACCATTTCTGTCAGTGTCGTGGAATTGAGACTTGTGACATTTTCTTTGGTGTTTCTTGTTACTGTTTTCTTCCTTTTATTGTGATTCTATGTTACTCTAAAAGAGAGCACAGTTATCCCTACTTTTTCAAATGAACCAAGAGGCTTTTAGTTCATCTTTGAAGGGTTACAGTAAAATAAATTTAATTAAATCTTTCAGGTTTTGTTCATATGCACGATTCACTAAAAAAAGTCTTGGCAATTAATTGCTATTTCTGGTCCACAGGCTGTTTTTCTTGAGCCAGACAGTGGATCAATARATGCTTTAGATGTTTACAAATCAGTATATTAATGACACTCAACTSTGCATTTATTCTCACTGTGGAGCAGTGACTATTCCTACAGAAATGCCCAGGAGAAATACCCAGCATAGAGCAAGCAAGACCAAATGTCACTGATCAGAAAAGAGGGAATGCTTAAAGCATTCTCTGCTGTTCCTGGAAGTGTGGGAGCTGCCTTCCTGTCCTTTSCCAAGTTCCTTGGCTGTTTCAGGTGTTATTGAAATCACTCATTTGGATTTCGTGGTGAGTGATGGATTTAAACCTCCTGCAAACAAAGCCCAAATGTCAGATAATGCAGAGAACCAAGCAAGTGAATTGCAGGGACAGCCTCAAAGCTGATGTCCACCAACAGAACTAGACAGAGGGAAAATGTTAATTACTTAAAAAATAAGGAATTCTAAAAGCTTGAAGGARGAAGCTGTTTTCAGAGAGTATTGGGCCACTCTTTGAGACAGGACAATTACTGGGATGCTCAATAAAAACAGCATTTGAAATGGTCTAATGTAGCAATTGCACTTAGGGTAGAATGCTATTTGCTCTCATTCTGACAGCATGCTGAATGTAGGAGGARCAGTGRAATTAAATGTGGAAAACTTTAGGTAGTCACCTTAGCAAAGACAGAATTTTCTACACCTGAACCGAGGAATTTGCTGTTCTGCATGAAATCCATGAGGGACTTGGCTTCCAGTACTTCCCTTTCTTAAAATGGGTGTAGATATCAGGCTTTACTCATTCCTTAAAGTCATGGCACAACTGATTTTAAACTGAAGTGCTATCCTACATTGCCRTGTTTGTAAGGAAGCYKTACAGAGTRCACTGAGCAGGCAGAAATGACATCCAGCTACAAAAGTGCCTTTGTTATGCCCCGTGCCACATGTGTTCAGATGCATCWATATAGACAGCAGGTAATTTTCCATCTTGCTTTCCTGTGGTATGTGAAATATTAGAGATTTTGGTTGGGACTGAGACACTTGAAACCATACATGTGGTTACTGGAAATGAGCAGCAGCTTTCATGATTAAGCTACTTGTATACTTGCTGGCTGGCAAACTTATTAACATTTTATAATCAGTTTGAGTCCACTCCTCTTTTATGGGAGTTGGGAGTGAGGAAAAGTAAAATTCAGGTGTATATTTTTAAAGGCAAATAACTGATTAATAGAGAAGTTCRGTCAGGAATGTGAAAGAAGTGCTCACCTATGGTTAAATTAGTCCATGTAGTGTGTAAGCAGTGTTTCCTCAGTAAATGTCTTCTGCAAACATCAAACCAGGAGTGTTTCAGCTGAGTATGAAACAGCTCAGTCACAATTATGTGCTGGTAGATTAGTGTCTCATCTGCAAAAAAAGAGCAGTTGGCTTTTGCCATTTCTTTATGGGTAATAATTGRGTGCTGTGTCATCCTGATGTTGTGACACCATTAGGAAATGAGTCATTARTGGACCTAGAGGTAGGACAGGCTGCATGAGCTGTAGGACATGGCTGTGATTTAACAGAAGAGGGGGAGCAGCTTGTAGTGTAGGTTAATGATACCTGCAGTTTTTGGGWTTGGTCAAAATACACAGGTATAAATAAGCCCCTTCTTCAAGTAACTGCAGACTGCACTGAATAACTCTGTATCCCTGTGTCTGCTATACTGTTCTATCACTTGTAATGTTAGGCTGGAAATAACAAGTACTTGTGAAATGGATTGMGGAAAGTTGCCTTATCACTGAATTTATATTTTCTCTTAAAGCCTCTGACCTTTGGCACTGGTATTCTATCATAGGGGAAGGTGTTTTCAAGTAGGCAGTGCTGGTGTGGCTGTGCATGCAAGTGTGTACAGACAGCCTGGTGTGCACCCTTGTTTGTTTTGCAGGTGTCCTGTTAGATTGGCTGTTTTATTCTCCTTTAATTCTAGGACAGAGTTTTTTCACTGGCTTGTTCCCCCCTTGAAACTTTGTCCCTGTTTTGAGGTGTTGCTGTGCTTCCAACCACTGTGCTGCAGCCTCCTTGTCACACTTAACAGTCTGTGACTAACCCAGACACAGGAGTCAGTTTTCTGGGGCAGCATGATGTCAGTGATGAAAAGGCATTGATAATTCCCCCTCAGTTTATGTGCACTTAGTGCTGTTTGATCCTGAGACTCAATCAGGAGTGTGTGACATGGCTGTGTTTTCCTGCTCACTTTGCCTGATTAGTGACTGATCTGATTGCCCTCATGTTGTAATGAATTTTCCCACAAATCTATGCTGAGGTTTATAGCTTAAAGAAAGTGATGGTGACTTGTGTTACCCTCTGCATGTTTTATTCCTTTTCCATGTCTAGGTGGACTAAATGAATGCATAGTTGTTGTGTCTGCCCTCC
Organism: Alauda arvensis; assembly: GCA_902810485.1. Lineage (NCBI taxonomy): Eukaryota > Metazoa > Chordata > Aves > Passeriformes > Alaudidae > Alauda > Alauda arvensis. The sequence goes on from CADDXX010000583.1 coordinate 283,837, forward strand.
TGTGATGATTAATGCAGTGAAAGACATTGTTTGTATGTTAATATAAGCTGCTGTTTTATTTTTCAAGTTACTGAATTACTCCTCCAGAAGGCTATTGAAGTAAGAGGCTTATGGCTTTTATTGTCCTTCTGTTATATGGACAGTTAATGGACAAGTAGGTACAATGTATTGAAAATATGGGTTCTACTGTAAAAATGGCATCAAACCCAGTCTTTCCTGAATAGAATTAAGGTGTATAGTCTTATTAAAAAAACCCAAAAAGAAAAAAAAACCAAGTATTGAAATCCAAAGCAAAAGCCTCCAAGTCAGAAGTAAGTATAGAAGATAGAGGTGAAGGCAATTAATGTTTGGGAAAGCATGATGAGTGTGACAAAATCTCCTGGACAACTGGGTGTGTGTGAGAGCCACATCTGTGCCATTGATTTATACTGATTTTTCCAGATGAACTAGGAAAGGAAGATGGCATTGTTGTTGGGAAATGTCAATTGCTGTGCTTCATTTCTCTAAGGGAGAACTTGTCTATTCAGGAATTTCCCACTCAGTCTTTACAGCTGATTCTATCACTTCTGAGCAAGGATACTTTCCAAATTGTTTTCATAGTAAATATTTTTTTAAAAAGTTGACTTTTTGCTGTATTAGTTCAAAATGTAATGCTGTTTTGTCTGSTCAAAGACAGTTATGCTTGTACTAGAAACTGTTCTATTTCCAAGGAAAACTTGTTACAGGAGAATTTGTGAGTGAAATTATTTTTTAAAGCTACTTGTCACGAGAGGAATTAGCAAGAGATTAACCTGTTGGAGCAGGACTTGTTTTTTTTTTTCAACTTCCATTTAGACTTCAGTTTTGTTATTCCTTTTTTTGGCATGAGTTCATTTTGTTGTGTGTTTGCAGATAACAGTGMCATCTAACTTCTCTCAAGAAACAATCTGCTGTGTTAGGAGAGATTTATCTTTCTTTCTGTTTCCATGAATGTTGTATGGCTGATGAAGAAAGAACAGTGGAGATGCTGTATTGGGGGAGATGTGTTTTTATTATGCTGTTTTGTTTTTGACTCATGTTCGTGTTGCAATGTAGCTGTGAAACAAATGTATGTATCCTTAAGAGAAATGACTATAACTTTTAATATGGTGAAGTAAAAGTGAATTGTCACGCTGTGTCTTATCTGTTCATCAGGGATAAGTTGATTGGCACAAATACTGGACTGATTAGGATACCACTGATTAGGTGGCTCCTCCAACTGCCAGTGGGTTCCTGTGCCTTGTCATATAAACAATGTAAAGCTTGGGTATCCTGCTRTATCTGGAATGCTGCTGAAACTTAACAGGTTTCAGTCACAGCTTTTAGGAGTTGAAGGGAGTTTTTTCTTTCCTAAAATGCTCTGTTCCATTTTACAAGTGGCATAAAGCATGACTGAAGCCAAGTCTGATAAAAAACCCATGCTAGTGAGAACAAGTTCCTTTGGAAGTGAAGTTCTTGCATGTGGTACCAACATCAGCACTTAGACRCTTAGAAATAATCCCTTTTTTGATTTGTTTTTCTGTGTTTAGAAACTCCTCATTTTGCCACTCTAGTCAGCACAGCACAGTGTTTTGTGGGGTTAGGTGCTTTTGCTATTAAAATCTCATGTTCTTGTTTTAAGTGTGTTGTATTTAACAAAATGAAGCACCTGGCTTTCAGCAGTAATTTCAATAACAAATAGTATATCTATCAAGAACATTTTAAGAAATGTCTCCCTGAAAATACATGTTGATAAATGTTTTGGGGGATCTTACATCCTTTGTAACTAAGTGGTGTTCAAATTATTTCAAAAATGAATTTTTCAAGTGTAAGCTTTAAGCTTACATTACATATACATACTAATAATGATTATTACTTAAAGTAATGAATATTTGGGAATGTAAGTCCAACTGCCTGCCTGAAAGTGCCAGTGCTGCTTGTTTTTCTGGGTTTGCCTTTGCTAGTAACACTTTTGTTAGTGTTGAAGCTGGAGGTAAACGGTTTACAGACAAAATGGAGCATCCTGTATGAAGCTGCTGCACTGGGGAGATGCCAGGGTACGTGCAGTTTGGAAGCAGCCCTCTGCCAGTGAACAAACCCAAGCAGAGTGTGTGACTCATGCCATGCAGCTGGCAAGGGGGTCGGAGATGAGGCGGGGATGGTCCTGCCCGCCACTGCCCTGGCAGCGGGGCTGTGCCACATCCTTGCTGGTGATTTCCTGCAGGGCCCTGTTTATGTTGGAGGCGGTGCACAAGCTGCTGTGTGGACATCACATCGTTCCATTGGTTTGAGGATTAATGAGGTTAAATTAGCTCAGTCGTTTACTGCRCATTTTGTGGAGGTTCAAGCTGTTCAGACTGTTGCAGTTAATATGAGCAGCCCAGAGTGTTGCCGGTTAAATGTAAGTTACTCACCAGGGATCCAGAGTTCATTATTGGAAGGAATAGGGCAACTTTACTCGTGATTAAGTTRAAACTTGTTGGGAGTACTCTTTCCTGTGTTATTTGAGAGGCAAAACTAGAGAGAGTATCCCTGATAAGCACAGTAGGATAATCTTGATGATGGGTTTAGGGGGGAATGTATWGCTCTCTATACCTGTTGTACAGATGGAAGTATTGGTGATAAAATCAACTCCTTTGGGCCTTTGATTTGCATAAAAATCATGTCCCATTCACTAATGAGAAAAAATATTTGGAGCTGGAGGGAAGTGAAAGAGCTAGGAATGAGTATCTCTGCTTAAAACTAAACCCACTGTGCAAGAGTTGCTGTGAGGACACTGACACTGTCTTGGCTTCTGATTCAAGGGGAACAGCTGCTCACAAATTAGTCTGTCTTACAGAGGTTTTCTCGGAAGATCTCTTAAGTCTGGCTCTTACAGAATTATGTTTGTAGGAGCTATGCTTAAATGCACTTCAGAAATGGTAGAAAACTTGGGAAACCCCTGCAGAAACCACAAGTTCAGGAGAGGTTAGGGAAGAAAATCATAAGTAAAAGTTTCGTTCTAAAATAAACTCTTGAGTTTTTTCTTTGGGTGAGTAAAATTCCATCTAACTTTCAATGGATTTCTGTACCTTGTCACACAAGAAGGGGGTAATGCTGAGGGTACCATGGYATTGGGGAATGCCATTAAATGGAAGAAGAGAGTAGGTTTGGCTGGTGGCTTTCATGTTCTGAAGGGAGCCTGCTCTTTGCCTGCCTGGTTTTGAGTGCTTTCCAGGTTGAAGGAGAATTGCCACATCTCTGATGGGAGGTCATGTAAAGGCTTGGGGTTAGTTTTGGAAAGTGTGGAATCTCCAAATTGAGGAAAATTCCTAGTGGCTGTGGCTCTTAGAGCAGTACTAAAGGTATATATTACGGGGAAAAATCAGGTCTAACTCTTAGCTAAGAATGACAAGTAGTTACTAAGYAGTATTCTAAGACAAATTGTTGCTTTCTTGTAAAGTCATCAGATGCTTTTAACTTATGTTTATAAATTTAAAAAAAAAAAGTTTTGAGAGAAACTGAAGTACCATTTCTGACCTGGAGGCTGAATTATGTGTCTTTTTTAAGAAACCAAATGCAATATGTCAGTGGCTTTCTTGTGATGGGACAAGGGGCTGACTGCTTTAGTGGCACCAAAGCAGTGTTGGGCAGAACTGGATTTTGGTGCAATGTGGCCTCATCCTGAACACAGATCTGACCCTCCCTGGGTCACACAAGCAGTGGGTTTGGGCAGTATCTGGACAGGTATTTCTGTGGCCATGGCTGTAAGCAAGGTATCTCCAGGTGACCTGCTAGTGCACTTTCATCATATTACCTAATACAGAGAAAGAAATTATTTTGAGTTAACACCTCAACATATTACAGCTGTAAAGGTGTTTAACCAACACCGTAATGCGTTTTTAACAGACTAGTATGCTAAGYAAATTTCTAAGTAGGAACAACAAAATGGTTGGAGCTCCTGCATGCAACCAAATTTAATTAATTTGACTTGAATTTCTCAGTCTGTAATTCTGTACTTTTCAGCGGGGCAATTTCAAGTGAGGAAGATGTGGCTCATGTAGACAGGAGGCAAATATGAGTATGAGAAATGAATATATGTTCACAAATGTCAAGTATTACCTTACAGCAATCAAGATTGTAGTACAAGGAGAATTTGAAGATCCAGACCATGTGTTGTAAGGTGCTCAAAAGTACTTGATAGTGACTGAGTCTAGAGTAACTCTGGGTTGTTTTTTCTGGGCATGCTGTGTCTTTATGTGCATATTAAAAACCACTCAGAAGCTCCTGGGGAGCTTAGTGGTCCATCAGGGCAGTTGGTGCAGTCGGTGCAGTCAGTGACAGCAAAGCCAGCACCTCTGTAGGTCAGACAGTTTGGATAAGTGAGGTCAGGAAGCAACCTTGAACAAAAATTGTTTTCCTTTTGAAAATAATGTTAGTGAGGCTGACTGGGCTGAGAGGCAAACTCTGCTGAAGGCAGAATTGTCACTTCTTTCTTGATGCTCGTGTGGGAGATGCTGTTAGTTATGTCTAACTCTTGAAATTGGTTGAGAGGAAGGATCTACCTTAACCCATCTTTGTGATCTCTGCTCTTACCTGTTYTACCTCATCAGTCCAGAGTTCTTGTGGACCAGAGAGCAGATATCCCATAGGATGGATGTACTAAAGGAGCTGGCTGGGGCTCTTCTGATGGAACAGGGTTTATCTGGGGTGGCGAAATGTCATTTCATCAAAATGGCAGCTTCTTTTGTACACTCTATTTCAGTGGAACTTTAAAGAGGGCAACCCTGCCACTCTCCCAATTCCAAACTGCCAAATGTGGAAGGAGGAGTGAAAGGGGAAGAGATCAAACTTGCATGTCATACTTGTAGTTAATGCTSTGGCTTCTTAAACCACGCTCTTGCATATTGCTTGGGTATATATGAGAAGCAGCCTAAAAGCTCTTGGTTATTTTGGGAGTAGTGGCCTTTCTGTGACTCCTGTAGCAGCTTCTGATCTTCATGTGCTTCTTCCCATATGAATAAGGACAGGATAAAATCTTGAGCAAAAACTTACGGAATGTTGGAAGAGCTCTGTCAAAAGCTCAGTAATACTTGAGAACTTYGGTTACAGGTTTTAAAAGTTGTTTAATGCATTTACATTTTAATTTATAAGGACTTTAAAGGACATGTTTCCTGAGTAAAACATAGCTTGTTAATTTTTGCCAGATTCTGTTGCACAATTCACCCTCTCTACAATTCTTGCTTTTTTTCCTGCTTCACCTTGATGGAGATGGCCATTTGCTTATCTCAGTGGGGCATGCAGAAAAAACTGATACACTTGTGCCAAAGGTCTCATGAATAGGCAATTTTCTTAAATAGYTGGAGATAGGGAATAGTAGAACTACTRTGTCTTCCTGRTGTTTGAARCCTGACCAGAAATTGTCTTCTGCAKGTGCTCCAAGCCAAGCAGATGTCATTTATATGCAGTTAATTAGTGCAATAACAAGCCAGTGGTGACATCTCAGCAGTACTTTCCAGCTCAGGAATTAGGGTTGTGCTTTTTATGTTCCTGTGGCTCCTGGCTACCTTCAGGTCTGGATACTGCTCATGTTTTGCCTGTTACATGCATGTTGTCCTGGGTTTTCTGACCCAAAATTTGTGATGTCTGCAAGGCTGGGGTAACAACAACTCTGCTAAAAAATGCAACGTGTGTAAGGATTGCCAGGATTGTTGAAACTTGAAATGTAGGAGAAGTGATCTTGGRGGAAATTTGCATCACTCTTGAATACAGCAGAGGAAAAGAACAGCTAAGTCSTGTGTTCTCCTTTTTGTTTGCCTATTGGAATGAAAATTAAGCTTGCTTTAGAGATGCTACACTTSTAATTAGGGAGTCACCATCAATCTGTAGTGGCTGGTTGGGTACAGCAATAGCTTGAAGGAGATTTTGGAATTAATTGTAGCTTCCCRGGAAAAGGCCTAGGGTAAAGAAAAAGATATGGTTACACTGAGTCCTTACTATGTGGTGTTTATCTTCTCTTAAAGCTTGTTTGTCTGTCTGAAAGCCAGAACTTGAGTTGCAGAGGGTGCCATACTTGCTTTATCAGTTGGATATGCATGTTGGTTTGTGGCTTATAACAAGTATATAAAAGTCACTTGGATGTGTCTCCAGTCTAGGGAGCTTAGGTTCAATATGTTCTCCTAAAACTGGACCTTCAGCTTGTTTGGAGTCTGTATCCTGGGAGCCCAGTGCCTTAGGGAGACTTTAGGGAAATGCAGTGTATTGAAGCTGCAAGTATTATAGAGATGGGCCTTGAGCTTGTTTGCAGTTGGAGCAGTGGGGCACAGCTTACTTAATACCCATGCAGCACCTCACTTGGATATGTCTGCAGTCTTGGGAGCTTAAATCCCTTATGTTCCCCTACAAATGGACCATGCGCTGGTTAGGGGGCTGTAGCAAGGGAGCTCGTTGTTTTAGGGTGACTTTCTGTAACTTGTGGCTTGACTGTGCTTTATTTTCCTTGAGRTGGACCTTGAGCTTCTTTGCAGGCAGTGTCAGGGMAGCAGAGTGTCTTAGTGTGATTTTATGATACTTGTAGCTTGACTACCCTACATTTTGTTAGACATGGATGTTGACCTTGTTTGGAGGTTTTAGTAGAGGGGCACAGGTACCTTTATCCCCATGCAGCACCTCACTTGGATGTGTCTGCAGTCTTGGAAGCCTGACTACCCCGTGTTCTCCTACAAGTGGACCTTGAGCTTATTAGAGATGGTATCAGGGGACCCCTGTGTTTTAGGGGGTGACTTTAGGGAAATGTAGTGTATTCAAGCTACAAGTATCATAGAGATGGACCTTGAGCTTGTTTGGTGTTGTAGCAGTGGGGCACAGCTTACTTAATGCCCATGTAGCACCTCACTTGGATATGTCTCAAGTCTTGGAAGCCTGACTATCCCATGTAGAGGTGGACCTTGATGTTTTTTGGAGGCTTTAGCAGGGAGACACGTGTACCTTGGTACCCATGCAGCACCTCACTTGGATATGTCTGTGGTCTTGGGAGCTTAAATCCCCTCTGTTCTGGTACAAATGGACGTGGGGCTTGTTTACCTGCTGAATCAACCCTGGAGATCAGTGGGGTGCCAGATATTGGGTTTAGGTCGCTGTCACATCCATTTTGTAATAGTGTCCTTTGTTCCTATAATAGAGAAAAGCAAGGAGATGTGATTTGTGGCTGTCATTGTCTGAGCACAAAATATCATCCTGTCTGACTCTCATATTGCGCAAACTCGTGTTCTTGGCTACTGGGAAAGCCTATCTAAGTTTTAGGTAAAAATTTCTTGTGGTTTTTATGGTTCATGCCATGTGTATAGTGCCACTCATATGGCAGGATGCTGAATAAGGTTTGAAGTTGTCTACGATTTTGATGCTGCTGTGCATGCACAGTGTTTGTGCTGGCTGTCAGTGATGACATGCTGTGGAAAATTTTACAGTCTTTACTGTACTTTTAGTAGGGAACTTGCTCTCTACTGAGCAAAGAAGGTTGAGGGCTTCATATCTTAGACCTCTAAGGAGAGGGATGAGGTGGAAAAACCATCAGACCTATGACATGTGTATTTAGAAATCATGAACTCTGATTTAATTCGCATTTTGCTGTTGGGATAAGTCAGCTACACCTAAAGACAAGTGGGTTTTCTGGAGGTGCTGAAATGTGGTGACAGGAGGCTTCTTGTTTATCTTGGGCATTAAGGGTACTCATGCCTGCTGGACATAGGAGAGAGAAAGCAGCAAGAGCCCAACAGCGTGGTAAGAAAAGGAGAGGGCAGAACTGACACAAAGTAAGAGTTTATCAGTTTAATACTACTGAACAGGARCAGAGTTCAAGATGGACAGTAGCTGGGGGACCAGAAAAGTGATGTTTTCCTACAGTGAGGTGCRATGTACTTGTGGCATTAGAGGATGGAGCTGCACAGGACTTGTGGGGAAGCTGTAGGTGTGGGACTAATGAGGCAGGATTTTGTAGAAYGGTCTTTTATTCTAAAGGAAAAGGCTGAATAAATTTAGGAAAAGGGGGGCAGACAAGCCCTGCTAGTACTTTGACTTAATCCAGTATTTCCTCTGACATCAAACATACGTCAAGATAAAAAATAATTTTAGCCAGAAATGGAAATTAAAAAGTTTTCAGACAGCAGTACAGTGGAAGATCTACAAATAGTATCTGTGTGTAGGAGGGCGTGAACATTGTGTTTTGGTAAAAGTTCCTTTTTTGACTTCAAGATCACTAATGTGACTGACTTGTCAAGTASATCTTGCTCTAGTTTGAGGAAACTGTTTTTTGCCCTTGGCATTTTCATTTTTCCCTGGGCAAAAAGTGATTTGTGGCAAAGTCTTTGTAGTAAAAATTAGTCTATTCTCATTTTTTGTGTCCTGGAGAACCCTTTTTTCTTTAAACACTGTTGTGCTATTTTCTTGGTTTAGTAAACAATAACAGACAGTTGTTAGTGCATATAGTATTCTTTGTATTTGAGCTTAACTTGAAATGTTTGCCACTTTCGACAGGAGAAAGTGAAGGAAAATGGCTGCAGATTCCAGGGTGATTCATGAGCTTTACCTTTACGTTAAAAATAGAGAATTGTGTGCAATTTGGTAAATCAGCAGAAACAAAACTGGTGTTCTGTAACACTGAACTAAATCCTGTGTCTTATGCAGGTGACAGTTCTTAACTGGGTTGGCTTAAATACAAGTCTCTTTAATGTTGTGCTTTGAGTTTTTTTAGTTGGCTTTTAACTTCCCTCTGTCTGCTTTTCCTTTTCCAGTCTGTGCTGAGTTGGATTGACTTAGTTCTGTGTTTACCTGCAGTTGTTTGTGTGTGTCATGTTTAGGCTCCCATCTAAAAAAAAAAACCCTCATGTAGTGGTGGATGGTTGAGGGGGTTCTCCTCCCTATGGCCAACTTGTGTCCTGACATGGAAATGGCAAGTGTAGTGAAATAGTTTCCACATAAAATGAAGCTTGAAGCTACCTAGAGAGAGTTTTGTTTGCTGCTTATATGGAGTAAGCATTTTCTCTTTTCTTTACCTTTGCACTGATAGCCTCTGAAACTCAGATGTGATCCTTCAGATAGGCTCTAACAGGATACTTGAATGCCCTCTGGATTACACACCTGTGATGTGGTATTAATTGCTGCAGCTTTGAATAATCATTGCAGGTGTGACCTAATACCTTAAGCTGAGTTTGATGCTGGATCTGTTTTCAGGTTAGAACAATCTACTTGGGTTACACCAGGAAATTGGAAAAGGCTGAGTGGCAATGAATGTGACTTGTTTTGCTTAGTTGGGGAACTATTGCTGTGTTCTGCTGTGCTTTCAAAAAAAACATGTTTATTTTATTTTTCTTAGGTTGTTTTTAATGCTTTTGGGAACTCAGGAATGAAGCAAGATTCTATCATAGAAGTGAAAAACTGATCATACTAGCAGTAGTATTAGAACCAAAACAATTTGTAGGGGAAGTCTTTATACTTTACAGTCCTTGCAGCGGTCTCTTAATCTTGTTTTCTTTCCCTATTAATGTGCAGAGGTTTGTATGTAAAGAGTTTTTCATAACCTAGGGTCTCTGTACCACTGCTTTTGGGGAGTGAAAGAGGAGGCACTTTGTCTCAAAAAGTATTTCAAACCTCCCAACTGTAGGCTGTGCCTGCAAAAGCACTTTTTTCCCCACCTCTGCTAAGCTGCAGCTAAAAATGGTTGAAAGCCTGTTTATTTGGGAGCAGAGCTATACTGCAAAACAGCTGAGAAAACTTGTGAAAATGTTCAAGGTTTGTGAGTTTGTCTTGTGACAATTTGCAGTTCCAGTGTTTTCCTTGAAGAGAACATCTCGATGTTGTATGGACTGCTTTTATGCTTTCAGGATTGTCCTGAGAGTCTTCAAATCATTGTGCTTACTTGTTACTTCAAGAGACAGCCAACTTGGACMATCTAGTATGTTGTCCAAACTATGGATGAATCCTTTGAAGGAGTATCTTTAAGATTGAGCTATGAGATGTAACTGTCCTCTAGTCCTTACATGTCCTGTGGGAAATAGTGCTTTTTGTTACAGACTTCAGCTTGTAACAAGATTTAATATCAATGCTTTCAATAGATGCAAAATTATTTTCTGGCTCTGGTGATACATTCTGTTTCAGMTGTTTTTGACTCATTGTTCTGCCTAGCAGTGTTCTGAAGAAATGAATTGTTAATAGGAATGGAGAAGTTGTATTTTTGAATCTTATTTCAAGAAGGCATCTCCAGGGAGGAAGCTGAAGTGCATTACATTGGTTTGTTTCCATATCTGGATTGGTAATTGGACAAATGGGAAGACAATTGCAAGCATAGAAATTAGTTATTTTTTCTCTTTGTATTGCTACAAATTTAATTATTTTAAGAACCAGATTTTTTTGTAAGTTTTGTTTTTCCTGACTTCTGTATATTCTTTCTAATAARTGTTTTTCACTTTTTTAGGGCAGCTGTTTCTTCATGTTTAACTGTAGTGTGTCCCTCACTTGGCAGTATTTTGCTCAGGGGTGATTTGCAGACTAAAGCAGCTTGCTCATGAAAGTTAATTTTTTATCAGGTCTGTACAGCCATGTGCTTGTGTGTGGGGGTGAGAAGAGGGCAGGGAAAGGGAAGAAGGCAAGGATTAAGTYGGTCTCCATATACATGCAGGAGGTCACCTGAACTGCAGAGATTAAACAAGCCAAATGAGGGATCTGTCTGAAACGGGGAATTAAACATATTTATGACAAATATTAGCATCTGTCTTTGATTCTTGTTTATCAAGAGCTAAACTTTTAGAGACTTGTGAAATCTACTGGCAAACATCATGACTACATTTTAAGAGATAAATATGTGAAAGAAAGGAAAAAAAGGGAGGAAGGGGAGGGGCAAGAGTTAGTCTGGCCTGAAGAGGATGGGTGACTTTCTACAGGCTATTTTGAAAAAAGTATTGACAAATTCAACAGCAAACAACAAATTGATGTGAGGTGTTTTTCCAAAGTAATTGGTGCCAGATGTAACCTGTCYTTTAACTTGATAAATTAATAGTTTAGGTGTAGGAAATGTGTTATCTACACTTAATAAAGGTGTCTGTGTGGAACTCTATGGGAAATTGCACAATAGGACGTTAAAATGGTGGTTGGTAAATTGGACAGGGAATGGCTGAAGGGGAGAGCAAGAAGCTGGACTTAGAAAGAATTGGTCTATTAATACAGATCCTCTGGGTTTGTCTTGAGACTGTTCTTCAGCATGAATGAAATGCTATGGCRCAGTATTAAGAGATTTTGGTAGGATGGAGGGAGAAGATGATTATTGGAAAAGCTGGATGGTCTCAACAGCCTGGAGTGTAAGGCAGGGCACAGTTCAGTAACATGGAGTGAAGTTCATGTGCTAATGGGAATTGTTGTGAAGGGGAAGGTTTTAAACAAACAACAACCCACCCAACAACCAGCTGTGAAGATATTGGGTCACAACAGGCTGGCCATAAGCCAGGAATGTTTGAGGCTATGGAAAAGATTTGGTTTCTGTGGAAAGGAAAACTAAGCTGTTAAATGAAGAGCTGACAACACTGCAGGCCACCAGTCACATCTGGGATTGGCAGGAAAATGCCAGGTTTGACTTATTCCTGTTGGTTTTCTCACTGAAACCATATTATTTACCTCAATTTTATGGCTTCTAGAAGGTTGTGGAAAAGATGTCTAATGCTTCTGTATTTAAAGACATGTTAGTTTCTGTTCAAGAAAATATTTGTAGTAGTTATGAAAAGAAGTAGCTTTCTTTTATTCTGGATCATATATTTTAGTGTCACAAGCATGGCACGTACAAGAAAATGGAGCTAAGTTGAGAAAGAGTCTTATTCTGAAGCCAGGATGTCATGAGATCATCTGCAACATGGTACTTAGAACATCATGGAGGCATAAATTSACTTAGTGGAGGCATTCACTTTGAATTATTTCACTTGTAGGTATTTCTATTCCAGTATGGTGTGTGGAAGACTTTCTGAAACAAGTGTTTGCTCTCAGTTGTGGAATCCAGTGTAGGAGTCTTTACAAAAAGGTGGATAATTAATGTACTTACGGACTCTCTGGCAGCCATTTAACCAAGGTGCATTGAAGGCTTCCCTGAAGTATGTCGGAAGTTAGGCTGTCTACCTGCTCTTTCCTCTTTGCATTTCTCTAGAATTTCCATTTGGAGTGGGGAAAACATTGGTCTGGCACTTGGATCACTCGTTTTCTCAACTATTATTGAAGAAACAAGAACTTTTAATTTTTCTCTGGTCCTGGTATGTATGAAATGGGCTAGGAGGCTGTACTTGTCTTATATAGCTGCATTCCGTTTCCTGTGCACCTTTCATTTTGAAATCTGGGCAGTTCAAACTCATTTTCTCCTGCTTCATTGTATTTGCTTTGTTGGCATGTATTAGGGAAAGTATCAACACAAGTGATTTTGATCTAAAAGAAAAAAAAATAGAAAAAGTTTTGTAAAAATCAAGATGATCTAAATTTTTTTTTCCTCTGAGCATATTTGTCATTGCTTTGGATGGAAGACTGACAGTATGAGAAAGGGACAGCAATTTTAATTCCATGGTATGTTGTGTTTATCTCCATAATAGACAGGTTTTCTAGAGAATCCCAGTCAATCTAATACTGGATCACTGGTGAAAATCTCCCAGCCAAATAGTAAAATAGGTAAAAGCTTTAAAATCCTTATCATAATGTGTGTGCAGAGTGGAAGATTGGTGTTTTCCTTATAAACAGAGTTTAGSAATCAGAAGAACATGTTGGATTCAATGTTCCAAGTAGGAGCAATAATGCAGTGGTTTGAAGAGTGGGGAYACTTTAAAGGAATCTCTTCATCTTTCTTGTGAAATATCATCCTGCAGGAATTTATTTTCTTTTATGCTTTGATGTAAATTTGACGTAGCTCTTTCTCTCAGATAAACATGGGTGATCTCTGAGGCACTTGGATATCAGTTCTTGGATTCTGCAGGCAGTGTCACATKGTTTCCTTGAGGAAAAGAAGGGAGAGGGATGAGGCATGAGGTTATAAAGCAGTATAAGCTCATGCTTATGTAGACTTTCTTACAATACTAAAAAAGTCCAAACTACATCCTCTATTTCCAGTTGCTGTATTTTTCTCTGATTTCTCTTTGTGTGATTCAGAGCTATCTGATCTTATTAGCCTAAATCCCTCTGCATGAAGTGTGTAATGCTGCTCTAATAACCAAAAATGCCCAGTGGGGTTGTTCCCTTGGGGAAAGACCTTGTACTGGAGGTGAGCTCCCAGCACCTCTGCCATGAGTGATCCCAGTGCTACGTGGCCAAGGTGCTGGGCTATCTCAGGCTCTCCTCCCAAGCTGGTGATAGCTCTGTTTGCCTTTTCGTGCATCCTCACTGTGACAGGCATCAGGGGAGTCACAAAGGCAGCAGATGGTCTGTGCACAGTTCCCTCAAGCATAAAACAACATTTCTGTACTTGTTGTCAGGACCTTAAGTTGCACACTGTTCTGTTTGATTATTTTCAAACCCTGTGTTGGCCATAGGGGCTCTGATGAGACGTATTTGCATATCACRGACTGGGAGCAAGGGCTGAATTAAAGTGGCAAGCAACTGGATTGAAACTAAATTGTAAGTGGAAGTTGTATGTGCTCGTTTTTAACAAGGGTTTATTTTGTTATTTTTAATGAAAGCAATGACCTCTGCTAGAATTGAGCAAGACACAGGTTGTGCACAGTGTGTTTATGGGAGTTTTGGCTGTTTCCCCTCACCAAATATATTGGAGTTGTTCATTTTAGCACAAAATCTAGACTGAAAGAAACCCTGTAATGCTGTAACACGTACACCTGAAATGTGTATTCAAATGTAGGCGAAAGAACATAAGTTCCAAATGAGCTTATTATCCTTAATGTCATTCTGCTGCAGTTCAAGTAAATATAATGTATTAGSTGCTCATTGAATGCAGCACCACTTTTAAAAATTCAATTTGCTGTGCAGGATTTTTCCCAAGATACATTAGATAATGTCAAGTTTAAATCTGTACGTGAGTCCGCAGAGATCGCCATGCAGMTGGAGCTGTGGAAAGCCAAAGGAAAGATTTTCATAAGCACACTGGGCTTCAACGARTCTGTTTAATTTGTTTTCCTCCCAGCCCCTGTTTTCAACAGCTTGAATTCCTCAGATATTCAAGGTTGTTTTGGAAGTGTTGAACATAGAGCAAGTGGAAATGCAGCCTGAACAAAAGGATTGTTATTTTAAGGGTGTAATATTTTGCAAGTGGTGGGAATAAACACAGGTACAAGTTCATTATTGCATGAATTTAGTCTCAGACTAAATGGTTTTCTTCTGTGTCCATGCTAGGACAAAGAGATTGCTTCCCCCAAGTTTGTCCTCTCCTTGCTGCATGAGGAAATTGCAGTAATAAAATACAGGATCTTCTGCATCTTTATATGTTTTGCTACATAATGGCAGTTTAAACACTTTGCTGTGTTAGGGTTTTGTCAGCAGGTGGGATAGAGAAAAAATCTGATTCAGATCATTCCTGGATGTTTTTTATCAGGTCAGGGCTGTAATACTGGCCACTGGTGAGTGGTAATGGGTGTTAGAGGAAATGTCTTGTGTTTAATAGTTCCCCTAGATTAGTGTACAGAGGATATTGAGAAAATGCTTGGGCTGAKGTTGGCCAGAGTCTCATGGTCAGTCATGAGCTATTTCTAAGGGCTTTCTGAACTCCTGTAGCTGTCTGTGCATTGTCCCATTGCCACAAGGCAAGGAATTAATTGATAACCAGTCAGGATAATAAACTGCAAAGACTAGCAATGCTTTGGTAGATAGAATCACAAAATGCATTTTATCTGTCTGAGCACTGATGAAAAGCAGGAACTGAGTTGATACTTTACCAAACACAAGAATTGGTTTACACTAGCAAAGGTACTTCCTTAAGGCATTAAAAAAAAGCTCAAATCTGTGTCTTCAGTTGACTTAAGTACAATTACGTGGTAGTAAATGCAACAGCAAATATTTTTTGGCTTTGGTTATTTTTTGAAATAGCTCTTAGAAAATATCCCAAATATCTTGCTAGTTCATTGGAGCCATCCTTAATTATTTGGCAGTTCAGTGTGTGGGCMGTGGAGTTTATGTGAGCAGCTGTAACCATGTTCAGGCAGTCAGTTTTGCAAATACATGGATAAACTTGCTTCTGGGAGAGTTACACCCCACTGGTGTTCACAGCCTGAGACTGGTACAGTGAGTAAAAACAAGCTGGAATACTTGTAGGAGCCACAAAAATCCAGCAAACCTTGAGAAATATTTGGAATGGACATTGCTGTGTGTTTATGGCCAATGCAGTGCTGACAGAGCCAGGACATGTGGTATGTYRATGTTTGGGTTTTGTTTTTTAATGWCCATTTTAACTYAGYGACACGGCTCAGAWTTTTCAATGCACGTCTCTTAGGCACTGGAGGTAGTTAACTGTGTCACACTAAACACTGTTGCAGTTGAAAATGTTGCTTTATGTGAGTTTTTATATATTCTGACACTCAGCTGTGCATGCTTTTTGTTCACTTTTTTTGAAATACTGTAACCATGATTGAACTGAAATTGGTTGGTTCAAAGGAGTTTGAATGGCTGATACCATTGATTTGTTCACTGAGCTGTAATTCACAGTGAGAAGTAGGCACAGACTTTGGACTGAGGGATGTTCCACTAATACATTTGAAAATTTGTGTTTGGTAATTGAAGTTAGGTATCATGACAAAACCTCATAAAACAGAGATGAAATTTAACCTATATAGTACTTATTATGTTTTCTTCTGCGGCCTTGTGTGAATTGTCTTGCAGGTCAAACTTCTAAATCCTTCTGTGTGGGTTGTTTAACATTTGGAATAAGTGGCAGTCCATACTGTTGTTAGGGATTTGAAAGCTGTTGGAGGGGAATTCCACTTTTTCACCCTTTTGGCCTCTCTTTTTACCATTTCTGTAATCATCAAAGATTAAGGAAATTGCAGTAAATGACCAAGAGTGTTTTGTGGTTGYGATGCAACCACACTTGCCATTTTGTGTGTGTGTACATAAGTATGCATTAAATAGTACCAAATGAGCTTAGCAGAGATTGTAGCTTGTGTGCTTTTTCTCTACAGAGGTAGAAACATCAGGTGTGGCCTGATGAATTAGGATTGTGGATCACAGGAGTTCGTCAATGACCTCAGTTACAAACCACCAGTCTGGTTTTAGTCTGCTCTGCTTTCATCTGAAATCTCTGCTGTACCAGCAACTACCAAGCCTYGGTTTATAAATTCACTTAAAATATTGGAAATCTCATACTGATGTGAGACTGCTCCTCCAAGGAAAGGTTTATTAAACAGACAAATTTTAAATGAGAGCACTGCAGAGAAGAGATGCATTTTGTCATACTTGTATGACAGAAACGATGGGGATGATACAAACTCTAAATGTTTTCTTCCAGCCCCTGTGTTGGAGSAATGGTAAGGTTGGAATCCTGCAGTTTTCTCAAGTAATGTCTTGGCAGAGGGAGGAATGAGTGCCAGACTGAGCTTTCCTTTAGGAGAGGAACCCCAGCTCTTGAGGTGGATTTCTGCAGTGGCTTTTAGTTCTGCTACTAAACAGAATGTGTATATTTAAAAACAAATATAACTGTGCTGGATTCCCTGTATAATGCTTCCCAGGTGTTGGTGGTGTAGTCGATAATCTGGACATGTGCAACTGTAGTTGCTTTTCTTGACAGCCTGAGTTCCAGTTCTGCATTACTGGCTTTTATAGCAACTTGGAGAGAGCCAAGTGGCAGAGCAGTTAACTGTGGATGGATGCTCAAAATGTCTGAGAATAGATTGCCAGTTGTGTTTGAGTGCTTTCTTTATTTTCTTCTGTAGAAACTATCTCCTTTAAAAAATGCAGCTGGATGAGKGGAGTTGCTGCAGGTTGAGCTGGCCTGGGCTTTGGCTGGGGGTCACTGCTTATTCCTGCTCCAGGTGCTCAGAGCACAGAGGRTAATCTGGGGTTCAGCTTGGCAGCACACAGCTCTTGCAGGGAGGGCTGGGGTAAGATTTCACATATTTTCTGATCTTCTGCCTGGTGTGTTGAGTTTTCAGGCCTCTCCTACTTGGAATATAAAATATTATTAAGTAGGGATCTCCACAGCCATCATTCTTGTCTTATTCTCTGCTTTATTGCAGTGAGCAAATACAGCTGTTATTTACAGAGAGCTTTGCTGCTACCCTTCWTATTAGGCCATGATCAGTTCATTCATTGACAGTGGTAGAGGTTTGGTTGTGGGTGAGTTTGAGAACAGTTGCTATCCCCAATTGCAGATGAAAAACAAAATAACAAATTCTCCCACAACATTTTTGTTGGAGAAAATGCAGTGATTACTGCTGGTGCTGCTCACTCAGTGACTTGTGTGAAAGCTGGATTTGTTTTCCAGTAATGGTGATTTAAGTCTTTGTGGGATCTGGGAAGCTTAAGCTGTCAGGTGCATTTAACTRTGTTAATCCTCTCTGGCTGGAACAATTAGGCACTGACAATCCCAAATGGTGAATGGTGTTGGTTACTGTACTTCTAAAAACACTCATAACATTGCTTAAGGTCCACAGTCAGGAAATAGAGGAAATGCGAAGTTTAAAGTTTTCCTTCTTCTCCATCCATTGCTGACGTTTTTGCAGATTTGACAGTGTTTTGAAGAGGCTAGAAAGCTGAAATGCACACCCTCCTCACTGTTTGGTTCTGTTTTGTTATAAAATTAGATATTTAAGTGAGTATTTGGATTATTAATTGTTTAGCCAGGAGCAGAACCCCTAAATATGCAACTTCTATTCTCTGTATAAATGTTTTTCTAAAGATGTTTGCTGGAAAAATATTGCTTGCATTTTATCGTAATTAAGATGAGCTTATGGAATTAAATTTAGAAGAAGGAAGGTATTGTGCTCAAGGTAGCACATTTTCTTCTTAAAATGGTACTTGGGCATMATTTGTGATGGTGTTGTTCAAGTGCTTTCTGGATAAAACATGGTACTAAGGAAACAGCATAGCACTGTCTGTAGTAGTGTATCACACTCATGAAAAATCCACACTTAAGGGAAAGAGATAGGAAACAATAGGCAGGCTGAGATCAGAAGTTATTGATCCCTTGGATCCCACCAGAATCAGTGGGGGGTTTTGACCTGTATGTAGCAAGAATTGACTTGAGCTAAATAAAATTAGTTGTTTGGGGAAAAAAACAACTGGCCATGGTGAAAACTGGTAAAGTGAATAAAAAAGTATAAGTTATTCTGGCTTAAAAAAAGAGGGCTTGTGGTCAGAGGGAACAACGGAATAACCTTCACTTTTTCCTTTTGAAAAGTGCCTTTTTTGTTACTGTGCAAAAGCTTTACCTTGAGATGTGACCTTTGCGGTGAGCAGTTTTCTGAAACATCTTTYATGTGATGTGCCCAGTGGCATTGGCAGTGAAAAAACAGTGTATTTTTAAATGCTTTTAAAATAGAAATTGCTTAACTACTTTTTTGAAAGCATCTTACCTTCAGTTCACCATAAATTACCGATTAGAGCAGTCAGTTGTACTGTATTTGTTTCTGCTTAGTGGTTTTTATTTCTCAAAACTGAAATTCCATTTGAAGGTGTTGTGTGTTGCTCAGTAATGTTAGTGTTGTTCAAATGTTGAAATCTTTGTGCAGAAAGCAAGAAATGTCTGAACTGTAGAAAACATGTCTAACAGACAGCAGAAGATGGACCTCCCCAACTCAGTTTACTCTTTTCACGTATTAGCCTTATTTTTGTTCCTGTGCTAAGTTGTGTCAGGCTGCTGTGGTCAAGCTCCTTTTCTTGTTTAGGAGCAATTAAAGGAATTAATAAAATTAAAACAGTGCTATTCTAGGATGTTGGCTTTTAGTTTTTTAGGTATATGGAACACCAAGCTCTGCACAAGCTGTGGAAGTGAGCTGCTTTGGAGCAGAGCATCGAATCCCCACCATGCAGATGTACAAGTGCACTCACAATTTCAGCTCCTATGAAAAACATTGAATCTGTGGAAAGGTGTGGCCAGTATCCTGGTGCTTAGAGTATCTATGTGGGGAGCTCTAAGGAGCCCTGGTCTTGGAATGGGTTCTTCGGTTTTCCTTTAGGTATTGCCCGAGTGCTACTTAAAGAACTGGCAGTGTTAGAAGTGACACTCCGTAACAGTACAAAAGTGATCTATAATATAAGATCTGCAACATGACCCTTTGAGGCAGTGTGATAAAGGAAAACACTGAATTTGTGTGCTCCACATTCAATTGTGGAGTTTAGTAGGGCTCTCACATCTGCAGTGCTGGTTTATAGACATCATCTATGGTGAAAGGCAAAGTCATCACGGCCGTTAAGTGCAGCATATGGTCCTGTATAATAAAATTCATCTTGTGCTCTACCCTTTGGCCTCTGCCATATGGTTTTGACTTAATTTGTAGCAATTTGTTATGCTAGATAAGTTCAAGAAAAAGTTATGCAGTGATTTATTATTCCAAGTGCAAGAAAACCTCTGTTTCCTGTGCTGTCTTTGGTGAACTTGGATCAATTATTTCTGATTACAGTCTACAGAAGGAAGTTGTTTTGGTTTACCTGCTAGCTATTAAACAGTTCTGTTAAAGGTGATAATAGTGCAAATAAGCATATAGTTAAGCTAGAAAGAGAGAATCTGATATAGAAAACTTTGTATGTGATTCTTGTGGCAGGGTGAAAGGGTAGCTTAGAGTTTGGTAGTAAAAGTACTTAACTTATTTTAGAATGACTCTGTGTGGGTTGAGTGTGTGTGTAAATACTAATACGTGTCTACTCTGAGAAATGAAGGGTCAGACCTGTCTCTCCAGGGCTTTGAACATAATTCAGGTAGGAGTTCCATGTTTTACCCCATCTTAATTTGGATTCATAGGCCAAAGTGAATCTTTCAGTTCTGCAGTGTAATGGGTGACATTTGAGTATTTTTCTTAACTATCATAAATGAGAATATGATATTGAAGCAGTAAGAGTTGCTTCATTATGCAAGTTGAAATATGGGAGTCCATTAGYCTAGCAAAACTTCTGTGCTTACGAAATACAGCAAATTTATTTCATTGTTCTCCTATTAGCAAGAGATTCTATTAGTGATTCCTTCATGGATCTTTAGGGGAGTGCATGTAGTCCTGACTGCTCTGCTTTCTGACGAATTCATCATTGGCTTTACCTTTAGTGGAGGATTAAAGTGGAAAATGTCCTGGTATGCTGGATTTTCCTTGAAGACAGCTTCTGACTTAGTAATTTGGAACAAATTGTGGAATAGGCAGCAAATAGCTCCTTCTGTAACTGTGAGTGCAAGTGAAGGAGTGCYTGTCACCTGATGCTTTGTTGCTTTAAGTATTGTGCATTTTGGGTATTTTGTGTTTACAGAAATGCTTGTAGCCCAACAAGTTTGTGGTTGTATGAGCCTAAAAGAGAGGTCCTTATCTGGTGTAAATTTTGTCAGTGGCTCTCTTAGGTAACACAGCTAGATGTGGTGCCATACAGGACAAACAGATGCTGGTTGGATTCTACTTARTTCATTTAGAATCTTCCTGACAATACAGGATTTATTCACCATGGCTTTTTATTTAGCATTTAATTGACTGGTACTTTCCCCTTAGAACAGCAGTGTTAACTGGCCCCCTGTAAGTGTATGAACATCATAAATGTGAAGAGCTGAATCCAGTGCTTTGTATAAATAGCCAGAGCACTGAGATCCAGAGGTTGTGCCAATGTGGGCAATGACTTGCTCTATGCCTGAAGCCAAATTTCATCTTTATACTTAGTGTAGGGGTTTAGAAAATGTGATTGAGAAGTGTATTGCTGGATTTGATGCATTTGGAAGGCAGTTTTTGTTCTGGGCATATCCAGGTGTGTTATTTTTGGAATTTTAAGACACTTGTTCTAGTGGGAAGTCAYAATAAGCATAATAAGAAAAAAAGCCAAACCCTGTTGTTCAAATTAACTCAAAAGCACACTGGAGTTGCTTGAGCTTGATGGAAAAGGGACATTAGTCAACAAAAATGACATTCCAGTCTCACAGCTCATGTCTTTTTTGGCACACTGCCATGTGCATCCTGCCTGCTGCRCAGCAATATTGGGAACATCTGGAAATACATTTGTGGGTAAAAGTGAGAATTARTCATGTGCCTGACTCATCTCCACATGCAGTAAATGATGGTATGGAAGTATTCTCTCTGTTAAATGTTAGGCAGGTATTGGATTAGGTGAAGATGAAATGSAAGGAAATTAAATGTTTTGATCCTRTGAAGGGGCTTGAGCTCCAAGATTTGCCAGTCCTGGGACAGTATAAACATAAGCAGCAGGGCTGTTCTAGTGCATAAACACTTACCAGGAGTAGAAATAATGAAAAATGTACTTGGAACCTTGAAAGGAAATATCACCCTGATGTGAATTCTCTTCTTCGTTTGTAGATTAACGTGCCTGAGTAGTCCAAGGGATGATGAAAATTGGATGATTGAAGGGTGGGGTTGCATGGGAGAGCTGTTGGAATAACATTTAAATGCTGTGGTTGGTGGTGTCCTGTGTTTAGCTGAACTTGCTTCCTTCATTCCCTTGAACTACCAAATATTCCCTGTGGGCTAATGAAATGTTCCTTCACTTCCCTGTGTTTGCTGTGGAAGGAGATTTTAATCCTCATCATTTCAAGAAAAGGAGCTGTAGAGGCAAAGAAAGGCCTTCAAAATGAACAGGATGACCTTTCTTTATATGAAGTTCATGTTGTGCACTCARTATTACCCATTCTGTGTGCTCCAGCTGTGCTGGTAATGTTGTATGGTAGTGAAGTATTACCCATGAGACTATTGCAGTGTGAGAGCACGAGCTCTCCTGGGACCAGGGCACGGTGTCAAGTTTGTGGTGGGTTTTTGCTTGTTTGCTTTTTTTTGGGTTTTTTTTTTTTTTT
>CADDXX010000583.1:306025-342881 GCA_902810485.1 Alauda arvensis
TGATATTGGCATGGGTTAGCACCATTTTTAATCTTTTGTCTCTGTTCCTTTATTTGGCAACAGCTGCAGTCATTTGAAGTAAATTGTCCATTAAAGCACTCTTTTTGCTTTTGACAAATTGCAGCAAACTGCCTCCTTCAGGGAGACACAGCCCTGAGTAGTTGTGCAAGTTTATTCTTCCTGTCAGAGGCACAAATTGCCTGAATTTCAGGACTTGCATGCACAGAGGGCAGCAGAAATAAGCAAAGGGAAGCTGTATTTCTGGTCAAGTGCAAACAGAGACATAAAAAGCTCATCTTTGTTTTGTTGGATGGCACAAAGTTGCATTTTTACTCCTCTTTGTTTCAAATACTTGTCAATTTGTAGTAATTTGAATAACTGTTGGAACTATGGAAGTATTCTTGGATGAGTATCAGTGCTGTGCTCGTGTGTCTCACCCCTGGGGTACTCCCCCTTACCTTGACAATGAGGGGCTCAAAAAGGTGCAGCAATGGGAGGAAAGCTGAGATGAGATGGCTGAGAAGTTTAGAGGTAGGCCAGAGGCAGTCAGTTCTTTAAGCTTACAGTTATCAAAAGTCACTGTTGACTTCAGTCTGCATCTGGGACACCTACTGTGGAGTACATGAGAAATGTTGACATTGTTCAAGCAATTATTTTACTGTAACAGGGGTATGTCTTATAAGCTCAGAATGTAAYCTTAATTAGCACAGGAAATTGTCATCATGTTCTATTCTTATGAAAACTTCACTGCCTGATCTCATTAGGCTGTTTTGTGTCATTCATATGCTCATTCAATGGATTAGAAGTCTGTGTTTTCCCAAAATATGCTTTTAAGAGAAGCAATATCAGTTCAGCTCTTGTTCTTCCCACAGTTTATGCATGGACAAGGACATTGATCAGGGCATCTCAGCTGTGCAAGAATGACTTGAGTAGGAGTTTAATGAGTGTTGAGAGGTAGTCCAAGAGGTACATCTGTGATTGGGAGTGTGAGGAAAGCATGCAGAGGGGGGAGGAAAGGCAACTTGAACATGTGGCACAGGTAGAGTTTGAGCTGAGAACAGACTGTCAAATGAAGGAGCCAGAAGGAGTGAAATTGTAGGTTTTGGAGGAAAGCAGATTCATGTCTGTACCTTGTGCAGTTGCCAGTTACTGCTTGTTATCAAGATCTTGGCTGCCATGAAACAATGGGTATTCTTTCAAGGAAAGTATCTTCAGTATCTAAATTTTGTGCTTGGGGAAGAAGGTTGCCCCACCTTTTTGCAGGTAGTGTCTTGTGTGCAGGTGTCTGACCAAAGCAGTAGGAACAAGCTGAGTAACTCTTTGAGGAGGCAGAGATGCAAACAGAGCTTGACAAAATTTTCCACCTCAGGCTTTCTTAGTAAATAAAAGCTCCCTGAGACGGCCCTAGGGGCAAGTAACAGGGAAAAAAAAAACCAACCCAAACCCAACAAAATAAAAAAGAAAAAGAGACCCCAGATGTAATTCATTCTCATAATATTTGCAAAATACTTAGCCTTGAACAAGTTTTTAGTGGAATGCTTTCTTATGTTGACTCRATTGCATGCAGAAGAGAAAAAGCCTTACTGTAATATACTTCCTTAAGAAATGTTTGATCATGTTGTTCAATTTGAAGATCTGCCTACAATCCATGGGGTTGTAAGTGAACTGTAAGGAAAAATGYGCTGTTGTCCACAGTGTGTAAAAGCTGAAGGCAGCTGCCTCACTGGGGTGGTTGTGGTTGGAGGGCACTTCTGGAGGTGGTGGAAACCACCTACTCTGCTTGGAGCAAGTTAATTAGGGTGGGTTGCTCCATGCTGTGTCCAGTTGGGTTTTGAAAATATCCAAGTTTTGGGACTTGACAATTGTCCTGATGCTGAAGGAAGTTCTTTCTATGGTACCTGTCTGACCGCTTCTCTAGCCTGGAAGGGTGTCTATGAAAGTCAGCCACCACCATTTGTTCTATCAACTAATCTTCCTAGCTTGGTACCTCCATAGTGATGAAGGCCTGCGTGATCTCATCAAGGTCTTGAGTGAAGGACAGCAATGTTTGCCCCAGTATTGGCTTCTTGGCTGTACCCCACTGATGGCCTTTGTGCTGCTGGCAGCGAGCCTTTGAACCCAGCAGTTCAGCCAGTTTTCAATCCCATTTACCCAGTTTGCACTTCAGTATGTCTGTCGTCTTTGCACATTTTATCTTGGCAGTAGAGATTTTTGTTGTACAACTTCACTGTYAGCGTCAAATTATAGAGGTTGAAATGCATCCTCTACTTTTAGCAAGTTAAGAGTAGGTGCCATTGTATAACAGGATTTCTTCAACCCCTCTGGAATGGAATTTTAATTAATGCTTTAGGTGATATTTAAGGGGTGTGAACTTTGGCAACTTCTTGAACRTTTTCAAGTGGTTTAAACACATCCATACTGACTTGTGTTTTCAAAACTTGCACTTGAAATGTACTAAAATAAAAATCTGAGAGGCACAAGTTGAGGATCAATAGTGATGAAATAATTTTAATAGGCAGGAGTAYTTATTTAGCAGCAAACCTAGGGGCTGAGCAGTTACACTAATGTGTAGTGAAAAACCTCTGTTCTTAAAATACCAGATTGTGTTCAGAAGTTGACTGTCCTGAAGTAGTTTCTTGAATGCAGAAGCACAGAGCTGTTGAACACTCTCTTGTTCATATAGAAGATAGAGTCTTTAAAGTTTACAGTGGTCACAAATGGCGTGTTAAAGAAGTTTTCCTCATATTTTCAACAAAGATTATCTTGAATTAGTTGAAACTGCAACTGAAGAGCAAAAGGCTTGTAGTGGGAAATTAGGAGGCTGTGAAATAGAGGTACAACTTTTCCAATGTTTGGTTTTTTGTTTCTTTCCGTCAGTTTTTAAGTATTAGTCGATAGCTCCCTCACCATTTTACACAATGAAATGCATAATCTTCGCATTTATTGTAGCAGCAGTATTTTCTAGGCCAAGAAACAAGTAAATMAAGGTGAAATTCTCAGCTAGAGGGCTTGAGTGGGACAGCTGAAAGCTATTGGAAAGGATGGCTCTTTGGTTGTTCATTTTCTGGAATAGAAAATGGATTAGGGAAGGCTGGATGGTGCAGTGCATTGAATTTCCATGAAGGAGCTAAGTTAGAGAAGGTCTAAACCAAGGACAATTATGCACAGCAAAGAAGGGGATAAATCAAGGCAGTTTAATTGCTGCTGCAGTGTTGGTTGTTCTGYCTGTTAGCAGAAGCACGGGTGGATTTTCCAGCTGACTTGCTTTGATTGACTGCAAGCCAGTCTCACTGTGGCTAAGTGACACCACTGATTAAAGAKGTGTCTGTAGCTCTTGAAGGAGTGAGGAGTGCTGTACTTAAGTCAGTGTTGTTTCTTGCCCATAACTCATTTTGAAATGCTCTTGCTGGTAGCAAAGAGTGAAAATGGTGAACAGAAGGCTGGTGAAGTATTTTGAAGACCTTCAAGTGCTCAGTCTGACACAGACTAGCATTGATTTGGTCTCTATCCTTTTACTGTGGGCTGTTGCTTTTGGGTTTTGTTGTACTTGTCCTCTGATCAAGTGAAAAAAAATCCCATCTCTGCTAGTAAACACTTTTCCATGTCTCCAACAGATTTCATGTTAAGTGATTTCCAAACTGCAGTGCTGTATTTCAGTCTCCTCATTTAAAAGCTATTATCATAGAAATATTCCTGAGGAGTTCTGGAGTTAAGGGTTTTTTTGCAAAACTCTTCAGTGAGCATTCATGATGACAGTATGTAAAACTAACCAGGTATTGTTCCATGTGGGCCCAGTGGTGTTTTTGCTACCCTAAACTGTTACAATTGGCATAAAAGCACCTTCACCCCTTTCAGGTTAGGGTTCATACACTGGGTGCTCACAGCCCTGCTGTGGGAGTTGCTGTGCATGATAAATCTATCCATTAGACCTGGGTGGGGAGAAATGCTTTCTTCCAAGTCTACTCTGGCCAAGATTCATTATTAGAGAGTGTTTAAGGAAACAGGAAAAAACTTAGGATTTCTGAAGAAACAGCCTATCAGCCATCTACATTTTTGTATGAGTCGAGGGAAATATGAAGATCAGTTTTTGAAGTCTTTCAAATGATACCAATTAGTTGGATAACATCTTTTTGTTCTTGAATGTATTCTTACACAGAGCAGAACTCAAATCATAGTSTTAATTTGTTGAAGGCAGGCATGGCAGAGACAGTAACTGGCTGCTGCAATAGTACAGAGAATACTTACAGTAGGAGTATTGCTTCTCTGACTAGAGGGTTGCTTTATTAAACCATTTCTTAARTATCTCCTGTAATTAAAATTGTTCTAGCAGAGTCTCTATGTACATTTGGTATCTAATTATGCTGTAATTGTTCATTTATATGAACATTTTGAAGATGTATGGTTAAATCTAACCAAATAAAACACTTGTAATTATTCTTACATAACCATCAGCTAATGATGATCTTAACTTGCAAAGATGGGATCCTAAGCCTAATGTGCTGCAGCTTGTTTGCTTGGATCTTTGTTTCCTTTTGGATGTAACACTAGGGCACAGGAAAAACACTAAGGCCATGGAAATAACTCCATGAAGTTGTGGTTTCCTGAATGCAGTGATGTGCTGCTTATTCATAGAATGGAAGGTGAAGACAGATATGGGTATCTCAAGTGTCTGGGTTGATTGTGCAAATAACCAGAATGGCATTTGTTCAAGTGCCACCATCAAGGTTCAGAGAAATTCTSTACTTGAAATAAGCCAGTATTTGGTCTCTTAATACCTGGCTTAAAAAACCCATAGAAATATTTAATATACAAATCTAAAGTTCTATATGTGATAACTTGAAAACTATCTGCCATCTATATAGCTAGGACAAGGAATTTAGAGCTTCTTTTTCATCGTCACAGTTATAAACCAGGTGGTGAAGGCATGATCATCATCCTTTTTGGTTAGGAATGTGCATTTCAGGCTTACCCAAATGAACTAAAAAACAAAACAACAAACCAACCCAAAAAACCTAATGAAAAAACAACCAAAAAAAAAAAAATCCTCAGAGCCATCCAGCCAAAAAACCAACCAGACTCAGTTGAAAGATGAGTGGCTCTCCTATATCTTGCTTTCTTCTCATTTAAAAAGGCATTTTGTAGCTTGCAGGGAAGATGGATTTGAGGTTGTCATAAGGAGCTGGTAGGAAATTCATGTCTCTTGTTTATCACAAATATGATCTGCATGCATGTATCACCCGTTGTACTCCGTGCTGGTGCGTGGTGCCCTCTGGGTACTCCCCAGTGGATTCCTCTGCTGAGACTAAGGTTTAAAGAGAAYATTCCAGCAATTTTGTGGTCCCCTGCCAGCTTATTAGTTTAAGGAATGAGCTTCCTGAGCTCATCSTAGGAGAGGATTCCTTCCGAAACTAACCAAGTAGCTATCTGCMTAATGGTCTATTTGTATCTTTGGCAGCTCAGTTTTTTAATTGCAGGCATTTGTTCACCTCTTATTTAGGATGATCTTCAAGAATGAGGTAATTATGTTTAGTTAACTTCATCATATTGTGGATGAGGACTTTGCAACACAGTTGTCTCAGTTTGAGAACAGATGAAAGCTTCTCGGTAATGAGGAGGAATAACAAGACTCAGGATGCTGAAGTGCCTCACATCAACAGCAGCTGATACATTATTAAACCATTTACCTGCTGCAGTGTCTCTGGAGGGCCAGGGTGTACTGTGACTGACAACTGGGAAGCCCTCTTGGTAAAGCTCTCAAAGAGTGCACTGGGTAGTGTAGGACTTGTGTCTCCTGTGAAGAGAAACCCAGTAAGAGAAATGATTTATTTATTCTAGTGGAGGTATCAGCTTCCCTCTGACCTCAGTGCTTTTTGCATTGAGCAGAATGATTTTTTTCTGGGGGAGCTGGAGCTGATTGCTGTATATGAGGTTTGGAATGAACTTTTGCCAGTATGATGTAGCTTGTTACAGCTGCATCTGCGACCTTGGCAAGGCTGGGAAAGAAGGGAAAGGGAGAGAAGTGGTTTTGAGTGTATAAAACGTGTGTTTTATTGTTTTTTGAAGAAAGAGTCATGAAGTTGTTAGTGAATCATTGTTAAAGCACTTGTACAGTGTGGTTTCCCTGACAGGCTGTGTTTTCTGTAGCAGAATAACAAGACTCCTAAATATATTCAATGACTAAGTTGCATTTATTATCAAAAACACTGTAAATTATATTCTGCAGCCCTAGAGCAAAAAACCAAGCAAGAACAAGGGTGTTATTCAAAAAATAATTGCTGCTAAACAGAGAAATGAGAGGAATTAAATAATTAAGCAATAAACATACAGGTATTTAAATAAATATATCACTCTTTTACTTAGGGGGGAAAATAAACATGAGGAATTGAAAAATTGGGATAGAGGCAACATCTAAGACACAAAAATACTTGGACCAGAATTTGGCAAACAGCAGAGGTTATGTACACTTAACAGTAAGAGGAAAATTAAAAGGTCCTGTATGGCTTTCAACTTAATTCATGGTTAAACTTTGCTCATTTTATGTACTTCATAAAAGCAGGGGTTGAATGGCAGACTGCWGAAATAGCCTGGGAGATGAGAGTGGGCAACCACCCTACACTGACATTATGTGGAAAGAAACACCTGGATTTTCTGTTCAGATCAGTCACAGACAATTCTGTCTCGTGTCAATGTTGATGGAGGAGGTGAACAATCTGGTTCTGGTCCTCTGGACTGACACTAAATGAACTTTTGATTTACTTTTCCTAGCTTTCAATGTAAATGTGAGATTTTGAATATTTATGAGCTACTTAAGTTTGTGCTATGAAAGATGCTGTAAAAACTCTATTACTGTTTTATCAAATCATTAAACTATCTGTAGGTGATAGTAAGGATTAACTGAATGATTAAYTTATCCCTGTTTTACAGACACAGCACCTAATACTTACTTGTTTGGTTTTTTTCCCTTTAATCAT
This sequence comes from Alauda arvensis, assembly GCA_902810485.1. Taxonomy (NCBI): domain Eukaryota; kingdom Metazoa; phylum Chordata; class Aves; order Passeriformes; family Alaudidae; genus Alauda; species Alauda arvensis. Next base: position 312,997 of record CADDXX010000583.1, read on the forward strand.
AACCAAAATATGAGAGGAAGGAGGAGAAGAAAAATAATCCCCACTTGATGCTTTGCAGTCAGTAATTACATGTTTGTTTTTCAGCTCTGATTTCTTTTCCCCACCCCATTTTTTGGATCATTGTTTCAATGTATCCTATTTCCTTATTTTTTCCCCTCAATGCAAACTGACAGGCTGAGATAATAACTAGGCAAGTAGATTAACCAAGATCTTGTAATGAGAATATTTTTTCAATGTAAACTCCCAACCTCAGTTCACATCATGGAAACATCACCAATAATGGGAATGAATTCAGTTTGCCTCTGGAACAAACTGAATATATGTATAKATAGTGCCAAGGGCTTTTCTCAGCCCACAAAGTAAAGCAAAAAGAATGCGGAGATGTTTTGTCTGAAGTGTGTAGGATGATGGAAACAGTTCAAACAGGCCAAAGAGCTATTAGGGTGGGATTGTTTTCCAACTYAGTGGTCACCTTTTCCTCACACTTATAACGTTTAATTTTGTTTTTTGTCCACTAAAGACAGAGCATAGCTTGGTGTGTTGAGTACTGGGACATGTGTATGGACTAAAACTAGGTGTGATGAGGCTTGCCTGCCTTTGCTCTGTCTGGGGGATAGTTTATMTTGCCTTTCTAGGCACATTTTCTGTTTCTGCAATGTTTTCTTTTACTGACAGTTTGTTAGTACTGCTTGCCCATAAGTATTTGACCATGTAAGTGGCACTATCAGGGCTGGCAAAAGCAAATTGGATCTAGGGCGCAAATAGCCTGAGCTTCATTTGGATCACTCTGASTGTAAAAATAGTTCTCTTGTCCCCAACTTCCCCTTTACATGTTACATTCAAAGCACTTTATAACTCTGTGGACCAAAAGGGTATTTCCAACACCTTCCACGTCAGTGTTGTTGTGCTTCAACTCCTGTGCAAGTGTAAATATCTACTTTAATGTGTAATAACTGTATAAATGCATTTTATATGTATTTATTGATGTGTATGGAGGTGGGGAGAGAGGCAAGGGAAGCAGGAATTGCTTGTAGATAAAAAGAAAAAAGGCCTTTATTTCAGTTCCAGTGGAAACATTGAGTTCTGTGGAGTTTGGGACTCAGAACTGCTTGATTCACYTAATTTTTGTTACATTTGGTATTCGTGTTAGCAGCTACTCTTGTGATGTTAGGAATAAGACATAATTTTTATTATGCGCTGGAAAATGTTCTTAGAAATATATCTCCAGTGAAAGTTGTTGCTGAAATCAAGAATGAATAAGCAACTTATTGCATCTGTCTGAAATTAATTCTTGCCTGTTGTAATTATGCAGATTAATAGATATGTTTGAGAGTATTATGAGAACATAATGAACCTAAGATCCCAGTAGTAATAAAACAGTAGTTCTGCTTAAAGAATAATTTTATAGTTTATAGAGATAGCCTGTTAATTTGAAAGATTGCATTTAGCTGTGTTCATTTCCCTGCTGGCTGAATCCAAACTGTGAGCATTAATTAGTCATCAATGTTTTGAAAGGGAAGAGTAATACTTAGTTTATTACTAAAKGCTTTTGAATATAGAATTAAATCTTCAAGCAGAGTGCCAAATTTTCAATCTAATGTGCAGYTAGCACTTAGAAAATCATACTTTGAAATAAGCTTGAGGAGCTTTGTTAACTCTTGCRGGCTTGACCTGACTGAACCTTACTCCAGGACTAACTGTTGGATTTAGAGATCAATTTTTCCATGTCCAGCCTAATGTGTCTGTGAGCCATTCTTACTGAACTGGTTTGGAAAACTGGGAAATACACACAGTAGTAGGGTGTTGAGGGTAAATGAAATCAAATTTTAATAACTGCACTAAGAATCCTTTCCTTTTCTAACCAGTGTGTTGAGTGGCTTTGCACAGTGAGARTACATCTTTCATTTTCTGCTCGTAGGTATTTTCTCATGTCACTAAGTACCCTGCCCACAAGCATCCAGACTAATATTCAATTACTGCTGTACTTATCTGGTGCTAGAATATTCAGTGTTCTGTAGCCTACAGGAAAATGTCATGGAGAACCAGGAAAACAGAGAATTAACTTAAAATAACACAATGACTCATTAAATAGATTAGAGCTGTTTATATTCCCARTTATGGAGTTTCAAAATAAAATAGGAATGGTTGAGATAAAAAACTAAAGTGTCAAAGGGCCAAATTAATAGGAAATAATTTTTTATTGAATTAAAAAGGTAGAGTTTTGTAGCTGACAACTGGAAGCAGTTTAAAAATCTGTGATTTCGGTATACTAAGCTATAGTCTACAAATGCTGGAAAGGAATTTCCAGAGACTTKGAAATACATCTCATTCCTGCTTAAAACATTGAAGCCAACTTGTGTTGTGTCAGGAGCAAGTCTTGGTCTCCTGTGTCAGTGTTGTTGTCATGCTCCCATGATCCAGCAGAGTTTCAGTTGCCTCTGAAGCAGGCTTTTGTAACAGCCCTGGTGTGTCAGGATGCACTGAGCCCTTCCTGTCACAGGGACAGCTTKGCTTCTGCAGCTCAGAAGAAAATGTTGTTGGCTGAGGGAGACTCTGGTTCTGTGTTTACTTGGGGGTGCAGAAGTGTGTGGTGATGAAACTAATGGAAATGTGGGTATCAATTTACATAGTACCTGAAATCAGTTTATCACTTAAGGAATGTGGAATGACTGCCATGGAATAGAACTTTATTTTCTAGAGTGTAATAACACTTCCAGCACATGAGCCTTAGCAGGACAAGATTCAACAGAATTTGAWTTTCCTTTTCCATACAAAACCAGTGTTACAGGGATTTTCAGCATCTCTGTTGGTCCTGCTCAGTGTCACACTGAGTCATTTGGATGTGGTGACCAATTGGACAGATGCTCTTTGCTGCTGTGCCAGCCTCTGGTCTCTGATGCATTAGACTGAGGGTGATAGAATTAATTGAGTGCCAGAAGCTTATTTTGTGTTTCTGTTAACAGGGTTTTTTTGAAATTTAGGGAAATCTCCTGAACTTGTGTTGTATCAGTGATTTTTGATTTCAGTATAGATGACTTGTAGCTACTGGGACCAAGTGCTGTTTGCTGTCTGCAGCAATTTTCCTTTAATTACACTTTCATGCACTGTCTAAATAGAACAGATCTTTCTTCTAATCCACATTTGGTTTAAGGCTTATCTGATGAAAGGGTGTTTGACATAAAATACTGATGTGAAAATACCAAAACACAGTTAATGCATGCCTTCCTATGCAAAAAAAAACCACCAAACTACTAGCATGTTGATATTAAATTCAGAAGTTTATTGGAGTCTTATCTGATAACATGTTAGTAACTACTGTATTTATGTATTTTTTGTAAAAGCTAGTGCTGGATGTGTGGTAAGTGTGGGCTTTCCCACGGGCCTTTTCCAAATGTTTAGGTTTTGCAATGACTTTTCAAACTTTATTCCTACTGCAATATCATTAATTACATGCTGTTGGTGGTGAAAACCTGCAAGGATCCAAATACAGAGGGGAAAATATGAGAGGTGTAGCTATTAAGGGATTTCTGCATGCAAAAGTTGCTGTGGTTAGTGTTATACCCAGACTTGCCACATACAGCTGTGTGCCTTTGAAAGGGAAATGTTCTGTCAGGTTTTTCTTTTGTATTGAGTTAAGCTACCCTGTGATCTTGTGCACAAAACAATTTTCCTATGAACCCTGCTGAAMAGTCCAGTAAATCAGACCTGTAACTTGATATCTGTTTTCCTTTGTTCCACTAATTCCCCCTGTGAGCCATCACAGGAGTCTTAATGCCTATGGAACAATTTCTGATTTAATGGTGGCTATCATCCTGCAGCTGGCACTGAAACCCTTTCAGCTTGATCTGACTTTGATGTTTTTATTGTTGAAGCATTTTGCTTCAGCTCTCCACAGTGCCTGTTGCTTGGAGCCTGTGGTGTGGCTTGTGATGGTTGCACAAAGGGGCCAGGGGGAGTGACATGGCTGTTTCTATAAAAAAGAGGTGGTATTCTGTATATGTTGGAATAACTGAGACTTTTCTAGTTGGTAATGAACTGTTAATCAGGTTTTCTGCAATGAAAAAAAGAAGTCAAGGTCCTTTTCTTGAGAAGCCTCACGCCACAGGCCATGTCAGTCAGGCATCAGATGTAAATGCAGCAGTGTGGTACCTCCGCTCAAGTTTGGGTAATCTATGTTTTCAGCCAGAATCTGCCAAAAATGTCACCTGCTTAATGTAACTCAGGTCAAATAGTGAAAATTGCAGTAGTGGTGCTTGGGCTCTGAATCCGGTTCTGATGTTGTAGAAAGCACTTGTGAGGAGCTTTGCTGAATGCAGCTGTGTCCCCTGGTGCTGCAAATTGCARTTCCTGAGCTGTCCTGAGAAGTCTTTTCCCCCTCTGTAACAGGAGATAGCTCTGGTGAGTGTTGATAACTGATTTTAGGTAGCTAACAGCAGTGTTGGGATTCTCCTGATGTGCATGTCTGCTTCAGTCTTTAACTGTATTATAAATTGTATTGGCTCCCAATTTTTCAGGCTGAATGATGCTTAAATTAACAAACCAGCTTGGGAGCCTGGGGGCAGTGGAATGTAACATGTTCATCAAGTTGCCAATCATTTTTCTCCCGAAGTCCATTAAAAACGAGGCAGAAGCATAGCCTGTTTCTGTCAAATGTGTTGTCTCTCAGTTGTCTGGGATAATGGACTAGAGGATATCCCATGGAATAGAGGAGAAGTATGGCTAATCAAGGTGCTGGGAGAAGGAGTGTGGGGATTTAGGGATGATTTGTGACTACTGTCCTGACAGGGATCAGGCAGTCCAAGGAGCAGTGTGGTGATGCTGCTGTGATGCTGCATTTATCCATCTTGTAGCTCCATCTTGCTGTGCATGTGTAACCCAGGGGTCAGCTGGCCTGATGTGGAAGGGTTTGTTCTGTTTTGGGAAATAACCAACTGATATATTGATCAAAGAGTGACAGTTCCAAGAACAGGTTAGCTGTTGGGGAGTGGTTGCTTTCTGTGTCATTTAGACTTAAATACATCTTTAGAGTAATTTGTAAATACTTTTAGAATACACATAATTCTTTGAGTTACAGAAGTGCTGGAAAACGGTTTTCTTAGCCAAGTGTTGGAACCTAAGAAGCATTGACTTGTTGGTGCAATCCAAATGAGTTCAGTGCTGAAGGCCCTTGTRAACAGAGGGCTGGGGAAGCCCTCAGTGATAAGCCCATGTAACAGAGCACAAGTGCAGTAACTCACCAGCTCTGCTGTCAGGCAGTAGGATGGCTTTTCAAGTTAGCTGTGTGAAACCAGTGCTGCTCTGCAAGAATCTGGATTTTGTAGCCTCAGTCAGTACTTTTTCAACAGCAATTTTATTTCTGAGTGATATAGTTTGTATCTTGCCCCTCATGTTCCTCTAGCTGTACAAGTCCAGGGCCATAATGCTGTCTGTAGAGCAAGGTGCTGTGGTTCCATCCCTGAGGTGTGTGATGGATCCAGCTGGCAGTGCTGGAGCATGGCTTAGTYACTCTGCATCCAATTGCAGGGAATTCCTCTGCTGCAGCCAGGTGTCRGAGGCAATAACTGTCCTGCACTGCTGCTGCACTGGCTTCTCCAGGTTATTTAGTGATCTGTCAAAAAAAATTATCCTTGCACTGATTTGGTAAGCAACACGCTGAGCAGATCGTTCAAGGTAGGAGGCTATTTCACATTTGGGGGAAKAAATGTGCTTTCAACGTTGCAGTTTTGAGGAAACTAAATACAAACATGTTTTCTTCTTGCTGGAAGGAATGTCACTCTCTATTTTCATGTAGTTGATAATAGGTTGGAAAATAATTTAGTTTCCTAACGTTCAAGGAATGCCAGAAATTTGGCAGGGTGTTCTGTGGCTTTTCATGCTCATTTCTAGTATAACTTGAATGTATTCCAGAATTACATGTGGATGGTACATTCAGGCCAACACTGATATAACTGGATTGTGTTGGTGGGTCTGTAGATAGGTTTTCCACGTATTTACAGGTACCTTTTAAAAGAAGATAGTTGTGTTTTCTGTGACTCTGCATAAATTAATATATTTGAGGATTCTGTGGGGCTTAAAGGAGTGTGTGGGCAGCAAAGCTCTCTGAACCTTGTGGCTTAGACTGAACTGGCCRTTAATCCTTCTGGTGTCCATGTCTTAGAGCCATATCCTCTGCTTGCTGCAGGTTTGTCACAGCTCTCTGTGGCCTTCAGGAGATGAGTGATGCTGTATTGCCCTGCCTACCTCTGCTCAGAGAGGCTCAGTGTTTACCAGTTCAACTGTCAGGCAGCAGTTTATTAAAAATGAGTATTTTCATCTTCTGATGGGGTTAAATGGAACTAAGGCCTGATGGTGCACTTAGATTGTTAATGAAAACCAATACCTGTTATCAATATGTTAATATTGTTTCTTTCATATTGGCTGTTGGCTTTGTGGGTTTTCTGTTGTTTAATTGAYTTYTGCCTTTCAACATTATAGAATCAACAAGATMAAGGTGTTTTCAAAATGTGTTCCCCCATTCTTGTTTCTGTATCTTTGACATAAATAAATACATTATTAAAACATTACATAGTTCCTTAAAGCAGCTGTTAGTTTCCCATTTTCCCTAAACAACTGTTAGGATTTCCTGGATAAATCTTTGTAGTCTGTTTTACGTGAATATTTCCAATTATTCTTTTTCTTGCTGTATTTTCATTTTGATTTGGTTGCTGTGTCACCTAATTTATATGACCATTCATATTCAATGTCCATAATTTTTGTGCCAGTTTTGTGTTTATTAAATTGCACAGTTAACCTAAGGGAGAGAGACAAATACTGCATRTATGCCTGGCAGGCTAAAGTTTTGTTGTACATTTGTATCCATGTGTTTGCCATAGTTTCTGCATTYAAAATATTCCATCTATGCATATAAATCTTCTTTCAATGTGGTTTTAAAGAGACTAAGTAGAAGGACTAAACTGAGATTGCTGTACAATTTTGATGCTGAAAATAGTCCTTTGTAGTCTAAATAATAGAAGTGTCTAATACAAATTACACTTTCTTAGGAAGTGTAAGAAGTTGGGGAGAATAGTAGGTAAATAATTCCTTCTAATGCTGGAGTTCTTAAAAGCAGAATCTGAAATACTGCTTGCTGTGTGSTTTCCTTAAAAGGTCTTTACATGAGGTRGCAGGAAYAGACATCAAGAATCCAAGCTTCTGRAATGTAAATTTATTRARTGTGTTTTGARATTCTTTATGGAATGGGTTTCTGTTGTCTTGCRTGTATTTGGGAGCATATAAAAACTCATRCACACTTGCTAATAGAAGGTAAAAWATACAGGGGAGTTTTTAAGTGGCCCATCTCCATGGTGTTGTCACAAGGTGCAGCAATCTGTGTTGCTCAGGAACAAAAATGTTATATTTCAGTGTATACAGTCATTTAAATGCTCYTCTCTCTGAATTGTCTCCCCCACTRGTWAARGTTRTRTTGGACACAGTTGAAAGATGCTATTTTCTTTGTTATACCCGAACAGGAACATTTTCTAGATTACTTCTGTTACCAAAACCATGCCAAACTGAAGGGATGTGTAGCTATGTTCTCCAGCAAGCAGGARAAATGGRCATTTCCTTTTCTCTTGCAACTGAWGAGCAAAAAGAGTACSTGAAAAGGACTGAGGAGGGTGGTGTTTATTGGCTCAGGTTTCCTCAGYATGGCATTAGGGGACACTTGCCAGCCTTGGGGTCTATAGATGAAATTTATGACACTTAATTAGTTTTGTCCAAGACAAGAGTAAGCTTCACTTGAATATTTTTACATCTGAATACCAAGAGCTTTGCAGCTGATCTGATCCTAACATTAACTCTGGGGAGAAATGCAGTCCAGTAAAAGCATTTCTGTATTTTGCAAATTGTGTTTTGAAAGTTTGGACATGTAATCTAACAAAATAATAGAGAAAGGACATCAGGAGAGTCTGCACTGYACAAGCCATTTAAATGTACTCTTAAACATCACTTCAGTGGTGAAATTCTCTGCTACCTATGTCCTGTGCTACCGAGTTGTGCTGAAGGGGCTGCCCCACAAGTATTTTGAATATTAGTGGTTTACACCCATGATGGGAATGGCTGATGTGTTTCCCAGATCAGCCTCTGGAAGGTGTGCAAAGTGCAAACGGATGAACACAGCGAGGGTCTGACAGCTTCTCCTGCAGAAGGCAGTGATACACCTGTCCTCCAGCAAATGCTGCATAATCCCTACAATTTATTGGTGAACCATGCCTTGAGCTCCAGGATTTCCCAGGAGCTGAGCAGTTCAGAGGTCTAACATGTCCCTGGAGTGTTTGTGTAGTGCCTCTGCATCCTCAGCAACCCCATSTGTACTGGCCCAGCCTCCTCCTTCCTCCAGAGCAGGGAAGACACCTCTGAACCCTTTGCTGATGGAATTTACCCCATGTTTGATTCCTGATGGAAGCAAGCTCAGGTCTGTCAAAAGGTGTACTTTGATCCCTTAAACGTGGGAGTGAGGCAATTGTGATTAGGAACATTACCTGCCCTCAGGCAAAACTAATTGTGTCTAATGTTTGCTAATACTTAATGRCATTGTTCAACAGTCAAACTTGAGTGAGTTGATGATTGCTTAATGTACTTTGTGTTGAAAAGCTGCCAGTGGCCGCTGCTGGAGATGGAAATTACATGGTCAAGGACTTGTACAGCTGGAATGGAACAGACTTTGCAGTTCTTACAATCTCCTGAGCAGGAGGTGTGGTAGTGTACTTGGACTAAATTGTGGTTGTCAGTTCTTGCTCCTAATAGCTGACATCTTCAGATACTACTGACTGTRTTGGGAATATCTTTTCAAGAGTTTAAGAAGGAAAGCTTCTTTTAAGGATGCTGATCTTCCAGTGGGATGTGTAGTTATCAATCAACATGAAGACAGATGACAGGCATAGACACTTATTATTGGCAACTGCTTGGAAAATAAACACAATATCAGGCTGTAGTTGTGTCAACAAGGGGGATAGCAGTAACTTTTCCAAAGAACAAATGTCAGTATCACTTTTGACTTACATGAGAGGGAAAATGGTGAAAGACATTGCTGTGACCCAGAATTCCCACAGCCAAGAGGATGTGGAAGTACCAGTTTGGCTGAAATGACTATTGCTTCTCATTCCCAGTGAGAGCTCTAAGAAGTCATCACAGGCTTTTTTGGTATATTATTTTCAGTGTGTATAAGTCAGGTGTAGGCATGTGTATTTTCACATACTTTTGCTTTTTCCATTGTGCAGCAAGTCATCTCAGAGCAGARGTGGCTGTGCTGAAGCAATAGAAACAGTCATCTCAATTTTTTTCCAAAAGATGTTTGATTGCTAGGTGACATCCTCAGCATCAGCAGAGTTACTCAGACCCTCTCAGTGCTAYTCCTTGTAGCTGCTGAGCACTGAGGTTGTAGAAGGCCTAACTGAAGCTGACAGAAGTAATTTTCATTGCCTTCAGTGGCTTTTAAATCAGGCTGAAAATGCTGSTTGGTCTCAAAAGGGGTTAATGCTTTGTGAGCTTCGATCTAATGAGTGGAGACCAGTGGTAAATCAAAATGGAAGGAASAGCTTTGTGGGCAAAATGCAGTAAAGCTTCGTTTGCTTTTTCAAATTCCAACTTATYTAAAGTTTACATCAGAAGTTGTGGAGATATAAATCCCGGCTACCACCTTAAGATGTATTTGCCTCATCATTGCTTAAGACACTGTCTGAATACACATGGTTTAATTTGAAGTTGATTTCATTTAACAACAGTATTTTTTAAAGCCTTTAGTAATGTTGTAATGATGGGTAGCAATTAATTTAGTCAAGAATGACCCAATACAGTTATCTGTAATTTACATTAGCAATGTTGAACTGACAGAAAATTCAATTAATTCTTCAATTCTATGCTCTTAACATTTAAAGGCTTACATTCTCTTTAAAATCAGTTTGCATTATTTCGATGGGATGGGATTCTTAATGTTAAACCCCTTTTAAGCCCACATTTTCTCTCCTATAAGGTTGCTTTGAATTTTCCTGTGATGTTTTTGTGGCATGTTGGTCAATAAGCAGTTCTTGTGGGTGTGTCTGTGACTTGAGGATCTCTCTATTGGATATTGATCTATGCTGTTGMATAGAACACTGGAAAAATGTGATTTATAGCAAGTGTTCTCATAGTGCAGGCCAGGAGGTTGGGTTGGTATTTGCTCTTCCATCAAGAAACACCCATGGCTGTGGGTAGTAATTTGTAACAACAGCTTTGCATTGACTGGTTTTAGTTACTCTGGGGGGTGTTTTTAGGAATGATAAGTATGTGTTTATCCCATCTTTAAAGAAGTACATAGCACATRTGATTATTTGGATTAATTAGCATGGTTTTACATCACAGTAGATAGTAAGCTGGAAGAAAAGGCCAAGAATAAAGGAACAAGGGGGGCAAACCAAGTAACTGAGGGTGTTGACTGTGGTTCAAGTCCCTTCTGAATACTGAGTGCTCCATCACAGGTTTTGTGATTCCCTCTGAAGCTGCATTATCATTTTGCTATATATATTCCAACATGTCTAACTCCTCTCAGACCCTAGAGAGAACACTTCCAATGAGTAATTTCAGACTGCTGAGAAAACTAGCCCACCACTTTTGTTTGGTGTTTCTGATGGTTTGGACCTGCAAGCTCTTYCTGTCARGCTGCTTTTGTGCTACAGCTCCRTTTCTTTAGTGATGCTGCAGGCAACTCAACTGGAAAACAAAGAAATTGATGATTCAGGCAGAAGATCTGTTCCCAAAGCTGGGTGACATTCAGGTGGTAAGGGCTTCTGCTGCTTGAATTTTAAACACTGTGTTGCCAAACCTCTCGTGGCACCTGTGTGTTAGTGGTTGTATCAACCAGCTGGGATAGTCCATCCARRCCCTRGTGATGCAAATGTGTTKTYCACTGRTGCTGYTCCCTRKAATTTTGGAGGATATCTGAAAATARGGTGTGAGCAGGTAKTKAWAATKYTAATTTTCRCTYATATTTACCCCACTTGCCTGCTGTTTTTGGTTTTAAAGCAGAGTGTCAAATAGAAGCTGTTTGATCACAGCATTGTAAAAAGCATGCCTTCAGTTCTAAACTGAAACCTGGTGCAATCAGCAGATGTCCCACCTCAAGGAAAATGGGTTGCAGGTCCAAACAATTGGCTTTCACTGTCTCATTGCTTGTGATCTTACCAAGGAACTAGCAAGATTTGGACTGTACTTACTCTTGGCAATAGCGAAGTTGTTAATGCTGCATTTGGCTCCATGCTCTAAAAGTCTGTTCTGTGGAATGRCTGTTGGAATGCTTTGTTGCTTCAGCAGGGTTAGGCTGTTTAATGCAAGGCCACTCCGTAATTCCAGTGTCTGTAAGGTCCCTAAGAAGTAAGAACCCTAAAGAGAAGTATCAGTTCCAAGATGCCTTAGCTTTTTAAAGCAGCCAAACAGAAAATGAGACCCTGGGTTGAATTCTAGCTTTCCTGAAGGAAGTGTCAAACTCTCTCAAGGGAGTTTGGCCTGGCTTTGTACCTATTATTCATATATCAGTGAAATAAACCTTAATTATTAATGAGGCCAAATACTGCACTTAAAAAAACTAAGCATGAACAAAGCTGTAAGTAGTGGACAATCCCCTGATTTTCAGCTGCTGTAAATCAGTGGATCTTCACAGAACAGAGAGGGGCACTCAGCAACCCTGAAGGATTAAACCAGGGAGAGGGCATAAAAATCAAAAAGGATTTTAGAGTTAGAATCAGAGGTAACAGAGTAAAGAAAAACATGCAAAGTTGGGCATTGCTTCTGTGAAAAGAGAAGTTGTGTGTCCATATACATGGTAGTTGCATTAAAGAAGATCATTAGCATTCAAGCTGAATGATGTCATGGAAAAACTGGTTTGTGGSTTTTTTTTTTGCAAAACTTCTGTCAGTTAAAAGGGGATAAGAACAACATATTAATGTGTTTCCCCTCCTTACCTGTTGTTTTGTGAAGTGGTAAAGATTGCTGGCATCTCCCATCTGGGATTTTATGCCAGTGGCAGACTGTGATGGTGGAAGGGCAGGGACCTCATCCAAATGCATCAACTGGAATAGTGTTTCACTGTGGAACTGCCAGGTATTTCAGAGAGGTGCCTAATAATGCARTAGTTTGCTTTAACCATGTGTAAAGTGTAATTTATCTAATGTAATTACTTTATTAGATGTTTAGAGCCAGCAATTTGAAATAGACTCCACTCCTCTGCTAACTCTTGACAAAGGAAAGAMTGCAATCATCTTGCAAACTATCAGCACTTGGATTAAAATTTAAACCTACAGCGAGCTTCAAAMTGCTTTGCATTTACCCTTAGAAGAAAAGGGAGGTTGAATAATTGTCATGTTGATTTGTCTTGGGTAACTGGGTTGCAACTTTCTGAATTACAGTCAGTATGTAAGCATGGGATTCATCTGATGTGGTGTGGATGGATTAGTGCATGTGCAAAGACCAATTTGAGAACGTTTCCATTTTTGCCACATTTGCTAGGGCTAGTTATATCTGGTTATAATAGAGACTGGCTCTRAAATGGCAGTGGCTTACAGGTCCTAAATGTTAAAACTTAGGTTAAAGCAAAAGGAACCAAATAATTCTCTTTATTTTAGCTTCTCCTGCAGTTTGTGCTAAGGCTTTCAGTGGTACTTTATTGTGACATCTCATTTTCCTTTTCATTTGATGCCCTCATAGACACTTCATTACTCTATTAAACTAGAAACATTTGGTTTCTTAAAGAGCCTTCAATGAAGCTGTTATAAAGCCTTTTCTCAAGTAACAAGTAAAAAATGGAGCCTGAACATATGAGATTACACTGTTTTAGTTTATGTTGCCTTTTTTGAGGAAATAAGAATAGGAGAGAGCAAGAGTTTATTGCTGAATAAGTATCAGCTATTACCATGGATAGTGTTCATAATTTTGAGTTTAATTTTTATTTTGACCAAAACACTTTTGGATAATAAATGTTGCAATTGCATCTTGACTTTTATAGAAAGTTGTTAAAACAAGCTAAATGCTTTCCATTTATGGATTACAAACTGATGCTCTAAGTTTAGGAATTGCTGTGCCAAAAATTTAGTAGTTCTTTGRTGTCCTTGTAATCTATGAAATGAACTGTTTCTGGTTATTCTGGCACTTTTGAATTAGGGGTGTTAGCTCAGGTGGAATGTCAAAAGGATATATAGATTGTGATGCTGTTTCCTCTCCATTATTCAGAACAGTTTTTGGTCTGGGCAAGTTCTGATTCAGATACTGCCACTAGATTTCTATTTGAGAATCTGCCTTTTGTGGGCTGTTTTATGGGTGTTTTCACTCTCTTCATTGCATGTTTTTAGGGTTTTCTAAATGTGTGTCAATAAAAAAAGCAGCGCCCGAATTAATTGCATCTTATAAGTATATAGAACTACTTTATAGTGTTTTAAACAGCAAACACAAGGATAGTGTGTGTGGAAATGGCATTTAACTCACTTGGTGGGCTTGAAATATATCCCTAAGCAGTTACTGCAATATCTTATCAAATCCTCGAGCAAGGAACAAAGCTCGTTCTAAATGGAATTTTTATGAACTGTTTTAAGGACTGTTTACTGGAAAGCTGCCTAATCACTGCATTCCCTGGGTAATGGCTGGGATRTGTGTGCTGAATTAGTAGCAGGAACATGCTCAGCTACGCTGGCGGGAACAGTTGATACTGCTCTTGCTAAGGCATGTAAATCACAGAGCAAATTTTGAGTATGGAGAGTTTTTAAACATTTAATTGTGTCAGCCTAGGAATATGATGGATGTATGTGGTGAGGTCAAACCATCCTATGAACCATTCCTGTGCCAGGCACTCAGCAGAGTTTCAGTGCTGTGTTTGGCTTTGGGGGCAAGTGAAGTCCCTGTGAAGAAAGCCAGAAGTCTTTGAGAAGCCCTTGTGTTTGCAGTTGGTGTAGCCCATGCCTAGTTTGTGCAGCAAAGTAACCAGCATTTCTGAGGCATCAATAAATATACCAGTGGTCATTACACTCATGAGGAAATCAACTTTGTCAGCCTTCTCCTCCATTGGAATGGTGCCTTGCTTCAGTGATTTTTAAAGAAATTACTGAGTCTATTTTTTAAGCAGTAAGAAGTAATAGTTAAAACCCATCAGATAAAATGATTTGGGAATACATTTGATTTATTGAAAGATTAGGTACATCAGGAAAAAATCCATTTTGCTGCCATCCTTCTATTTGGGTCATTGCAAAGGAACTGAAATGGGTGATGAGGAAATTGCTTGTTCCACAGTGTGCTGTGTGTGGCTTCCTGGGGTTGTCCCTTTATGGTGAGTGTTTCTCTGAACACAATGAGGCTGCAAGTGTGTGCTAACTCTAGTTTAAGGAGATTTCCAGTTCACTCTTTTGGCTCTGGAAGAGTCCCTGACTGTGCACCTGGGGTGTAAGATTGTCCAGAAGTGCCCCCACTGCACATTGTGAGGAACTTGGTCTTCACCCTGCTGGTTTAGTTGGATATGTCCATATTCTTCTTAAAAAGAATAATTGCTTTCTGTTCACCTTCTCTGTGCAGTGCCTGCCTTCACAGCTGTCTGGTTTTTTACCTTTTCTTCAGCTGCCTCTTTTCCACACTGAAGTGCCCTTGTCCACTTAACCCTTTATTTTATGTAAACTGTTCAATAGCTGCAGTCAAACTTCTTGCCCTACTCTGAATTTCCAATTTCATGTTTGAGGAAAGCATTCCTATGCTTAGTCATACAGCTCTCAGCAGGTTTTAAAGGGACAGAGAAATGGAAGGGATGAGCTTTGATTAATAAATTTTTTTGCATTAATAATAATTACAATTTAGACCAATGACTGTATTATACAGTAGACAACCACTACTGCTTTACATCCTCTTTAGAAAGCAAGGTTATGTGAAATAATTCAAAATAGCTTCCCTAGAATGGTTATTCTGTGAGAAGCAGTAGTTCTGTTTTAAGACTGGTGTGGCAAAAATAGTTTCAAGACTGGGCATGGGCAAAAATAACAGAAAAGTGAGCAGCCTGAAACTTCTGCCATCTCTGAGTATTTGCATTCTACTTTGAGTCTTCCTGAAAATATTTGTGTGTCTTCCTTCATTTGGGCATTGCAAAGTGTGACTGCTTTCGTGGGAGGTTTTTCACCCTTTCCCAGTTCTGTGCCTTTGTTTCTTTTGGATCTAAATCCGAGCCATTTGCAGATGTTTTATTTCTTACTGGAATTTAGCAGTGGTGTCACCAAGTACTAAAAAGAGTACAACATGTTTTATTGTTATCAGAAGTGTTTGCAGGAGTGGCAAGGAGGGATTGGAATCCAGGACACAGGGAAGGCAGGTCCCTGTCTGTCTCTGCAGGATTTCAGAGTGTGTCTCAGTGTATCCCTGAATCTCTTATGCAAATAGGTTAAAAAGGCAGTGCTCCCCAAAGCAGGAAATTAAGCCATGAAAAAACCTCCCCATCTTATCACAGCATGTTTTTTCCTTCTTAAAAAAACCCCCAAAATCTCCAAACAAGCTAAAAACACTCACCAACACAAACAAGAAAACAAACCAAAAAACTAAGCTTCTACCCAGTAAATAGCACTTAATGTTTAAAATTTATAAATACATATTTGTCTTTATCACAGCTGAAAGAAGTTTTTAGTTATGCATGGCAGGCTTGTGGATTCCTTAGCAAACCTATTATTTCCTTTTTTTATGAAGTATGTCTGTGAAATGTTTTGGAGTTTTCTATTGGGAAATATTTTTCTGCAAAACAGTTTAGTGGGAATAAGAGAARCACTGGCTGGTATCAAGATGGAATGATGTCTTTAGGAATTTATTCTAGAATAATCTTGAATCTAGAGGAAATGTGAATGTGGGGAGAAGAGTGGAAAATCTGAGAGGGCTTTTGCTGCCACCAGTTGTGTTTACTTGGGGTAATATAGTTCATGCTTCAATGCAAAACTTCTAAGTGCCTTCAGCATGTTGAATAAGAAGCTGTAGTTTTATAAAATAGCTTTTTTTTTTTTTCATGTTCTGGACATGCTGTTTATCACCTACACATAAGGACTTGCAATTACATACGTTGTATCTCATGTGAGACCAGAACTTAARAACTCCCTGGAGTTCAGTGAGCCCATTTCTGGCTGTGTTCACAGCAGATTTCTACCCAGRAGCAGGATAAGCATATTTGGTATTTTTAAAGGCTTTTCCAGACTCCAGCTCCTTTGAAGCAGGCACTTAATGAGTTTCTGTGTATTTAGCAACCTTCATTAGATGSCTTTATATCAACTTGTGCAGACTGCCTTTGGGCTCATGTGAAAAATTGGGTGTAGATGATAAAATGTGAGGATGCTTTTTCTCTGTGAATGCTTGAGAAATCTCATGCTCTTTTAACACAATTTAGCACTTCAAGCCCGAGAAGCTGCGGTCCCAGGGAAAATCAATAGGATTTCTGTCTGTCTGTCAATTATAGCTAGATTCATGTGGTCATGTAAGATTATGAATTTGTGCCAGCCTCTCAGGCACAGATGTTCCAGCTGTGARGACATGTGGCACTATTTATTCTACTCTCTTTTTCACAAAGACCACGGGGGGAAAACATTGTCCCTACCCAGAGSCTGCGAGCGTTATTCTGAAAGCACCTTTCAATCTTGCTCTCCATGCTGAGATGATGGCATTAGGTCTTTTTAGCCCTCACATGTTTGCTGCAAGCTCCCACAGCTCCCAAAATTAATTTCTGTTGGGAACACAATGCCGTGATGAGGCAGGTTATTCGGGCTGGGCTTTTCCTTTATCTGCTGCACAAAGCAACTGATTCACTTGCTATTAATTGCCACCAGCTATGGGGACTGCCTGGTGCTTTTCCTTTGGAGCTTTCAGCCGTTTGAGCTCCTTCTCAGGTTTGCTGTTTGGAAAAGCAGAGAGGACAGGAGGGGGAAGGAAGGATGTAGCAGAAAGAGGCTGACTTCCCCCAAAGCTTCAAGCACATCCCAGCTTTATGGGGATGTGCAGGGAATGACTGTGTGTGGGGCACAATTTTTACTTAAATAGAGCACAATATTATTTGTTTCAACTTTCTTTCTCCCCTCCCCCCAAAGCCCTATGAAAGGAAATTCCAAAAAATTGCTTTTGAACTAATTATAAGAAATCCAATAGCACTAGCAGCTTATTTCTTTCTGACTAAATATAATGAGATTGGAGCATTGCTTCATCAGGAGAATGACCTAATACAATAGCTTATTGAACCATGAAAGATTCATTAAAACTACCTTGCAAAGGGTTTTTTTGGGCAGTGTTTTATGTGGTGGACTTTTAAAAACACCTTCAAAGTCTAAACCAGTTACTGTGTGTGGTTGTAATCCATTTCAGGCAACATAACTTGTTTTTAATTACCTATTATGTTGTACAGATGTTACAGTAAAATCCTCATAGCTGTGCTGCACTTCATTTGTTGGAGACTGAGCTTTGCAGCTGGGTGACTTTGCAAAATACCTGGATGTTACACACTGGGATTTTGCACAAAGCTTCAGGAGCTGGTGAGAATTTTCAGATTTCCAGAAAATGTCCGTTTCCTGCTGACCTAAATGAGCTGTCCCTTCCCTGAGGTGTGGGTGGCAGTGTCTGTGTCTCACAAGGGACTTCAGGCCACCAACTTGTGTCAGCTTCATTCTATCCCCTCCCTTTCAAAGTTCCCAAAGCCAAGTTTTTCTGCCCTTTGTGAACAAGACTCTTCTGCTCACTGCAAACCATAGTGACAAGGCAAATACTGCGCCTTCCAGCAGTTGTGTTTTGTTTAAGAAGCTTCCTTTTCCCAAGCCTGACTATCATAACAAAAACTCAACAAAGCTAGAATMAATGAGTGAATTTCATCCTTTCCTCTTGTACCTGTGGGACGGAGGTTGAGAGAATTAATGTAATGTTTTAGGCTAGCTCAAAAAAATTTAACAGCTTGGGATTTCCTTACACCTTAATTACAGGTTATAAATCAGTCCTGTTTTCCCTGACAAACAGATGCCTTGTTTTTATAAATCAAGCTTAGTGCATTAAAGTCTCCATTCTTTCAGAACCCACAGTTATCATGGATACAAAGGACAGTTTAAAATGCATTGATTTACTTTAAGACTGATGAATACAAAGCTGAGGGGTAAAAGGAAATTATGTACCCTTTAGGATCATACTTGTTTTTTATAAGTAAGCTCGTTTAGARTTGTTTAAAAGGCAAACAGATGAAACTCTTATCTAATAATAAACAGGTAATCATGCTCTTTACATTACTGGAAAATGCCCTATTTTTTATTGAGCCATAAGCATCTCTCTGCTGATAATGGCTGGCCTGAGTGCAGAGTGCAGACATTWTTTGGCATGGTACTTGTGCTATACAATATATTTGTACTATAGAGCTGGGCAGGTGTTTTCATGTTGAGATATTCAATAAGCATTTTAATTGGAGAGCATCCACACAGCTGGATTGACAGCAGTAATGGGAGAGCTGAATATGAGTGTCTGACTGAAGATGTTAGATTAAAAAAAAAATAAAAGTGAGTTCATCATTTGTTGCCAGTGAGTAATCTCCAGTGGAGATGGAATAGTCACGTWGGATCTGCATAAGAAAGTATTTAGCTAAAACTAAAATCCATTCTTCATGGGATTGTTTTGTGGTCTGTTTTTTTTTGGTGGTTTTTTGTTTGTTTGGGGTTTTTTTTTTGTTTGTTTGTTTTTGAGTTAGAGCAGTGACTTTTGCTGTGGTCTTTGTCTGAAAACGGGCTGTGGGTAGGAAGTGGTGCATTTATCTSTTCTTGGAATACATCCCCCCATGCCAGCGTCAGTTTGCCTGGATTCAGTGCTTTTCTCCATTTACTCCCATCCTCTGTACAATGTCTACAAGTATTAGGAGGAAAATACCTTGGATGTTTTGGATAAGCAATTAYTCTGCAGCCAGAGATAAGATGCTTTGGTGCAGTTCTTTATTCTAATAATCACTTAAGCCACTATTGTGTTTTGCAGCTCAGTTCTGCCAGCTGATTTCCTTGGTTTGCAAATACTCTTTAAGCCAGAGGTTTAATTTAAAATGCTTTCAGCTGAAAWAGTCATAATAAACAAACCCCCTTTTGGCATTTTATGTGGTTTTACTGTTTACATATTCTAAATTATGGGAAACAGACCTAAAAAGGTGAAGTTTAAATGAATGGAATCTCAAAATGAGGTTGAACACAGCTTTGTGCCTTGTGGCTGCCACTTGGATGTCATCTCAGTCTTCTGAACTGATTTTATTTTAAAAAAGGCATTTAGAGAAACTCCAAAGAAACATCCTGACCCCAAACAAACACACCTTTCCTTAGAATCTGCTGATGTTCTGTTGGCTTTGTTCTTTGCTCCAAAGCCTGAACATGTTTCAGAATAATTAAGTTTTCAAGCTTCAAGAAATACTTCATCTGTTTTTTAGCTTTTTTCTGATTTAAATCAAGCTTAAAATCCCCTTTTTTTTTACTTAATTTGAACAAAAATTGCTAGCTAGTTACTTGTTTATGCCATCAAAGATGGAAATACCTGCTTAAAATTGTAAATTCATTCTGTTCTTATAGTCTTTATGTGCTTCATAATCCACTGCTGATTACTTTGCCTGACAAATACAATTTTAAATCTGCTTTTTTGTTACTTGAAGCACCGAGACATTATTTAATTCTCCTTCAATTTTATGGCACTCTGAGTTGTGATACATAGGAATTCTTTGTGAAATGTCCTGGCTAGCCTAGTGTAAAATTGATCTTTTTGTGTGAGTTTTATTTTGTTCCAAATTGTATTACAGCACTTATTGTTATAACTGTCTTATAGCGATGTTATGTCTGTCCAAAATGTGAACACTTGGGTAAGAAAAGCTTAGGAATTTTGCCAAAAGGCCTGTGGGATGGTTGGATTTTCTTCCTTAAGCTCAAGATCTCCTTGAGTTGTCATTCTGGATAGCCTTCTGAAGAGAATTAATTTCAAATACTAAACTAGGTCAGATTAATCTAATAACAACTTGAGCAATACTCTGCAAGGGATCCTGGTGAAAGGACAGCTGGAAACACGAGAGCACTCCTAATACACCCAGCCCAGTCTGATTTAGGGAAGTACAAAACTTTGTGAAATAATTTCAGCATGTTTAGRAACAGGAATTGTTGATTTTCCTACTATATTTTTGTTTCTCCTCTTTTGCTTCATCTGCAGTCAGAATTATGCCTTCTTCTAATGTGGAGCTAAGACAAACTTCCAAACAGCAGCTCCTGTGTCTAGCTSAAACTGCTGGGTTCTGAACATGGCTCTTTAGGACTGAGAAAGAATAGGGGATGTTTTATCACCACTGAAGTCCAATTGTGCAAAATCCAGAGTCATGGTGTCCCTCAAGTACAAAGCTGCTGTATCTATTTACCTATAGATATGATATAAAGAAATATATCTGTCTATAAAATATGGTCATAAATGATAAAGACAAAATGCTGTCTAGATTTTATGTATGCTTATGGTGACAAGTGTTAAAGGAAAACCTTGACATCTAGAAAACTTGAAATACTTTTCATTGATTTGGAAGTGACATTGAATTGTGTGCTCTTCCTGCCTTCTGAGACTGCTGGCAATTTATTTCCTTCCGTGCCAAAAATCAGACCATGTCCATGACATGGCACTAAGAAGAAATTTCATCATCATTGTAAAAAAATCTTGATGAATGTGAGTGCACACATGTCTTGCAGGGTTTTCCAGGGGCTTGCTGTGCAGTGGTCCAGATTCAATATTTTTTGTTTGCTTCCTGAGCCTGCAAAAGCAGAAAGCCRTGATTGTGATAATCACAGCTCTGTTGTTGCCAAATATACTTCCTGCAACTAGCCTACTAACCCTTGGTGGATGAAATACAGGAGAGAAATCCATCAAAAGGAAATCTAATAGCTGTCCTCAGTGTGAGCCTGACTTAGGGAAGCAAAGTGTTTCTCCTGCTTAGGCTAGAAAAATGGCATTTACTTCTAAGAGTTCTGGAAATAATTCCCAATATAAATGGGATGGGGGAGAATTAAATGTAAGGAGTGTGAAGGTTTGCCTCTTGTGGTTAACTTCAGTTATCAGAAGTGTCTGCCTTGTAAAAGAGGAGGTAACTAAAATAATTTCTTCCACCCAGACTTTTCTGGTTGTAGGAGGCCCTAGACCTGTTAGCTTTTGACATTTCATCTTCTCTACTGAGCTCTCATTAAGGTATCATTCTCTGTGCCAGTTATTTTCACAAATTTAGTGTTAATTGTATGGATTTATTAGAATTTTACTGGTAATTAATATAAACAAAGCAGAAGACGGGTGTTTTCTTACAACTGTACTCTCAGTGCCTCCTCCCGTGGCCTCTCATGGCGAATCCTTCAGCAGTTAGGATTTAGGAGCATCGTTATGTCCTTAAGTTAATAAAAGAGACTGCGCAGTTAAATTGCTGTTAAATAATAAATTATATTGCATCAGTTGAAAGTCTAAAACAGTATTCTGTGTAAGATATATTCTTTATGTTCTGTACTCCTAGTGTAGGAGAATGGCTTGAATTGCCGGAATTTCCACAGGGCACATGAGTGCAGCAACAGCTGTGAAGATTCCTACAACTATTCCATGTAGGAATCATGGCTCCTTGACGTGGCATTTCAGCTTCAGGCCAACTGCAGGTCTTTGACATTCTTTCTGCATAAGCACCCATGTGACATGCCCTGTCCCATGATTCATGTAATTGATGCTCCCAGCCAGAATCCCATCAATTCATAACTCCAGAGCTCTGCCTTTGGCACATTCCTGCTTTCCTGCTCGTCCCTGGCAGGATTGCTGCTGAGGGTGACTTTCCAAACCACTCATTTTATCTACATCAGCTGCAATTCAGCTTCCTGTTTCTCAACTTTGCAACTTGCTTGCTATTGTCTAAGCCCAGAGCTGCTGTGCAGTGAAGAGTCTTTGCACACCTGAGAGGTCACTGCTCCATTTAAATGTGCCAGTGGTAGCTCCCTTCCTCAGGAGGTGGAGGAGCTTTGCAGAGTAGCTGAAAAGCTGCTCTTTTATTTCTTTGAAACATCACTTTCAACTTAGGAACTTGGATGTCTTCCTGGTGTGTTAAAACTGTCTTGTAGGCTAAGAGATCTTTTTTTAATATTCCTCTGTTCTGGTTATGATGTCTGAAGTCTTCTGTCTTCTACAACAAAGTTAGATGTCTGACAATTCTGTTTAGTCTGGTTTTCTGCAGTTTCCTGTTATTGGGGTCATTGTCTTGGAAGTCTTTGGCAGTGACCAAGATTGAACACCTGTGCATTTGCTGAAGCATCTTGAGGTGCTTGAGGGTGAAAGACAGTGCTGATCTTGATTGATTTCTGCCTGAATCACTGAGCATTGTTCACAGGGCTGTGTGAAAACAAAAATTCTTTTAAAATTATTTTCTAAGTGTTCCCTATGATTTCCCAGCAGCAGGCTGAACTCTCCATACAATGAAATATTGTGATGTCCTTTAGGATCCAGCCTGTTTTCCCAGGTTTCCTTGGCCAGCTGTTTTCTGATTGATTCTCAAGCTCAGGAGGGCTTTGTAGCTAAGTATAGATCCTTGCTTTGGTCATGTGCAGCCTTGAGCAGCAGTGAATGAGCACTGATGAGTTAAAGGACTTTATTCAGAGTACACAAAACAGAACCTTTTAATCCTAGTGTAATAAATCAGGGAACCTGGCTTACATTGCTGTAGGTCTGACTGCTGAACCCCTTMTATTTTGTTCATCACTTCAGATAAGAACTGTAGCACTAATTGCTGTAGCTTTGCAAGTCTCTTTGCCTGAAATTTGCACATAAGAAGTCTGATTGTTCTTAATGAGGTGACTTGTTTGACTGATGAGAAAAAAATTGAGCAAATCCAGTGGTTTTTTAAAAAAAATTGTGCTTTCAACTCAAGAAAAACACTAGAGACTTCTACATGTTTCTTTTTACTAGCTAAGCAAATAATCAGCCTTTTTTTGATGTTAATATCACRCTGTTTTGACAGGAAAAAGACAGATGATCCAAGAGTTTTTCCTCTTACATCCCTTCATGACATGCAGCTGAGATGGGGAAACTTTGTGCTTAGATGACTTGAATGTAAATGCAGAGTGTATTAGGACAGATGTTACACACTCCTGCAAACAGGCACAAAATCAAACTGGAGCTTGCCTAGGCCTACTACTACTTGTGATTAACCTCTTTCAAAATTAAGTTTTTAAGAAAAAAAGCGCCACAGACATTAATTTTTTTCTAAAGAGTGCTCTGTTCTGGTTTAGTTTTAGCTTTTTCCAAAGTGGGAAGTTGCTGCAGTGATTAGAAATCAATGTTATTCACGTGTGTCCACTCTAGATTATTGGAAAAGCAATTTGCTTGATTTTTGTTTTTCTGTCATTCTTCTTTAATCTAAATTAACTTTTAAAGCCTTGTAGATATTATAGACATAGGAAATTCCAAGTCCCTTCCAAGCCAGATGTCATAGTTTTCATCAGCACAGTTTTTTGCTAGAGCTCAYATTCTGGAAGTGTGACTGCTTTTAAGGAAGTAGAACCATGCTTTGAACTGATACAGGATCTTTAAAATTACAGTGCTACTCTTAAGAAATACCTGGTGGCAGCTGAGACTTGTTACACTTCAGGACTAGAAGTTAAACTGTGTTTTAAGGTCAAACACGATGCAAGGGCGACTTTGTGGGTCTATAGGTGGTGCTCTTGTCACTAGAGAAGGAATTCAGCCGCGGGGAGCTGCTGCTCTTAGCGCTGGGTTTTTATTG
Organism: Alauda arvensis; assembly: GCA_902810485.1. NCBI lineage: Eukaryota > Metazoa > Chordata > Aves > Passeriformes > Alaudidae > Alauda > Alauda arvensis. The sequence continues at coordinate 336,773 of CADDXX010000583.1, forward strand.
CTAATAGTTTTGAGCCAATCATTCTCATCGTCAGGATTAGATTGTTACTTCTCATCTATTTTTTTTCGGTGTGAGCAAAATGAGACACTATACACTGTAGTTCTGAAATATGTTGTTTGGCTGCAGCACATTTTCCAATTGCTTGAGCAAGTCTGATTTTGGGACAGGTATTAGATATGCAGAGGTTTTAAGTAATATACATTGCRGAAAGCTTTCCATTATGTGCAACATAAACATGCAGGCTGATGCTTTTGTAGGGCTTAAGGATTACCATGGCAATTTTTAGACATGAACAAGGAATAAAAACTGCTGTGTTTGCAGAGCAGTAGGAAGGACTGGCACTCAGATGGGTACAGACACATCCATTTCACACATTTCTGTTTRTTTTTGCTCTTTTGAGGACTTGATATTTCATTCTGCTGTGGTGTATGGRCTAGATTTTATAGTGATCATGGAAATGAGATGGAAACTTTTGTAAAGTACACAAGCAATACATAGAATAGACAAGCAAAAAAAATTTTTTTTGCATGAGAAATACATTTAAAAGGAAACCTTGTGGGTATATTCTCCTTCTACCAGCTCTTATCCCTAGGCTTTTGGAGGAGATAGGATGAAGATGAGAAAGATGTGGYGAATATATAAATACAGGCTCTTTTGGTACACTATGGAATTTAATTTACTGAGTAGGCAGATTTTCTTTTCTTGTGCCCTGAGTGTGTGTCTGGGGGTTTTGGGGGGGTTGTTGTGGGGTTTTTTGCTATATCTTTGTGTTTTAGATAAATTGTTTTGGCTTTGGTGACTATAGCAAAAAACACTAGAAACATCTAATTCTAGACAAGCTTACTGAGTAAGAAATTAATTTTGTGCTTGGGTTGTGGTAATYCCTGGTACTTTATACAGAAGTACTGTATGAATGTCTGCAGCCCTGCAGTTAATGAACAATTCTAGAAAACTGGTGCTGACCTACAGGAGTGCTGACTGTTGGCTAAAACTGTTCTGTGTATCTTCTGTGATGAGTGCACAAATGTCCCTCTGGTACCAGTGCCCAGAGCAGCACTGTGTGACCTGACTTGAAACTCCATTGCCATGTTGTGTCCCAATTCTGGGTACTTTTTTAGCTGTGCAACTTAGACAGGAGGAAAGTATTCTACTTCTTCTGAGGGATTAAAGCAAAGTCTTGTATTCCTAAGTCATTTGTGAATCCAGTATTTCTTCAATAATTAGGTCTGTGAAGAGCAAGTGGAAACTATTTTTCCACCACTTAGAAACTGCAGCAAATAATATGACTTTTATGGGACTTCTCAAGATCAGTGCCAGATTGAAGCCTGAGATATTCCATCCTTAAATAATATTAAAATAGGTTGTCTTTAAGAAAGGCTAAGTACTTATACCCTTAACTATTGTTTTACACCCATTAACTATTGTTTTATTCCATGTACTATTGCTTGTAAAAGGAAAACCAATATTCAAAGTGATATCMATCTTTTTGGACAGTTGTGTCATTTAGGTTTTGATTATTATATTTACAGATATTTATAGTTTAGCTTCTGCCAACTCGAGTATGAGAAAACTAAGCTTTGGATTTTAATCAGTGGTATTTTGATTTAGGATTACCTTGGTCTTAAACCTGTGGACACAGGACCAGAATTTTACATTAATATTCATTACTCCCTACTTTTACTAAGTGCTCATCAAGGAATTGTAAAAAAAAAATCAACCCAAAAAAGCCCAACCACCCCCTGAAAAAAACAAGCCAAAGAAAAAAAACTCAAAACAAAAGAAACAAAACCAAAGCAAATGAACAAAAACCAAACAAAAAATCCCCACCAGAAAGCCCAAAGGGAATAAAAACTAACCAAAACCTCCCCAGAATGCCCCAAAACAAACAAAAAAACCCCCCCACAACTAGAAAAACTCTCTGAAAACAAAAACCCCCAAAACTCCAAGGAAACAAAAAAATCCCCAAAACAAAACAAACAAAAAATTCCCAAAAGAAATAAAACCAGAACACCAAAACAAAGTTAAAAAAAAGAAATTAAAACAAAACAAAAAAATCCCGAAAGAGACAAAACAAAGAAAAAACCCCAAACCAACTAAAACWAAATAAGCCCAACAAAGAAACCTCAAATAAGAGACAAAAAACTCCAGTAAAATAAACAAAACCAAAAAAATAAACCACCCAGAAAATCCCCCCATTCAACAAAAAAGAAAAAAAGGAATTTGAAGCCAACTGGAGATGAGTTGGTAAAAGGTAATCTAAAATTCCATTTAAGCGTAGTTTCATAGTTCTCAGAGAATCATGATAGCAGTTTTAACTTGAACTGCTCCTTTACTACTGCCTTGGACACCTTCTGCAATTTCACACTGGTATCTGAGAAATGCTGCTGGGTCTGTGCACTGAGAGGTGATGGAGTTTTGAGAGGGTTTTGSAAAGAAATCAATAGCGATGAAAAGAGCAGTAACTGCAGTTCCTCCAGCAGTGCAATGAGTCCTTGGCCCTTGTTAAGGGACCTGAAGATTGGCTTTTGTGCCTTCACTGTTCCAGGGACAGAAGGAAAAAAGAGAACCCAAAGATGAAAACCCTAAACTGGTCAAGGTTTTGCTGTATGAGACTGACTGGTACTTAGTAACAAGCTGGTGGTGAGCAGGAATTGGTAAAGCAAAGAGAAACACAATATAAATAAGCTTCTTTTTGTTCATTCCTTTTGCATTTAGGTTTTTTCTCTTCTAGCAAACCCTTGTTCTTGTGCAGTCCTGTTGTGCTGAGCAATGACCACTGGTTTTTGGTTCTTCTCTGTGTTCAGTGTTTGAAATTATTCCTTGACRTCTCCTTGGGGACTTCTTGTTAGTGCTCTTATTAGTASCACTAAGTTATTTAAGTAGTTCCARTACATTTTTTACATTTCTCCTTGTTTTTTTGGTGCAGCCASTTTGAAATCACCCCTTGAGGAGGATCAGTGGAGTTCAGAGATGGGGCTTTAGGCCAGATGAAACGTTCCTGTACAGCAGCAATGTCCAATTCATATGGAATTTTTAGTGATACATTTTTAAGCTGACTTTTCCATGGGAATTTGGCATTTTCCACTGCACTGGAATTGAGAAACGTGTGGACTACAATCTGTAAAAACAAAACCCAGGGAGGGGAAGGGCAGAGGGAGAACACACAGCTGCTCTGCCAGTCCCAGAAACTGCCTCAACAGATTTCCCAGGCTGGAGTGGTTGCCCCCAGGACTGGAACAGACCTCTCTAAGCTGAGCTTTCAAACTGAACTAAACCTCAAGTGTTGTGGGCTTCAAAATACATGGCTCTAAAAGGTTTGAGCCCACCAGGCTCCTCTGGAGCAGTTTCATAGCTTTCAAACCACACAACTGAAGCCCTTGCTTCAATAACACATTGCCCTGAGGTAAAAGGGTTTTGGTTCAGCTATATGGATGGGCAGGAACAGAAGAGAAGGAAACATCCCTGCAGTGAAAGCTTAGTTTGSTTTGATTCTCATTTTTGTCTGTGGCTTAGGAGGTTTGTGGATGAGTGGCATCCATTATCAGTTTAACCCKTTTGGGAGCCAGCCATCTGGGGCTCTGTGCAACCCAGCTGACCAATCCACCACACACCAAAGGATGGAAAACTCACACAAAACCTAATGTGTTTTAAAGTTGGCCTGGTGGCTTCTGTATGCCAGTGTAAAGAATGGGGYTGGAGTGAGGGGCGTGCCTTAATTTAAAGCTTTTGCTTTTATTGGTGAATTTTAACTTGGACTGAAACATGAGTTTGGCTCATAATATTATTGGCATTTTAGCTGGTACTTAATTCCAATTTCCATAATTGAAATAACCAATATTTTCTAACTTGGCTACAACTCTGAAGCAAAATTCTGGRAGAGTAGTGTAGTAAATAATGTAAGGACTAACTTAGTTTTTATGCTTCGAAGTAATCAATAGTTAATTCAACAAATTAATTTCTAAAGTACCTTGATAAAGCATAAATGGTAACATTTCAACTGTCTGTCCTGCAGTAGCTGTTGTGTGGTTTTTAACYTTAAACTGATTGCAAAAGTCTTAATTTGAAAGGGAAATGCAGGATTGTACTTCCCTGTGTGGTATTTATCCAGTGTGGCAAAGAGTCAGCTCAGACATGCACATGCTTTATCCTTTCAAATTATGAAAAGACCTGACCCAGAAAATGATTGAGCACAAAGGCAGTAAAATGTCCAGAGAAGCAAAGAAAACATTCAGGTATTTTCTCTTGGGAACGTGGAAGTAGAGGAGAGAAGACAAACTGTTGCTTCTCAAGCTTTTGTGTGTTGCCTGGAAGAAGCCACCAAATACCAGGCTCACTAAGGAAAAGCCTGATACTTGGTGGCTTCTTCTGAAGCTTGAGCTTGGCTCATAATATTATTGACATTTTAGCTAATACTTAATTTCTATGATTGAAATAACCAAAATTTTCTAACCTATCTCGGAGGAACTGTAGTCACTTGGAGCCAGAAAGGTATTACCTAAATCTTTGTTAGGAATTATAAAAAATGGGGATCACAAGTGGAGTCTGATTCAGTGATTTAGAGCACTTACTGAGTGATAAACTTGATGGACGTGACATCTGTGGCCTAGCCACAGAATTTGTAAACAAGGCTTTTCCCCCCCTGTTTGCAACATTTCTTGATAAAGCCCTGAACCATAGATCATATCTGAAAGCTGAGAGAAAAATTGGACCTTCAGAACCTTTTGCCCTTAGTAACCTGGTTTCTAATTAACCTTCAAGTTGAATAAAGCATAATAAGTCTTTGTGTAGATGTAGAGGTGCCACTGATGATTAGGAAAAGAAATTGGTTCTTCTCTGTGTTCARTGTTTRMARTTATTCCTTGACATCTCCTTGGGGACTTCTCRTTAGTGCTCTTATTAGTAGCACTAAGTTATTTAAGTAGTTCCAATACATTTTCAGCAGAAATGTAGAAGTTTAACGTTTTTAATGTTGTTGTAGGCTTAATATCAACACCAGAAAAAGCAGTTGTCTAGCAGGTGAGATGGTTCTAGGGGTAAAAATGGATCATCACATACCTAAGTTGAATTAATTTAGACCATACAACAATAACAAATCTGGGAGATTGCATGAAGTTGCATGAATTTATTGGGAAAGAAAGCTGCTCAAAGGCATGTCAGATTTCTTTGTGTAAGGCAGGTTGAGGAAGGACTACATGGTGCACCATGTTTTGGTTCTGGTTTTCTTTTCCTTCTTTTGTGGCTTTATGCAGTACCAGATGTGAAAATCTATGATCCTGCTGTGTGGGAATCTGTTAAAGTCACTCATGACTGAATAGTTTATGAAACAGTGGGTTACACCTCATGTTAAAACTGCAGAGTCTTCTTTTCTAGGCTGTATTTGCATTTACTGGTGAAGGAGTGATAATGTTTTACAAACAGACCCAAGTGATGGGGAATTTATGGAAGTTACATTCAGAAGCTTGTTTGGTTTAAATAGAATACTTAAGCAAATGGTTCTTGGGTCATTTTCTTCTTTCTGCTGTGTTTTGGGACAGATCTCCACAGCTGTTGTGTGTGGTGCTGTGTTAGCATCCCTGAGCACACTGGGGATGGGGAGTTGGGTATTTGTGCTTTGAATTGAACCCACAGCTTCATGGAGCTCTGAGATGTGAAAGGTGCTGTCACCCCTGTGCCTACAACAAACATTTTGCTTTAGCAGCTTCTTCAGRCTTCCCCACCCTGATCCCCGTGCATCCACAGTAAATAATTTGTCACCACSGTGCTCCTGAAGGGCTCTTGATAGAAAATGTGAAGAGGTTAATTCATGCATCTTTTACTGAATYCTGACATGCCTAATTCCAAACTTCAGCATCTCACAGGCTCTCATTTCATTATTGTTAATTGCTCAGAATTAATGAATATTTAGATTCTCGTAAGCAAGAGGGAATATTGCTRGCAATTAAGATGCAGTAGGTTATCTCATTTGATTTTATTTCTACATTTACTTGATCACTTGCCTARAAGTAATTGGCTTGTATATTTTAATAATATTTGCTGATTTCAGTTTGAGGAGTCAACTATTACACTCAGCTTGGGAACAGATTACATCCAAGCTGCCACTCACTGCTGG